>JAMPIV010020247.1:0-334740 GCA_024509875.1 Oreohelix idahoensis | reverse complement strand
TTTAGTATTGATGTTATACTTCGACGGGTGCTTGGCTGAGCTCGTTGATGGCCGCGCGGGAAGGCCATCTGGTCCTGTAACACGGTTCCAGCTCGTAGACAGCGTTATGGATTTCTTTATTCGTCCTTCGTTGGTCCTGTCACCGAATTTGATGCTACTTCTTCTGCTGGCGGATGCCCGGGGGGTTGTTGGGAGCTGGTCTATTGAGAAGTCCGCAAAAATATTCTGTTCCACCTCTTCAATTGCTCGTGTATATTGCTGAGCAGTTTCCACTCTTGTCTTTTAATGAGCAACTGTTTGCTGTTGTCCCTTGTAAGCTTCTTTGTCATGCTATACAGTTCTCTCATATTTCCTTTGGCTGCAGCATCTTCTGCTTCTCCTGCCAACTCCTCAATATACTTTCTCTTGTCTCTTTTGATACTTCTTGTTACTTCTTTGTTTGCTTCTGTGTACACTTCTTGAGCCTTGGCTTTGCAACTTCTGGTTTTGCTTGTGTTTAAATCTGCTTTCTTGTTTTTTTCTGTCTTTGTATGGAATGAGACATGTGAAGAAATACTGGGGAAAAGGGAACGACAACAAAAAGCATGGATAACAACAGAAACCATCAATAAGATAAAATATATCTTAAATACCTAACAAAAATCTACGACACACACAAGCACACACATTTGCTTTGAACGACAGACAAGTCAGATCTTCGAATGCCCTTTGTCGTTTACAAGAAATGAATTACTTTCGTGAGACGTCTATTCAAATGCTCAATCTAATTCCGAAGATACGATTCTTGAATGGTCACACGCGACGCTGACCAGACGCTGTCCACTTTTTTCTAAGTGATCAAAGCGTGACTTCAAACATAATAAGATCTGAAAGAGTAGATGAAGTCCACATGCGTGTAGACGACTTTCAATTAGTGTGGCTATGCGCGAACAAGCTCATCCCTTTTATTCGTGTTGCAATCATTCATTACCTTTGAGCCTCCCATGGAGCAGAGGTCTTGAAAAACACCACGCCAAACCTTCACGACCTTTGTCAACCGTTCAAGGTCGGGCAATTTATTCTTCATCCATGTCATGTGGGAAATGACAGGCCTTATTCTGAAATTATGAAAGTAAGAGAGATAGAGGGAAACCTAAAACACACGGAGAAGAGAATTGGAGTCACAAATAAACGGGATGAAAAGACCTTGAGCTGAGGGTATGGAAGAGGAAGACTTGGAATACGTTTGTTTACGGTATGTGCCCAAGGAGTATGCTGTCCACCTCTGGCTTCAGCAAAGCTCTGACCAGGTGCTGCTCAATAACTTTAAGACCACGGTCCCTGAAACAAGAAGGTTGTACCTTCTACGTCAGAACTAATTTATACTTCATTTCTACACTGAGCACAATACATCACAAACATTGAGTTCAGAGCGTTAGGCCAACTGTCAGCTTCATCTGAAATACTTTATACCAGTATTTCCCTCCCTAATGGTTACTACGCCTCTGCAATTCCAGCATTATTTCTTTCTAGTTAATAATCTAGGTGTCAGTGTACTGTTTGGCCATTCCATGCAGTTTTACTTTCCTCCGACACCTTCTGTTCAGGCTGGAGCACTATAGGCTTTACATCATGTTCGCTACTGAACCACACATATATACAGACATAAATTATCAATTTACATTCAATTTTCATTAAAAGATATTGAATATTTCAAGCTTACCACAATTCATGGAAATAATAATAAACAGTTTCGTTGACTGGCAATGAATATAGCACAACTCCGATCTGCCGATGTCCCAGGCTTTATTTTATAAAAAATATACACTGGTGCTCAACGCACTGCTTCTTAGTAGGTTTATTACAAGATGTGGCAATGAACAGACGCTCTGAATTGAGTATATTCGCAGCTCTACCCAATCAAACCATGTCTACACATCTTTTCAAAAAAGTACCCCTTTCTCACGTTTCCCCTGACAACACAAGATAGTATTTATAGTCCGACCAATCGTGTTTAGTCTTTCATTTGTTGCGCTCCAATCAAATAGGAGTTAACATGGTAGGCTATTTCCGTAACGTAATGTTTCTTCAAACACGTTATAAAAAAATTTTATGAGCAGAAATGATTTCATGCTGTCAGGCACCCCCACTATTTTATTTTGGCCATAACTTGGTAATTCCTAGACTATTTGCGTAACGTTTTACATATTCTTTGTCAGCAAACCCTAAGGAACCCAAATATACGAATTTAATGGAGCCAATATGCATTTTTCTTCTAGGATAGTCGTGCTGTTACTACCTTCTCACTTCCAAACTTGAGGGTGTCTGGGTACTGTCATGTTTTCAAACGTAAACCGGTATAATGTCATAATTCCCAATAAGCGTTTTTCAGGATTTTAAAACCTAACTCTGGTATGGGTAGTGAATTTTATCACTGTCGATTTGAAATAAAGTTAGTGCATGTGGCCTTACACGCGTGATGGCAGCAATTGTGTATCGCGCGACGCGTGTTTAGTGTTGCAGGTGTCCCTGCTTTCTGCCTCTCCCTTCTCTCTATCCTTTAGTCCATCTGTCTTTTAGTTACGCCGTGTATAAAATGGAATGAATGAAATATTAAATTTAGGTCATTGATCAGCTTGCGTATCTCAAGGTTTTTCCAAGAAATACAGTACACGTTTCATTGAAGAAAGCGGGTAATAATACAGTAGGCTTTTACTATCAACGTGAAAGCGTTACAATTTGCAGACGAAGTAGGGTTTATTCAATCATTCTACACAATATTTCTAAGTTAACAGTTTAGATCATCAAACACAATTTTATTTTAATGTGATATATCCTTCTTTCCAAATAGGAACCCAAAAACACGTTTTTTTCTCAAAACAAGCTGAAGTGGAGATGGAATAAAAGTGTCCTAAAGCGACGAAATACCAGTGGTACAAGAGATGAGAAGTAGAAGCTGGGTATGGAGAGGACACACACTGAGGAAAGCTGTTCATAGAATTACAAGGCAGTTCTTGTGCTTGAATCTCCAGTGTAAGAGAAGCACGTGTATACCAAAAAAAAAAACCACATAGAGAAAAGAACTGGAGACAGAGATACGCATTATGAGGAAGGCGTGGAAGGACATTGAGATGATGGTGTCCGACAAGAGGACATAGCATGAGTTTGTTGAGAGGACATAGCATGAGTTTGTTGAGAGGACATAGCATGAGTTTGTTGAGAGGACATAGCATGAGTTTGTTGAGAGGACATAGCATGAGTTTGTTGAGAGGACATAGCGTGAGTTTGTTGAGAGGACATAGTTTGAGTTTGTTGAGAGGACATAGCATGAGTTTGTTGAGAGGACATAGCATGAGTTTGTTGAGAGGATCTCCTTTTGTTTTGTATTTTCTCATGTTTCTTTCTCTTTTTTTCCGTCTTTGTCTTCGCCATCAATGCTATGATCATTGAGTTAATTATCGATTTCCTTTATTTTCGAATCTCTTTCGCTGATTTATTGTTAGGCTGTGCAACACAAGACAGATGCATTTCCTCCTGATTTACTTAACTCATCGTAATTTATTACTTTTTTTCCCGGGAGTGTTAACATCCACATAAACTTCTGATCAAGTAGTTATAGGAGGAAACGTGTTTACAAAATAAAAATAAAAAGAACGCGTAAACAAAACAGCTGAAATTTTCATTGTCCGACTTATAAGAAATAAATATAAACACAAAAAAATCTAACAAACAGAAAAACACAAAATATTGCGGAAAGTAACATAAAATGACCAAACATTGAAATAATATAAACGACTAACCTGTTGTGAGATCTAAATTCACAAAACTGCAAGTCCAGAAATTGTAATTTTATGTTCTTTTTCTTTCTAGAACTACATTATCACTAGGTTTGTTTTTTGTTTTTTTTTTTTGCTTTTTTCCTCTTGTTACCAGGTTCACTTGTTCTTTATTTTTTAATTTCTGTTTACATTTCTGTGTTTCTCATCTTCTCTTGTCATTTTTCTACATGTAATATGCAGCGTCGTTTGTCTTTTTTTAAAATCTATATCTCTTGTCCATGGCTGACAAAAGGTAAACCCCGAAAAGCACCCCATGTCTTGGGTGAACCTTTCTATTGTAGAACTAACTGTACAAATTTGTATTATTGTTTTGCTTTGTAGTAGTGGTTCTCAATTGTGGCCATATGGCGCCCAGAGATCCATGCCGTAGTAAGATGGTAACGTACTCTTTTTCCAGCTAACAGTGACAATGAGTGGGGCTACAGAAGAGGGCCATGAGCAAATAAAAGATTGAGAACCCCTGTTTTATAGAACAGAGTGTTTTGTTACCACGAGTCACATTTGAGGTTCAAAGTTACCACAGAAAAGAAAAGACAAGTGATCTCTGAGCAGCGACAATGAGGTTGGGTAAAAAGGTGAGATGCTTTCAAATTGAAAGATTTCTACTTCACGGCGATTCCTCGAAGACAAACGATTTCGCACTTTATTGCTGTGAGAACAAATATATTGTTGGCTTATTCAAAAAAGATGGGAAAACTCATGGATTGAACATCCTATATTAAAATCCCCGCTTTTTCTGTCAGTGCGTAACGCTAAGGGATGCAACTTTGGTTGAGAGTTAGATATTAATTGTATTGTTTCCCATATATGTTAGTTAGTTGCTTATCCTTTACAGGACGTGGCAATCAACGCGAGCTTTTATTGGCTGTTTGTGATTTTTTAAGGCAATTTTTTTCATTCAGTAGTTTCCCATATATGTACGTACTCTCCCGAAAATAGTAACACTTACCAAAGAAGAATGCGCAAATGACGGTGTGCACACAAATATATTTATAGAATGTGCGATCCCGTATACACACTTGGGATTCTTGCCGCTGCTACGTAGTTCGTGTACTGTGGTGATGCACAGTTGTCTTTTTTAATACTTTTGAATAAGTAAAATTGCCGTTAGGTATTGGTGCTTTTGAATTTAATTCCTGTCTTATGACGGGCTTTTACACTAGTAAATAAAAAAAAACCACCCGGTATCGTGTTTTAATCTCCTTTTTCTCTCCGTATCCAATGCCGGTCCCAAGCCGGATGAAAAAGGAGGAGGGCGGCCTGAATGGAGGCCGTAAGGAGGCAGCCCCTCCACCATGCAAAGGCACAACAGGCCAATCACCTGTTTGCTTTAAACCATGATTACGCGAACTACAAGAGAGAAAACCGGACTGATTCTAAAGGCGACGAACTGGAACGGACTACGGACTACGACTTATGGAACTTGGAACACAAGAAGTATAAATGGGAAGGAAGAGGAGCTGGTAGAAGAGATGAGGAAAGCAAAACTAGAAATCCTGGCTATAACGGAAACGAAGAAAAAAGGACAAGGAGTCATGGATCTCGATGGCAACACGTTGCTCTACAGTGGTGTACCCATATCTGAAAGAGCTAAAGGGGGCGTGGGTTGCATTGTGGCCCAAAATCAAAAGATAGTATCAAGGGATGTAACTTTGTCTCGGAGCGCATTATGGTTGTGGAGCTAAAAGAGGGAGAAACCATAGTCAACCTGGTCATAGTGTATGGGCCAAATGAGGATGAGAGAGCAGAGGTCAAGGAGGAATTCTTCGAGCTGCTTCAAAGGACAGTGGATGACTGCCTAGATGAAGTTATTATGCTCGGAGATTTTAATACCAGAGTTGGAAATGACCATGCTAGATGGGGTGGAGTTATCGGAAGATATGGAGAAGATACTCTCAATGACAATGGAAAGCGACTCCTTAGATTCTGCAGTGAGCAGAATCTGATCATTACAAACACAAAGTTCCCCCATAAGCGCATACATGCATACACTAGATGTGAACCAACCAAGAATGAGAAGTCAGTGATCGACTATGCCATTGTTCGGAGAAGCTCATTCAGATATGTCCGAGATGCAAGAGTCTGCAGGGGGCCAGAGATTGGAAGTGATCACTACCTGCTAACAATCAAACGAACAACTGAAAGAGTTGCTCAGCCTAGGAACTGCCCAACATCACGCAAGAAACCAAGTAAACGAGCAGGAGAAATGAGCATTAGGACCTACAAGCTGAGAGAGCCAGAAATTAAGACCAGATATCAGGGGCTTATTGCTACAGCAGTGAGCAACACAGAAGAACGACCTGATGACTTGGAAACCCTCTGGAATAAATTCAAAGATATCATAAAGACAGCTGCTGCAGAAGCATGCGGTGAAGTCCGACTTGGGAACCAGAGAAAGAGGACACCTTGGTGGACAGAGGAAGTCAAAGAGAAAATAAGAGAGAAGAAAATGGCATGGAAACAATACTTAGGAGCTAAAAACACAACAGGACAAATGGAAAAATATAGAGAATATGTGACACTCAGAACAGAAGCAAAGAACAAAGTGCTAGCAGCAAAACAGAAGTCCTGGGAAGAATTTGGAGAAAAGCTAGAAAAAGATGCACAAGAAAACCAGAAATTGTTCTATAAGACCCTAAAGAACATGAGGAAAGAAAAACAATGCCCTCTCAAATTTATAAAGGACAAGCAAGGCAAATTGCTTACTGCCCCGAAGGAAGTAATGGAAAGATGGAAAGAATATTTCTCAGAACTCCTGGATGGTGAGCATGATGAAGCATCAGAAATGATAACCACTGACACAGAAGAGGAAACCAATGATGGTGAAGATGACATAAAGATGGAAGAACTGAGGGCAGCACTAGAGAAAATCAAGATGGGCAAAGCAGCAGGGCATGATGGTATAACACCAGAAATGGTTAAGTACATGGGAGCATCAGGCGACCTATTACTCTTAAGGGTCCTACAGGCAGCGTGGTGCAACAAGACCATACCAAAGGATTGGGAGATTGCCATCATATAACACCAATTTTCAAAAAGGGTGACAATCGACAATGTGGAAACCATAGAGGCATATCCCTTCTCAGTGTCCCTGGTAAAAATCTACTCTAGAATCCTAGAGCAGAGACTCCGACGCCTAGCTGAGCCACAATTGGATGAGGTCCAGTGCGGATTCCGAGCAAACCGAAGTACTCAAGACCTAATCTTCACACTCAGACAGCCGAGTGAAAAGGCCCTTGAGTATAAGAGTGAGATCCATCTTTGTTTCATAGATCTGGAAAAGGCGTTTGACAGGGTCCCCTGGAGCAAACTTTGGACTGTTTGGCAAGGAAGAACATTCCAGCACCTCTGATTCATGCTATACAGAGCTTCTACAAGTCTTGCAGAAATTATGTGAGGACAGCAAACCATAAGTCAGAAGAGTTCAGGACCACCACTGGTGTAAGACAAGGTGATATCTATCACCTTACCTCTTCATACTCCTTATGGACGATGTCATCAAGACATGTAAGGAGAGAACAAGAAAGTATTCAGTGGGTACTGGAAGATGAGACAGGTCTATATTTCGGAGCTGGCATTTGCTGATGATGTTGTCCTGATTGCTAAATCAGAGGCACATCTCCAATCCAACCTGCAAGTCTGGAAGGAAGAGCTGGAGAAGAGAGGGATGGTCATAAGCAGCTCTAAAACAAAATCCATGGTGATATCACGAGAAGAAAGAAAACATCAGATTAAGTTGGGAGAACAGGTCCTGGAGCAGGTCGACCACTTTAAATATCTCGGAGCTATTATAGACCGAAAGGGAGGCATCAAAGAAGAGTTGGCCACTCGAAAAGCAGCGGCTGGGAGACTTTTTCAGGCCATAAATCGTGGATTCCTCAGCAAGAAAGAGGTTGGTAAGAAAACGAAGATGGCTGTATACCGCTCCACCTATGTCCCAGTCTTGACATATGGATGCGAGTCGTGGGCAATGACTACAACCCACAAAAGCCAGATCCAAACCTCAGAAATGAGGTATCTGAGGAAAGTGGTTGAAGTAACAAGAAGAGACATGGTCCGCAACCAGACGATCCGTCAAGGCCTAAAATCCCATCCGCTGCAGACCCAAATAGAACAGTCCCAACTAAGATGGTTTGGCCATGTCTGCAGAATGGGAGAAGATCGGCTACCACGACAAGCATGGGAAACAAAGAGCCAGGGATCCAGACCTCCAGGACGACCCAGAGTCCGCTGGGAGGACAACATTAGACAATCTTTGAAGGACCGAGGACTAGAATGGAACCAGGCCAGGAAGAAGACAGCTGATAGAATGGTCTGGCGCTCTCTCTTCCAAACCTCTACACCTCACGGTAGAAGGGGAACGACTAAGTAAGTAAGTAAGTTCTCTCCGTATGGAGGGAGCATGGAGCCACTACTGTAGAGGAACTCTATGTCACAGCACAACGTCTTGCAATGGTGTTTTCTCTAACCATTTGTTATAGATGATGAGGTTGCCAGCGCCCCATACACAACCTCAATTAGTCGCCCTCAACGACATGCCTAAGGTAGCAGTACCGTAGTAATCATATTCTTTCTTTGCATCCTCAGAGACGAGACAACTGGGCGATAACCATTCATCATTATCGATATCATCATCATCATCATTTCTCTTTTCGCTTCGTCTGAAGCCTGAACCACCACTGCAGCTGATCACCTTGCAGAAATCCTGCACCAAAGCCTTGATGTGCTCTTGCTGTGGAGGTTTATATTTTAAACAATGAGGTCATAGCCTCTGGCGCAACCAGAGAATTGTCGCCTCTTACGACATGCTTGAGTAAGCTCTAGCCCTCCTCCTGCTTTCTTTGTCTCCCCAGAGACATCCCCTACCCGGATCTACATATGGTAACTTGGGAAAGGGGGGGGGGGTGCAGGGAGGATGAGAATGGAAAATGTTGTGTAGGTTAGTGAATACATTATGTTCTTCTAATAGAAAAGGACGGAACAAATGTAGAACACGTGAAATGTTTAGTGTAAATATGAATAACTTGTCACAAGTAAAACATCAATATTAGACGACACAAGAAACACAAAAGAAAACAAAAGAGAAAATAAACAAGGCCGCACTAAGCAAGAATTAAATGTCTGACACATTTAAAAAAAAAAAAAAAATTTGCCTCGTTTTGGCGAGGCGCGACCCATTCAACCTAGTCGGTTATATTAGGGTGCATGTCAAAATAAAAAAGACCTTTAGGTATGGTGATTATATATTATATGCATGAACACACAAATTAAATGCGTAATAAAAAAAAAAACAACAACTTAAAATCTTAACTATAAGAATCATCATCGCCATCATCAACTACCATCATCAACTACATACCACAGTAGCTGAGTAAATAGACTTTCTGTAGTCAAAAGCAAGAAAACTACGGACAGATATATCTTCCTTCTTTCATTTGTTGTTCTTTTGAGAAGTGAAGCCTCATGGGTTGGGTTGATTACTGATTCCAGCTTAGCACACACTGTCGGTTAGGATATTTAGTGTTTTTTGTTGTTTTTGTTTTGGAAAGAAATATGTAACAGCCTCCTTCAGTCATCGCTGACTATGGGCTTGAGTCCTTGCTATTAATCTGAGTTGACGCTGTATGGAGCATCGCATCTTGGTGCAAACGGCAACTTCATCCACGAAGCCTGCGCCAATCATTCAGGTGATCCTTCAATGGTTTTACATGATGAGGTTGCCAGCCAAATGCACAACCTCATTTTAGTCGCCTTGTACGACATGCATGAAGGAGCAATAGTCATATTCTTCCTTTAACTGTTCAGAGACCATTGTAAATTAAACGGACACGCATATACACACATATACACTCGTACGCGCGCACAAACACCTACTATGTGGACTTTTAGATAGTCAGATACAAAGCGA
This sequence comes from Oreohelix idahoensis, assembly GCA_024509875.1. Taxonomy (NCBI): domain Eukaryota; kingdom Metazoa; phylum Mollusca; class Gastropoda; order Stylommatophora; family Oreohelicidae; genus Oreohelix; species Oreohelix idahoensis. Next base: position 325,014 of record JAMPIV010020247.1, on the reverse strand, counting down.
ATGAGCGTTACCATCTATAGCAAGATTACAATATCTAACCCGCACGGCCAAATTCTCCATCTCATTGGTAAATAGTGACATATCTAGGAACATCACGATGCGAGACACGTCGACGAAACTACAAATGATAAGAAAAATGGATTGCTCTAAGCCAGTGTTTCTCAACCTTTTTGTGCTCACGGCACACTTTGATAGGCGCGGCGGCACTTTAGTGTGCCGCGGCACACCGCTTGAGAAACACTGCTCTAGGCAGTAGAAACTCTGCCGTTTAATATTTGGGAGTAATTTAGAACCTATTTCCTCGCCAGTATTTTTTCCCCGTAGGGCTGTAGGTGTCTGATGACTTCTTGAGTGTTATAAAACTACGGTACCGTTTTATTTTTGGCCAATCATTACTCTTTTCTAACAACAACAAAACTGTCATTGGTTGTTTTTTGTGCCTTTTTTTCAACTAAAATATACGTATAAAGACGGTATACATAACAGAATCGAGATTTACGCGGTGCTAAAGAATTGCCACGGTACCGTTAGAAAGTAGGGTTATAGTAAAGTTTATATAGTTATAGTGAAAGTATAATATTTGTAGTAGGTTGTAATATAATGAGGAGCTGCAGGATTTTGAAATCAGATAAATAGAATTCGATGTACCTTCACTCACCTGTTTGACCTTCCCACTGGTATCAAATGGCAGATACAGAATCAGTGCCCACTTTGATAACCCGCAGTGGCGTTCTGCTCACTGTTAATTAATACAACGAGGCCATGGATAAACGCAACACGTAAAAAAGCAATAATGTTTTCTTACATTTGTAAAGTTTGAGCCTCTCCTGAACTTGGGAGCCGCAGTAGCGAAGTGGTTAGTGCACTGGCTTCCTAGTTCGGTGGTCCATTGTTCAATCCCCAGTTGAGGTGGGATTTTTTAGACCGCAAACGGCTTTGGGGTACCAGAGCAGCTCTAGAAAGGTTAAGGCGGCCAGAGTGATGTTGACCACATAACACCTGGTGTGTAAGGTGACCATATTTTCAAAACCCTAATCCGGGACAAAAAAGTAGATTTGACCTATTTCAATGCAAAAAATCGGGACAAAAGGGTAAAGAAAAGGTCAAAAGTCGGGACATGTCCCGGAAAAATCAAGTTGATGTCAATTTAAAATAATATACATTTTATATATACATTTGAATAACATTGAATAACATACATTTTACTGTATAAGTTTAACTACTTGAACTAATAAGAGAGAAAAACATCAATAATCCTTACTTAAGGTGAAGCTGAGTTACTGTACTTTTCAGAAGAGTGAATTTTTATCAATAGGTCCTTCTTTGCAAGCAGCATCTTAAAAAACTCGACACATGTTTCCTCACAGTTCACTTTGGTTGTCAACATAGCTTTCAAAGTTTCAACACCTAGCTGTGTTTTATCACTTGCCCATAAGCTGTTCATCAAAGAAAACACTCTTTCTGTGGTAGCATTTGTTCCAGGTAGACAGAAAAAAAACTCTGCCAACTTCAAAATATTTGAAAATGTCACATTATTGTTTTTGAAGTGGGAAACCATTTCAATCCAACGTTGTGGTGGCAATGTTTTTTTGGCACTCCATTCACTAATTTTCTGAGAAGTAACAAACTGCTTCATATAGACATATTCGTCATAAATTTCAGTGGGATGAAGGTAATGTTTGAATCACTAGTGATGATGATATCTCAATATCTGCCCAAATTGGTATTCTGTTCAGCTTTACCCAGCTGTAGGATTCTAGGTTTTGAAAATTTTTTGCAGCCCATTTATTCAAATAATTGAAAGCTGTTTCATAGAACGAAGAAACGCTAGCATGATACTTTTTCACATCCTCCTTTGGAAGTCCTACCATTTCCAGTTTTTCAAGGATTAGCTTAACTCTTGATGGCAAGAAACAGTCTTCCAGTTTGGACTTCAAAATAGTTTTCAACCTGTTGATGCTGTCAATGACTTCACACACAGTGACCGTCTGTCCCTCTATTTTTTGCACTGCTTCGTGGAATGGAGAGGCCTGACTGTGAACAAAAACAAGCCATGCCTCAGATAGAGGATTTTCAAAGAATGTCTGTATGAAAACTGGGCATCTGTCTTGAAATTGAAAATATGATTTTAGAGGCAGGAACATCTGAAGAACCCTTTCAACAGCAGGCAGCAGAGCAAGCCACCTAGTCTGAGCATAACCTAAGATCATCTGGAAGTCTGTTTCCACAAACTGGCAGTTTCCACAAACTGGCAAAACTCCTTGAGTCTTTCAACTCATACTGTGTAAGATTTGAAGAGTAGATACATTTTAGCAATAATCAGCTCGACATCAACAGGCAGTACATCTGCAGCTGTTCGAACAGTGTTGTGGAAAATATGACCTGCACACCCAACTCCTATAAGACCATGTCCAAGGTTTTCTTGCAGTTTTTTGAAAACATTGTTCTGTCCTTTCCTTTCAGCACCTCCAAAATTGGAATTTGTGTTGTCTGCGCATAATCCAACTATTTTCCTGTCTAAACCATTTTCAGTTATGCAGTCATTAAGAAAACTACTTACAATATCAGATGTTTCACCTGGCAATGACTTTAACTCTAATATTTTAATATTCACTCCATTACTGTGATCAAAGTATCTGACAAGCAAAGGAAAAATCTTGAATTCTTTGTGGTTGGATGCATCTGTCAGTACAGAAATAAATGTAGACTTTTCTAGGTCACACCTTAACTCATTTAGAATATGGGGTGCCAAGACATTTCGAATAATGGCTTCTGTTTTCGTACGTGCACATGCAAATTTTGGCTCTCAAGTAACCTGAAGTAATTTTGATGTGCAATCCATAGACCTGAAAGTATGATTGCGTAGCACTGTATGGTATGCAAAGGCGCCTTCTATAGCAGCTAATTGCTCTTCTTGGTCACCAATTTTATCAGCTCTGACGAAAGTGGTTAACGGCGAGCTTGATGCAGCTGTAACGACGGCTCTCTTATGTTTCTCACTGCTTATGTGGTTCTTAATATCACCACGTCCACTATGGCTTATCGAAAACCCGGAGGCACATATATTGCATCGTACATTGAAGTTTGATGTACTCTTTTTAATAAACGGATATTCCTTTTGTAAATCTTCATTGAAACTGCATTTACGCTTTGGTACCATTTTCTTACAACAATAACAAAATATGCACAAATAGTTCACCGTTTAAATTAAATAAACGTATACCGTACGCAAAATCTTGGTACTTTACTTTTACCTACAATTTCAAATAACTGCGAATATCACATTGGAACTACAAAACTAATTCGCGGTCCTGACAACCTCTTGTGCTGTTTCGGCGCCAGTTCACTAATAATTAAAAATTCGATCGTCAGCCACGGAATAATAATTTTTTTTTTTTTAATCTGTGAGATTTATGCCAAATTGGCAAATTCGTCCAAAACCGGGACAAATTGGCGTCCCGGATTGCATCGAAAAAAAGTCGGGACAAATTACCAAAAATGGTCGAAAACCGGGACTGTTCCGGAAAAACCGGGACGTCTGGTCACCTTACTGGTGTGCCGTTGGTCAAGAAAATATGGGCCTAACACCATACTCCCAATATGCCTCAATGGGCGTGTAACGGGTTCCTTTACTGTTGTCCTTCTACCTTACATTTACTGACACTTTTTTATTTCTTCCATCTTCTCTTCCCCCAATTTCCCCCTCGTATTTTACTTTTAAAAATTGCCAGTATTCTGTGTGTGTGAGTGTGAGTGAGTGTGTGTGAGTGAGTGAGTGTGAGTGAGTGAGTGTGAGTGAGTGTGAGTGAGTGAGTGTGAGGGAGTGAGTGTGAGGGAGTGAGTGTGAGGGAGTGAGTGTGAGTGAGTGAGTGTGAGTGAGTGAGTGAGTGTGAGTGTGAGTGAGTGAGTGTGAGTGAGTGATTGTGAGTGAGTGAGTGATTGTGAGTGAGTGAGTGAGTGAGTGAGTGAGTGTGAGTGAGTGAGTGAGTGTGAGTGAGTGAGTGTGAGTGAGTGAGTGTGAGTGAGTGAGTGAGTGTGAGTGAGTGAGAGTATGTGAGTGAGTGAGTGAGACGGGGTGGATTTGAGAGACCAAAAAAATTTTTATCTCACTAACTCGTAAAATGAGTTCCTGGTGAAAAAAGAAGAAAATAAAAGCAAAGATACCTACAACATCCAACAAATGAATCTAGAATTGGTTCAAGTAAAAATAAATATGCCCAGTAGAGACAATTACTTCAGAAGCCAAGTTGTTACAGGAGAAGAAGGCCAAATTTTTACATTTTCCAAAGTAATTGCCAGCACGTGGCGGAGTCATTACCCCCACCTATCAAATTAGCCGGTGGAAGCGACATATCGTAAGAGTGGAGATAATTGAACATTATTATTCAAAGAACACTATTTTTTTGTACAATTCTTCAACCACGACAACCTTCTCAATTAGTCCTTCATTAGAAACAGCTAAATATATACCGGTTGGTTGTACTCGACTTTTCTGTTTTTTTGGGTGCTGGTACTGTTAACAATTTATGTAGTAAACATTAGGTTTGTGGATTAGACCAGTAAACACATCCTATACTGAACGCTCTCTTTGTCTGTCTGTCTGTCTGTCTGTCTGTCTTTCTCTCGGTTATTATCTCGGTCACTCTGTCTTTCTCTTTTTCTTTGTCTTTATCTCGGTGTCTCTGTCTTTCTCTCAGCCGCTCTCTGTCTTTATCTCGGTGTCTCTGTCTTTCTCTCAGCCTCTCTGTCTTTCTCTCAGTGTCTCTGTCTTTCTCTCAGCATCTCTGTCTTTCTCTCGGTGTCTCTGTCTTTCTCTCAGCCTCTCTGTCTTTCTCTCGGTGTCTCTGTCTTTCTCTCAGCTTCTCTGTCTTTCTCTCGGTGTCTCTGTCTTTCTCTCAGTCTCTCTGTCTTTCTCTCGGCGTCTCTGTCTTTCTCTCGGCCTCTCTGTCTTTCTCTCGGTGTCTCTGTCTTTCTCTCAGTCTCTCTGTCTTTCTCTCGGTGTCTCTGTCTTTCTTTCGGTCTGTGTGTGTGTGTGTGTGTGTGTCTGTCTGTCACTCTGTTTTTCTTCTTAGTATCATGTTCATATTTCTCAATGTTAATGTATCACTATATATGTATATATTTATATATGTGTGTGTGTGTGTGTGTGTGCGCGCGCGCGCGTGCGTGTGCGTGTGCGTAAGCGCACAGTCTTCTCAGTGTGTTTTTTTTTCCTTATCCTTAGGATTCAAGATCGTGGACCTCTTTGTAAATCCCTGTACGGGTTTTTGTTGTTGTTGGTTTTGGGTTTGTGTCTAAGCCAGCATCACGTCATCTCCTCACATTTTGACAAGTAAATGCGGAATTAAAAAAATACCTGTCAATAATAATCTTTTCAAACTATAGCGACTGAACTGCTATTTTACACCAGAGAATGACTATACAATTACAAAGTCAGGATGTCAATTATTTCTGCTGTTTCCAGTTTCAAAAGTCAAAATTTCATTATACTGAAATACAGATTAATTGAGACACATGAACAATGCTACGGAATGACCTAAAAATTCGCAGAGATTTGAAATTATGAATCGAAACAGATGTAGGAAATACAAGTATACATCTACTAATCCAAAAAGCAAGTTACCTGTAATATAATCATGCAGCTGACATGACATACACATACACACACACACATATATATATATAATAATAATAATAATAGCCCCTTCAGTCATAACTGACTATGGGAATGCGCCCCTGAGGTGACAGCCCTCAGCTGCTTATTTTCCTGGTGCTCCTTTCGACGTTTTCTCCTCACCTCTGCTTCTTGTGTGAGCCTCTCTTCGCCCAATCTGAGGTGGTGCCGTAAATAGCATCGCCACTTATTGCGATTGGCAGCTTCATCCTCCCATGTTGCTGGATCCATGTCCAGTGCCCTCATATCTCTCTTGCACACATCTTTGAACCTCAGCTGTGGTCGCCCAACTGTTCTCTTGCCATCTGCTAATTGTCCGTAGAAGATATCTTTTGGGATGCGACCATCTTCCATGCGGCGAACATGGCCAAGCCAGCGAAGTCTGCGCTGTCTAAGCAGCGTATACATACTTTGAAGGCCAGCACGTGACAACACCTCGACATTTGTCACTTTATCTTTCCACGAGATGCCGAGGATGCGGCGTAGACACCGCAAATGGAAGGTATTGAGCCTTCTTTCTTGCTTAGCATAGGTCGTCCAGGTCTCGCTGCCATATAGGAGTGTGCTGGTGACACAGGCATTATATACCGCAGCTTTGGTCTTCATTGTGAGTTTAGAGTTTCCCCAAACACGCGATGTGAGGCGGGCAAAGGTAGCTGCAGCTTTGCCAATGCGGCTGTCGATTTCTGTATCCAGTGAGAGTTTGTCATTGATGGTAGACCCTAGGTATGTGAAGTGGTGCACCACTGCCAATTCATAGTTATCGATAGTGATAACTGGTGCAGCACCCACATCCTGACTCAGCACATTCGTTTTCTTTAGACTTATTGTGAGGCCAAAGTCCTTGCATGCTTTAGTGAAGTGATTCATCAAGCTCTGAAGCTCCTGTTGGCTTTGAGTGACGACTGCAGCATCATCAGCGAACAACAAGTCTCTTATAGTGACCCTTCTGATTTTTGTTTTTGCCTTCAGCCTTGAAAGATTAAACAGACGGCCATCTGACCTAGTGTGAAGGCATATTCCTTCAGTTGCATCTCTGAATGCATGTTTCAAGAGTAAGGCAAAGAAGATTCCGAAGAGGGTCGGAGCCAGAACACAGCCTTGTTTAACGCCACTTCGTATATCAAAGGGCTGTGACGTGCTTCCAGCATATTGGACTGTTCCCTTCATGTCGTCATGGAATGACTTTATCATTTCCAGCATTTTAGAAGGGCAGCCTATTTTCAGGAGGATTTTAAAGAGTCCATCCCTACTAACCAGGTCGAATGCTTTTGTGAGGTCTATAAAGGCGATATATAATGGTCTTTTCTGCTCTCTTGATTTTTCCTGAAGCTGGCGGAGAGAGAAGATCATGTCTGTTGTTGATCTGCCAGCTCGGAATCCACACTGTGCCTCTGGATATATGCGCTCAGCTAATTTGTGTAGTTGCATTAAGATGACTTTGGCAAAAACCTTACCAACAATACTAAGAAGTGAGATGCCTCTGTAGTTATTGCAATCACTTCTGTCTCCTTTATTTTTATACAGTTGTAGTGAAATTGACAGAGATACAACGGTAAAATCCCTCCAAAGATAACATTTAAGGATAAAAACATAATGCGTAGGCTGCGAATAGTACATGATCGCCTAGACCGCGGGTCATCACCCTCCATAAAAATTGACTTGCTAGACAGGAGGGGAACGGAGGATCAAAAAGGAAAAATATGACTGGAAAGATTGCGTGAGACTAGAAAGGCTAAGGAGACGCAATTGGGGGGGAAACGGAGAAAAGTCGCGTTTCCCAAGTTGACATAAAAAGTAAGCAACTCGACAGAAGGGACCATAGATATGTTACGCCACAGTCATTTATTGGACGCTTTTGCAATACCAAGCCCTTGATTTGAATTCAGCGGCTAAAACGCAGATGTTTGGAATATTACAAAAATTAAAAAGTACTTTTTTCTTAATATTAATGTTAGGAATATAAAAATTAGCTGGCCGGATGGCCTATTCTGAGCAGTGAACTAATATGTTCTTAATTTTACAGACGGATAGATAATATTGAAGATAATGACAAAAGACAGTGTTGTTCACATCATCGACAGACTGTATTGAATCTAAAAGTGTCGCTAATTGCACAAAAAAACACGACCTCGAAACGCAGGTGTTCAAATATACTTAGTATGGAGGAGAGGGTTTTTGGGTGGTAGCTGTGTCTAAATATAACTTTTAACGACAAAATTTTGGAGGGGAGAGAAAGGTTGGTTCAAAAATCAAGTACATTTTGTAGAAACACAAGTAGAGACGGACAGACTAACAGATAACCATCCATACTTGACTGAAGCATGACTGAAATGACTTTATGGTAGGAAATTTGAATTTAAAATAAACCTAGGCAGTGATTGGCCACAGACAATCATATCATTAGCGCTCAGACGCGAAAGTGGGGCCATTCTTCAATAGTTGTTCAGTGATAGACACAGATTTTAAAGTGTGGTGATTTCCATATGAAAGAAAGTGTAATAAATTTAGGGACGCCATACTATAGCCAGCAGCTCAGCTGAGTTTTGCTAGCAATTCTGTGTTATTTATTCATAATCTGAGCTGTGAGTTTCTGTTGTCAACCAAGCAGTGTCTATTCAGTTGGTGACTTTACTCGAGTGTATCTGTGCAGTACTTGTGACAGAGACCACCATTATTGCCCGCCAGCACGGAGAGGTGGGACCACCTGATTTCAGCACCAGAGCTACAACGACAAGATGAGTGAGCCTCTGGTCTGCTGGACATTCACCAACGCAGTTTAGTTACTAATACCCCATAAAAATTCCCACCATTTTCTGGACACTGTGTAGTCAATATAGACAGGTGTGATGAGGCCACCCCAACAGCACAAATAGTAACTATCCTCCCAAGTAGATGACTACTAGAACATTTTAATAAAACTAACTAGTATAGTACATATATATGTACACTATTGCATTTATGATATAATATTCCATGCATTTCTTTCATAATCACTAAATCCTTTTAAGTTCTGGTCAACCTAAAAAAATTGATCCAGAACAAAATAAATGTAATTCTATCAAAAAAATTTTACACACGTGAGTTAGTTCAGTGTATTTTAACACTTGTTAATATTATTAGTCTTGTTAAATATCTGTGGGTATATCTATAACCTATTACACCACACTACATATCATAACCCTAGACACTTTACGTAGCCACAATCATTAAAAAAAAAATTAAGTGTGAGGTCGTAGTGGTAGCAAGAAAGGCCTTCTGACAATTCTCAACTACATTTTATCTCAGGAGCCTTCACAGCTGGCCTCATACAATTACATTTAGTAATATCACCATCATACAATACCATCAACACCACTACATAAATTGGGGGCTCGTCCGGGATAATTAGCCCAACAGTAATATTAGGATCTCCTGGTGGGAGAAATAAAAGTAGGGAAATAAATTGTAAAATTTCCTTTAAAATTAAAATTGTCCCTGCAGATAAAAGTTGGTGAATCTTCACAGCCAGTAATAATTGATTAGTTAACTGGTTAGTTAGAATTAGTTAGACTATAGTCATAAGAAGTACTTAGTGTATTTACTGGTTAGAGATTTATCTTGTATATTATTATATTGTCTAAAAAGTATGGCGGAGCTGGCAAAATTTAGATCAGCTGCTGTGCTCACCGCGAAGGAGATGGGAATGGATGGTCAAATTTTAATTCAATACGTAACGGCTGAATGTGATAAATATATTGAACGGGAAGAAAGGAGGTTAGCTGAAGAGAAGAGGTTAGAGGCTGATAGAGACATTAAGAGGCTGCAGATTGAGGCAGAAGAAAAACGACAGCAAAGGGAGGCAGAAGAAAAAAGGTTGACTGCCGAAAGGGAGGCAGAAGATAGAAGGTTGCAAAGGGAGGCAGAAGATAAAAAGGCCGAAAGGGAGGCAGAAGAAAAAAGGTTGACTGCCGAAAGGGAGGCAGAAGATAGAAGGTTGCAAAGGGAGCACGAATTACGACTAAGGGAGCTGGAATTACAAGGCCAGGCTCCTGAAAATGGTGCCAGCCCTTTTGCCTCAGATGCTACGCCTAGTCTGGGAGCCTCAAACTCCGCTATGGGGTTTCATTTAGACCATTTTGTTGAAAAAGACGATGACATAGAGGGGTACCTAGGACGTTTTGAGTTATTAGCTACTACATATGGGTTAGAGAGAGAGAGGTGGAGCTTAAAGCTATCACAGGGATTGAGAGGTACTTCTTATGAAGTATTTGCCAAAATGAACAGGGAAGACCAAGACAATTATGACATGTTAAAGCAGGCTTTGTTATTAAGGTACGAGAAGAATGGTGAATTTTATCGTAAGAAATTTAGAAATGCCAAACTGTTGTCTGGGGAGACATACCACCAATTCTCGGCTAGACTAGAAACCTATTTGGAGAAATGGACGGCTCTGGGGAAGACCCAAGATCTTAAAGAAATGATCATGATTGAGCAATTGAGAGAGTCCATGGCTCCAGACATGAGAAAATTTCTCATGGAACAAGGTGCAGAGAAGTTGGGGGAAATTTTAAATGTTGCTGAGAGGTATCAGGCAGCCCAGGCAGAGGTAAGTGGTGCTAAGAAGAAGCACATAGACAATTTTAAAGCTCCACAGCAATTTAATAAATTTGATAATAGAGAGCAGGGAAATAAAGGTAGGACAAACTTTGAGCGGCCAAGAAATGACTATCGCGACAGAAACTCACAGTTCAATGACCAAAAGTTCAATGAAAGAAAACCGTTGAACCAAGGAAAAAGATGGTGCAAGAAGGATAACCATAACACCGAATTTTGTAGAAGGAAACCTTCAAACATTGCTGCAATGAAGTCGGGGACGCAAAGATTAAAGGTTAATCCTAAGGAGCAACAGGAACCTTATCACCCCCCAGTTTGTGAGGATGTTATTTGTAATGGGGTCACCATAAGGTGCCTTTATGATACAGGTTTGGATTATGATTCAGTTGTGAAGTCTAGCCTAGTGGACCCAAGTCAGTATACCACAGAAACAGTGGAAATACAAGGGGCGACTAAGGACATACCACTCATGACACTTCCCATCGCAAGGATAACGGTGAAAACTCGCTATGTGGAAGGAGAAATCAGAGCAGCAGTGATAGATGAACCAATCTACCCTCTGATATTGGGGTGTAGATACGTCTTCTTGGGGAATCCCGAGAAACCTGTGATCATGGCGATAGTGCAGACCAGGTCACAGAAGAAGGAGGAAGAAGGTGAACCTATAAATGCTCATCCAGAGGAGATGAGGAAGGCGCAGGCTGAGGATAGGACACTCAAGCCCTGTTTTAAAAAATTGCCCAAATGCCACACACCTCCGAGCAAGGGGGAATATTTCATGAAGAACAAACTCTTATACAGGAAGGCCGGAACGGGAACAAATGGTCACAACCAGCTGGTTCTTCCCACTTCATATAGAGATAAAGTGATGGAACTCGGGCATGCGATTCCCTTCAGTGGTCACATGGGGATCAGCGCCACAGGACAGCGTATAGCTTGTCATTACTTCTGGCCAGGGATAACGGAGGATATAAAAAGATATGTCAAATCCTGCCCAGAATGTCAAAGGGTAGCTCCAAAGCACTGGACTGCTCCTGCAACTCTAGGGGAAATGCCCATAGTGGGAACACCTTTTGAGAGGGTTGCAGTGGATATTGTAGGACCTCTCACTCGGACCAAGAGGAGGAACAGTTACATCCTTACTCTGGTGGACACTTGTTCTATGTGGGGAGAGGCGGTAGCCCTGCCATCAATTGATTCAAAACATGTAGCAGAGGCACTACTTACAATATTTACCCGATTAGGATTCCCGCATCAAATCTTGACGGATAATGGATCTCAGTTCAAGGGGAAACTAACGGAAGAAGTTTTTAAGCTATTTCAAGCCAGGCACTTTCATTGTAGTCCGTACCATCCACAAGGGAACGGCCAGGTAGAGAGGTTCAACGGGACTCTCATTTCTATCCTGAGAAATCTGGCACACGAAAAACCGGATCTGTGGGATCAATTCCTGCCCGCCGCATTGTTTGCGTACCGGGAGGTACCACATAGTTCAACCGGGATGGCTCCCGCAACTCTGCTATTTGGGAGGCCAATAAAAGGTCCATTAGAAGCCCTATTAAGGACCTGGACAGATGAGAAGGCGGAAGAGACTGTTACCTCATCGTATCAATATGTGAACGAACTGACCACTCGTTTGAAAGCTGGATGGAAACTGGCAAATGATAATTTGAAACAAGCCAGGAAGAAACATGCAGCATATTTTAATAGGAAGGCAAAGGACAGGGAACTGGCAGTCGGAGAGAAGGTGCTGCTTCTACTACCCGGAAGCCAGAATAAATTACAAATTGGTTGGCAAGGTCCATATACGGTTCTAGAGAAGGTGTCTAGAACAAACTATAAAATTGACAAAAAGGGGAAGGAAAAAGTTTATCATGTAAACCTGTTAAAGAAGTATCTGGACAGACCACTCCAGGAAAGCACCCCCTTATTGACCTTGGCTATTGCAACCCAGATGCAAAAAGAACCACTCACCTCACATGAATACCCATTACATCCTTGTGAAACAGCAGCACAGGTAAAAGTCAGTAAGCACCTGACTAAAAACCAGAGGGAGAGAGTTCAAAAGGTTCTGGAGGAACATACAGATGTATTAACAGATAAACCAGGCCATACAAATTTGCTACAGTATGACATGAAACTGGTAGACTCAAACCCAATCTGTATGAGAGCCTATTCTATTCCGTTCGCGAAGGAGAAGGCATTGAAGGAAGAAATAGAGTATTTGTTGAAGGAGGGGATTATTTCGCACAGTGAATCATCTTTTAGTTCTAGTGTCGTTTTGTTGAGAAAACCGTCTGGGGAACACAGATTGTGCATAGATTACAGGAAACTGAATGCTGTCACAGAAGGACAAGTGGATCCATTACCAGACACAAAACAGTTATTTGCCAGACTGAACAAGGCAAAATATTTTTCAAAAGTGGATCTTAGTAAAGGCTATTACCAGATCCCAGTGAAGCCTGAAGTGAGACCTTATTTGGCTTTTAGCACTTCGGATGGACATTATGAATTCAATATGCTACCATTCGGACTGAAAAATGCTCCGAGTGTGTTTTCAAGGATGATGCGCAAATTGTTGGATCCCCTGAATAACCCATGTATCACGAATTTCATGGATGATATTCTCGTCGCCACAGAGACATTTGAAGAACACATTGAAGCTCTGGAGATGTTGTTTGATAGACTTCGGGAGGCGAACTTAACTGCTAGGCCAACAAAATGTTGTATTGGATGCAAAGAGTTGGAATTCTTGGGACACACTGTATATCAGGGTAATATGACCCCTGATCCTAAGAACTTGGAAAAACTGCAGAGAGCACCTAGGCCGCAAACAAAAAAGGACGTGCGATCATTTGTGTCGTTATGCGGATTTTATCAGAAATACATCAAGAATTTTAATGCTATTTGTGCTCCTCTGACTGATTTGACTCGCAAGGGACTTCCAGATAAAATTATTTGGACTGCACAATGTGAACTAGCGTTCCAAGAGTTAAAGGAAAAACTCACTAGCAAGCCTATTCTCAAACTGCCTGATTTGACACAGGACTTTGTCTTAAGAACCGATGCAAGTAATGTAGGACTAGGAGGGGCTTTGTTGCAAAGATCATCTTCACCTGATGGGGAACTGAAACCAGTCGCTTATGCAAGCCGCAAATTGAATAAGGCGGAACAAGGATACTCCACAAGCGAAAAAGAATGTTTAGCGTTAATATGGGCAATAAAGAAGTTTCAAATCTATCTGTATGGTAGGACTTTTGTGGTGGAGACGGACCATCAGCCTCTCGTGTTCTTGTCTCAGGCTAAGCATGAAAACGCAAGATTGCTGAGGTGGTCTTTGTTGCTTCAACCTTATCAGTTTAGTATCCAATATATCCCAGGCAAATTGAATGTCGGTGCAGATTTCCTCAGTCGGCACCCCTGTGATCAAAATTAGAGTAGTGGCAGACGTGAGGAGCAATTTTACCTATGTGTATCGCTGGTGTTGGAACTTGCCATAGGCATGTTTTCAAGTGGGGAGATGTGTAGTGAAATTGACAGAGATACAACGGTAAAATCCCTCCAAAGATAACATTTAAGGATAAAAACATAATGCGTAGGCTGCGAATAGTACATGATCGCCTAGACCGCGGGTCATCACCCTCCATAAAAATTGACTTGCTAGACAGGAGGGGAACGGAGGATCAAAAAGGAAAAATATGACTGGAAAGATTGCGTGAGACTAGAAAGGCTAAGGAGACGCAATTGGGGGGGAAACGGAGAAAAGTCGCGTTTCCCAAGTTGACATAAAAAGTAAGCAACTCGACAGAAGGGACCATAGATATGTTACGCCACAGTCATTTATTGGACGCTTTTGCAATACCAAGCCCTTGATTTGAATTCAGCGGCTAAAACGCAGATGTTTGGAATATTACAAAAATTAAAAAGTACTTTTTTCTTAATATTAATGTTAGGAATATAAAAATTAGCTGGCCGGATGGCCTATTCTGAGCAGTGAACTAATATGTTCTTAATTTTACAGACGGATAGATAATATTGAAGATAATGACAAAAGACAGTGTTGTTCACATCATCGACAGACTGTATTGAATCTAAAAGTGTCGCTAATTGCACAAAAAAACACGACCTCGAAACGCAGGTGTTCAAATTTACTTAGTATGGAGGAGAGGGTTTTGGGTGGTAGCTGTGTCTAAATATAACTTTTAACGACAAAATTTTGGAGGGGAGAGAAAGGTTGGTTCAAAAATCAAGTACATTTTGTAGAAACACAAGTAGAGACGGACAGACTAACAGATAACCATCCATACTTGACTGAAGCATGACTGAAATGACTTTATGGTAGGAAATTTGAATTTAAAATAAACCTAGGCAGTGATTGGCCACAGACAATCATATCATTAGCGCTCAGACGCGAAAGTGGGGCCATTCTTCAATAGTTGTTCAGTGATAGACACAGATTTTAAAGTGTGGTGATTTCCATATGAAAGAAAGTGTAATAAATTTAGGGACGCCATACTATAGCCAGCAGCTCAGCTGAGTTTTGCTAGCAATTCTGTGTTATTTATTCATAATCTGAGCTGTGAGTTTCTGTTGTCAACCAAGCAGTGTCTATTCAGTTGGTGACTTTACTCGAGTGTATCTGTGCAGTACTTGTGACAGAGACCACCATTATTGCCCGCCAGCACGGAGAGGTGGGACCACCTGATTTCAGCACCAGAGCTACAACGACAAGATGAGTGAGCCTCTGGTCTGCTGGACATTCACCAACGCAGTTTAGTTACTAATACCCCATAAAAATTCCCACCATTTTCTGGACACTGTGTAGTCAATATAGACAGGTGTGATGAGGCCACCCCAACAGCACAAACAGTAACTATCCTCCCAAGTAGATGACTACTAGAACATTTTAATAAAACTAACTAGAATAGTACATATATATGTACACTATTGCATTTATGATATAATATTCCATGCATTTCTTTCATAATCACTAATCCTTTTAAGTTCTGGTCAACCTAAAAAAATTGATCCAGAACAAAATAAATGTAATTCTATCAAAAAAATCTTACACACGTGAGTTAGTTCAGTGTATTTTAACACTTGTTAATATTATTAGTCTTGTTAAATATCTGTGGGTATATCTATAACCTATTACACCACACTACATATCATAACCCTAGACACTTTACGTAGCCACAATCATTAAAAAAAAATTAAGTGTGAGGTCGTAGTGGTAGCAAGAAAGGCCTTCTGACAATTCTCAACTACATTTTATCTCAGGAGCCTTCACAGCTGGCCTCATACAATTACATTTAGTAATATCACCATCATACAATACCATCAACACCACTACAACAGTGTTACAATCTTGGCATCTCGCATGTCTTGAAGAATAGTAGTCTCTTCCCAGCACTGGCACAGCATCCTATGCAGGGGATGTAATAGCGTGCTCTTACAGCATTTGATTAAATCAGGAGGAATCCCATCACTGCCTGGTGCTTTGCCAGAGGCCAAGCTATCAATGGCCTTACTGAGTTCCTCTAATGTTGGTTCGGCATCCAGCTCCTCCATAGTTGGCAGACTATTGACAGCATCAAGGGCTGCAGGCGTAACGGTATTGTCTCTAGCGTAAAGCTCAGAGTAGTGCTCGACCCACCTCTCCATCTGCTTACCCTTATCGGTTAGCTTCTCTCCGCTGATGGTTTTTAGCGGTGCCGTCTTACTTTTATGGGGGCCAAGTGCTTTCTTTATACTGTCATACATTTGTCTAATGTTGCCTGTTTGCGCTGCGATCTGGATGCTCTCACTGAGCTGGAGCCAATAGTCATTTGCACAGCGTCGAGCAGTTTGTTGAACTTTGCTTCTCGTAGCCCTCAGGATCTGTAGGGTTCTGGCACTCGGTGAACGTTTGTATTCATTCATAGCACTGCGCTTAGCTTCAATAACAGGTGCCATCACATCTGATAAAGCGTCAAACCAGTCATTTGACTTTGCTGTTTTCTTACCAAAGGTGGCAAGTGCAGTACTTTGAATGGTGTTCCGTAGATGCTCCCAGTTCTCTGTAATAGTATCACCATGCTGAGGGCTACTGAGCACTTTCTTGAAGGTCGCAGTGAATTGAGCGATCATGAAAGGGTCTGACATCTTGCTGGTATCAATGCGTGGTTTCCCTTCATGTCTGACACGATAGAGTTTTCTTGGTTGTGCTCTGATTTTGCAGCAAACCAAGGAGTGATCTGTGTCACAGTCTGCACTATGGTACGAGCGCGTGGAGAGCACAGACCTGAGGAGTGGCCTTCTGACGAGAATCAGGTCAAGTTGGTGCCAGTGCTTGGATCGTGGGTGTCTCCATGACACCTTATGCTGGGGTTTTGTCTGAAAGTAGGTGTTGGTCACGCAGAGGTCATGGTGGACGCACAACTCTAAGAGCCGTTGTCCATTTTCATTCATCTTGCCAATACCAAACCTGCCCAGACATGAAGGCCATGAAACATTATCGGCACCCACTCTAGCGTTAAAGTCACCAAGGAGAACAAGCTGTTCTTGCCTAGGTATGCTTTTGATTACTGCTGCTAGATTCTCGTAGAACTCATCTTTAGCTTCTGAGGCAGAGTACAGAGTAGGAGCATACACACTGACAAGGGTGATGGGACCTGTGCTAGTTTGCAGGCGGAGCGTTAACAGGCGTTCTGATCCATTCTCGCCTGGTTCAACCATGTTAGTTAGCGATTTTTTGACCGCAAAACCTACTCCGTGTTCTCTAGCTTTATTAAGATCTTTCCCTTGCCAATAAAATGTGTAGTCCTTCTCGCTCACCGTTCCAGAGCCCGCCAGGCGCGTTTCCTGAAGTGCAGCTATATCCACCTGAAGTCGTTTAAGCTCATCATTAATTATGGCTGTCTTCCTTACATCGTTTACATCCTGTAGGTTTTTGGATAGTCCAGTCAACATAGTCCGGACGTTCCAGCATCCCAATCTGAGAGTTTGCTTATTTCTATTTTTTCGATAATTGCTTGGATATATATATATATACAGGGTGTCCATAAAGTCTCTTTACAATTTAACAAACTTATTACAAAAGCAGTTGATGAGATATCTTAATCAGATTTGTTCTATGTACTCAGTGGTTATCGAAGTTTTTAATCACATACCTTTATCGTATTGCAGGTACCCTGTTGACGAAAGAGGTACTGTTAAATAAAACCCTACAAAAATGGCTACTCCTCAAGAGAAGGCACAATGTGTATCATGGTTTATTGAAACAAAATCGGATAGGCAAACTCAGCGAAACTACAGAACTAAGTATGGAAGAGATCCACCGTCACGTCCGTCAATTCGTGCATGGCACAAGAAATTTATGGAGACAGGGACAGTGTTGGATAAAGGGAGGAGTGGACGACCAAGAACATCTTACACGCTCGATGTTTTCCTCAGATGTTCTTGGTCGTCCACTCCTCCCTTTATCCAACACTGTCCCTGTCTCCATAAATTTCTTGTGCCATGCACGAATTGACGGACGTGACGGTGGATCTCTTCCATACTTAGTTCTGTAGTTTCGCTGAGTTTGCCTATCCGATTTTGTTTCAATAAACCATGATACACATTGTGCCTTCTCTTGAGGAGTAGCCATTTTTGTAGGGGTTCATTTAACAGTACCTTTTTCGTCAACAGGGTACCTGAAATACGATAAAGGTATGTGATTAAAAACTTCGACAACCACTGAGTACATAGAACAAATCTGATTAAGATATCTCATCAATTGCCTTTGTAATAAATTTGTTAAATTGTAAAGAGACTTTATGGACACCCTGTATATATATATATATACACACACACACACAAATGGATTGACATAAGTCTTGGGCTTGACCTTGAAGGAGTCACAGGAGGAAGATGAAACTTGGCACATTTAAAGTTCATTATATTTGCACTGAATGTGTAAAGTACGCGTTTGTTTCTTCAATGAGTTTTCCTTCTACGGTGCACGGCGCAATGTACCCTTTTGACCGGATCTGCTGCTCCAAAGATTTGACAAAACAATGGAAAAGAAGGAGGCAAGAGCTGTGATAAAATTTCTGATGTTTCAGGGAAAAACACCTACATTTTTTGGAGACCATGGTGACAGTAGATGAGACTTGGGTACACCATTATGACCTCGAATCCAAAAGTGCTAGCATGCAATGGAAAACCCCGGGTTCCCCAACAACTGTCAAGCCGAGGGCGCAGAAATCTGCAGGAAAAGTGATGCTGACTGTTTTTTGGGACGGCAAAGGTGTCCTTTTGAAAGATTATCTGCCTCGTGGCAACACAGTTAATGGACAGTACTATGCAGATCTTCTCACAAAACTAAGAAAGGTTGTGATGTGACCAGGAAACGAGGGATAACGCGCACTCAGAATCTTCCTTTGCTTCAAGACAACGCGCCCTCTCACAAAGCACAGCTTGTGCAGCTAGCAGCCAACGATTTGAATATTGAAATTCTTCCACACCCACCATATTCTCCAGATTTGGCTCCATCAGACTTTTTTCTATTCCCAAATCTTAAAAAACAGCTAAAAGGAAATCATTTTGATAGCGATGAAGAGGTTATACTGGCATGTGATGACTGGTTTAGTTTGAAAAATAGGGTGTTCTACTCCCAAGGTCTTTTCAAGGTCAAGCAGAGATGGCAGAAGTGTGTCAAATCAGACGGTGGCTATATTGAAAAGGAATAAACACTATACAAAATTTCAGCTCTCTGTGACATGTCCTTCATGGTCAGGCCCAAGACTTATGTCAATCCCCTTGTATATAAATATATAAATATATAAATATATAAATATATAAATATATAATTATATAAATAAATATATATTTATATATTTATATATTTATATATTTATATATTTATATATATATATATATATATATATATATATATATATATATATATATATATATATATATATATATATATATATATATATATATATATATATATATATATATATATATATATATATATAGATATGGGGCGTGAATTTCGTTGAAGGTCTGTGCTCCCTAGGAAGATAAAATATAACCATGACGATAATAATGATTATTTTTAAAGTTATTCAATGAAAAAATGTAATGATTACATTTGGGAATAATCATTAAATACAGAAGATTTAGGAAACCAATTACAGTAGGTTAAATACTATTACCCTACTCCATTGATAACTGACGATCAGAATGATGCGCCCTTGAGGTAATTGCCCTCAGCTGCCTGTTTTTTCCTTCTGGGGTTCTTTTCGGCGTTGAGTGTGCTGTTTGAAATAATATATGAGAGAATGCAGTCAGCGATCCATAGCTTGACTGCTTGCGTCAGGGTGAGCGAACCAGAGCTGACCAAGACCCTACTCCACCTCCAAGTGGTGGTCCTAGAAACAGGCTGCATCACTGCAGTATGGCTGAGAGAGTAGGGATCGAAGTGGGAAGGCAAACCCGGTCCCAAAAGGGGCCGTGCTGAAGTCGGATGTGTCTGCCGAAAGGCGCAAATATTGCGGCTTCGCTGTAAACGGACACAATGCAACCAACGTCCTTTTCGGGACGAACGAGGAAGAAGAAGAAATAATATATACACTATACCTGACTTACGAGTTGTCAGAGTTAGACGTTGTATGTTTTTGTTCTCAATAAATAGTTTTTGCAGTATCTGCTTTGCCACCAATTTTTTTTTAAATTTCATGGAACAGTGAAATGCCCGTAAAAATTCCACGGCACACTATAATACTTAAGTAGGTGAGTATGGTAATATTCCAAAATTCACAGCAATCATAAAACACAGCCATTTTGTTTTCTGTTTTGTAATAGAATGGTAGATGTTGATAACTGAACTTATTACTTGTCACGTTGTACTTGTAAGATTCTTTCGTAAGAATTTACCAGAACATAATTTTGTATAACATTATGTGCTTGTTTTTCAAATAAAAGTTTGCCACGTTTAGGCGATGCGGCTCGTTCAGTCAGTTATAATAGGACACATTTCCAAACATAAAGGACCTTTAAGTCTGGTGACAATTTATTGTGTATTCTGCTTGATGTGACGGCACACCAGGCAGAGACACATGCGGCACGCCAGTGCGCCACGGCATATTGGTCATCGGAGTACTGTAACCCTCGAAATTTATGAGAAGGGAATTAATCGAGAAAACTAAATTCGTTTATATTTTTCTTCCTTACTTCCCTTCAAATATTTCTCAATTTTATAGCGTTCAAGAATGTACCATGGTGAAATGGCTACACCTTTCGAACCTTACAAGTACTGGTAACACTCACTATTGCAAATTAACTGTGGATGACAAATAACTACCCTGTGCATTTTAAATTATTTTCTACCCTTCGCTGAAATAAGAAAAGCAATTGAGACCTTATAGATGCAGTTTTATTGGATAAAATAATACTATGGACAGCTAATAAAGGGTAATGGGGGGTTGTTCTAAAGCAGAAATTCTCAACGTGTGGCCTGCGAACAGCCAGGGGTTCTCGAGATCCTGTCAGGGGTCCGCGAGGTCAAAACTATTTTCATAAAAATCTAAGACATTATTCGCCTTTTTCACTCTCATTCAAATTGAAACTGCAAGATAAACCAATGAATTTAATTAAATGTAACAGAGTACAAAATGTTCATTGATATGGTTTCTGATTTCACATTTTGACTAACTTTTAAGAAATTACCACATGTCGAGTTTTAGTGTAGTATCAAAGAAGATTCTCCACAATTATCTGATATACGTCTCCCTGTTCCAACTACATATCTGTTTGACGCCGAATTTTCTTCATATACTTCATATATGAACATTCTCCCCCCCCCCCTTCCTCTCCCCCCCCCTTCTCCCCCCCCCCCCCCCCCCCATTACTCTTTTTAGCTGTCAACGGTATTTTAGCATCCATCTACAAAGCTGCGTCTCTATAATGTATCGCAACAGATTGAATGCAGACGCAGATATGATGATAACACAGCTTCCTTCTATTAAGTCAGACATTAAAGAGATTTACAAAAATGTAAAATAATGCTCCTCTTCACACTAATTGTTTGTGTGTGTGTGAGGGGGGTATAGTTATTTTTCATTAAACAACGTGTTATTTATGTTAACGTGTAATGGGTTTATTATTGTTATTTTTAAATGAACTAATAAATAAATATTTTAAAATGTGTCAATTTCTATTTATGAAACGGTAATTATCGATAGATATAACCCACATAAACAAAAGCTCTTTGGGGTCTTCAAAAAAGAGTATAAAGGGGTCCTGAGACTAAAACTAAAGTCATCAAGACATGCAGCAGATAAAGCGAAACATAGCATTTTTTCCCACGTTATGTTTTAGCGGGTTGCTCGCCCCTGTATTTAGTATTTTTTGTCTGTTATACCGTCAGCTTTCTTTTCAATTCTTCGTCTTCTTTTAAATTTTAACTTTATTTCTTGTTTCCTGGAGACCAGCCACTTCAACCATAAATAAGTGTCATTTATATATGTCGGGCGGGGATTCCATATGAAGCGAAGCTCAGGGTCTAGATAATCATCATCATCAGGTGCCATCTTCACAACGAAGGTTGGTTGTAATGGATCTCCAACGTCTTCTGGCTCTTGTCTTGGTGGTGCACTCTGATAGACTCTTTCCTGTCCATCTCTTGATGTTATCTTCCCACTTATAGCGCTGTCTTCCCCTTGCACGTTTGCCTTCAACTCTCCCTTCTATTATGGTCTTCTGCAAGGTGTTATGCCTTTTTATGTGGCCAAAGTATTTTAGCTGCCGAACTTTGATCTCCCTCATTAGTTCTCTTTTCATACCTAGATTTTCTAGGACCTCCTTATTTGTTTTCATCTCTTTCCATGAGATACGCCCCCATTCTTCCATATATCCACATTTCAAGAGCCTCAATTCTTTCTTCCAATTGCTTATTCATCGTCCATGTTTCTACACCATACACTAATGCAGGATATAAATAACACTTTATGATTCTCAGTTTTAATTTGTGAGATAACTGTTTAGATGTCAGTATATGTTTCATGTTGTTGAATGTAGCTATGGCCATTCCTGTTCTCTTCTTGATTCCTGTTTCACATCTGCCATCTTCTGTTATTATATGACCAAGATGTAAGTAGCTCTTGACTTGTTCCAGGATTTTCCCATTTACGCTTATCTTTAATGTGGGCTTATTGTCTTTTTTGCTAATTATCATTAATTTTTTTTTCTCAATATTAATGTCCAATCCATATTCATGACTTATACTGTTCACTTGCTTCACTAGTTTTTGTAACTCCTGTTCGCTTTCAGCTAACAACACGGTATCATCTGCATGTCTAAGGTTGTTTATTGACCTTCCACTGATGTTCAGTCCTGGTATTTCCTGTATCTCTTTGAAAAATTTTTCGGTGTATAGATTAAATAGGCAGGGGGACAGCACACAACCTTGTCTGACACCTCTTTTTATGTCTATGTATGGTGAATAATTCTTTCCAGATCTTACTGTGGCACTTTGCTCCCAATAAAGGTTACTAAGTATTCTTATATCTTTTCCATCAATACCTATATCTTCGAGGCATTCGATTATTTTTTTCACGATGGACTGTTAAAAGCCTTCTTAAAGTCAATGAAGCACATGTACATACTTTTTTGGACCTCTGTATATTTTTCTGCTAATATTCTTAGGCAAAATATTGCCTCTCTTGTTCCGCTGTTCCGTCTAAAACCAAACTGTTCTTCTTGCATTTCGAACTCTACCTTACTTTTTATTCTTTCTTGTATGAGTTTGAGCAGTATCTTAATTGCATGACTCATCAGGCTGATTGTTCTGAAGTCTGAACATTCTGTTGCGTTAGGTTTTTTGGGCAATGTTATAAAGACTGATGTCTTCATGTCGTGTGGTATATATCCTGTATTGTATATATCGTTGCATAGATCTGTGATTGTATCTATACCAAAGCTCTCCAGGGCTTCTATCATTTCAATGTCTAGATAATACCTAACTTAAATATTCTTTGCGTATATTTCAATATTGAAAACAAGCTTCTTTACCGAGTACCCTTATGAGCCACATAACTAAATATACCATGTTTTTTCTATAGCAAATAAATGTGATGTTTGAAAGTCAGAAAGTAAATGACAAATTACAATAATATAATATAATAGTCCCTTCAGTCATAACTGACTATGGGAATGCACCCCTGAGGTGACAGCCCTCAGCTGCTTATTTTACTGGTGCTCCTTTCGAAGTTTTCTCAGCTCTTCAGCTTGTTGTGTGAGCTTCTTTTCGCCCAATCTGAGGTGATGCCGTAGATACCATCGCCACTTGGTGCGACCGGCAACTTCATAATATTTGTAAAGGAAATAACACTCTGGATCGCCAGTGACAGTCATACGATTTTATCTATGTTCTCATCTTAAATCAACACCCGTTTAGTGTTGTTCTGTTTTGAGAGTTTACAATAACTGTCGATCTATCTTGATCCCAACAAATTAATTGTTGTCCCATAGCAGATACTGCCGTAGGGAAGTGAAGTGTTGGACACTTTAGTGTACTCAGTCCAACGTTGATATGTGGCGTGACCAGTTCCCTTACTCGTTGCCTTCTTCCTTCCATAACTCATGAGGCAAGTCCAATACCCATTTATAACTGGGTAGACTGGAACGCGGCGATATCGTGAATCACACATGGCACCATTCCGCGAGAGACAAGAGCTCTAACCACTCTATCAATCGTACGTCTTGATATGACTAGGCGGAAGCTACCTGTCGTAAATTTATTTTGAGAGAAAGAGTCTTAGAAATAGTAGTCCGGTTTAGAGTGTAGATTGATGGTGAAAAGCTCAGTGATAGAAATGTAGAGAGTAAATAGTCGCTTCACAGGGTGCTGAAGGAGAGTAAAGACAGACTTATTTACGACAAATCGTTTCTCTCAATCTACTCTTCAGGCTCTACTGGTCAAACAATTATTTGCCAGTTTCCAGACTCACACCTGCTCTCACACCGATTTGGTGCTTCAAACACACAGACGACGTGGATACAACTATCTTAAACAAATAGGGGAAATTTTATGGGCTTTGGGTAGTCCAACACAATAACGATTAAGTTTATGTGGTTTATTAAAGTTAAAAAGACAATCACTAAAATAATCATTTGTTTACAACAAGAATTATCAAAATTACAGAAAAATGCAAATAACAAGGTAGGGAGGGGGTGAAGAAGATTGGTATCGACTAAGCCCGTCCCGCTTATTAGACAAAGACAAACCCAGTCCAAAGATAGATAGTTATCAGGAACATAGGTAAGTTAACCTAACAGTAAAGTTAATTACTCTGAAAGAGGTGTTAAAAAATTAGGTATAGGTGGTAGAAAAAAATCCTGTTCTTCCCAATTGTTCTTCCCTTTACTAAGCAAAAGGAAAGGAGGGGGGTTTAAAACAGAGTTTATCAAATTATCAACTATCCCACTTAAAGGAACAATGTAGGGTATACAGAAAAGATATATATTACCAGGTAAGCAAGTTAACAAAATGGTTACACAAAAGATTTAATTTCATGTCATTCATACACGCGCTAGTAAAGGCCTTCACTCATCTTGCTCTCACTTACCGATTGTGAAAAAATCTGGCACTCCATAGAATAACACAACAGCAGTTACACCTCAAACTAAATGTATGAGTGTTTGTTCAAGTTCCAGCCCCAGATTAGCGGGTAGGCTGTCAGCACATAAAAAGGATCCCGTAATCGCTGGAAAATGAATCTGTAATTGTGTCTCTTTTCTTAATAACAGTTTCTATGGGAGGGCACGGTCTCTGATACCGGGGTGAGGATGGTGTGGTGTTACGTACATTTATTACCTAAGGGGGTAGTCTTCGGTCCTGCCAAATGTACGCACCAGTCTTGATATAGTTATATTATTTGTGCGGTCGAATGATTCGCGCACTGACGTGCACGAAGCAGTGAGTGTTGCTTTGGGACGCACGGGTAACCTAGTTGAGTAGTTTGTGACGTCATTTTTGAATGGGCAACATGGAACTTGTTTATGTCCATGATTGTTATATTATATTTGTATTCAATGGCATGTTTATGGAAAGCCATTTATTCTAGTGATCTGTATTGGTCTTCAGGTCGAAACCAATAGCAGCAATGTCACGTAAGTTATCGCCCCACTTCTTATTTAAAGCTGTATTATAAGGCCGCTCTAATACTAGTCTAGCGGGAATATGTTATTCCTAGAATGGATCTACAGAGTCGTTTGCCTTTAGGATTTGTATCGTAGAAGAAGGATTCCTACGAGTGGAAGAAGTTATTGATTACCTTATGCACATGTTTTAATATGCTGTTACAACAATGCCAGAAGCGTGGCATAGAATGGGAGAGGTTAGCCAACTGGAATCTCTAACCTGTTCGTATTATCGTGTATGACTTTGTTTGAAACTATATGCTATCTAACGTTATGTTTTGGAGAACGTATGGGATTGTGAAGTATGATATGGAAGATTTTATCCTGGAGTATGAATACGTTACCATGATAGACGTCCTTGAGAGAAGGTCAACGGACTTGAATGAGAAGAATATTATACGGTAACAGTTTGTGATCCTTAGTCACTTGAGTCAGAGGACTTTATGGTAGAGAATCTTCAGGAACTTTAAAAGTAATTACCATTATGCTGATGTATGATCTTTGCGCCTGTGACGATGTTAGTCTTGTCCACTCCGTCTGTGTCATGTTGAATAAAATCGATGTACAGTTATCACCGACTTATGTACTGCCAGTACTTGCCCAGTTCACTACTTGTTGAAGTTCGTTGGAAGAATATTGTTGACATTCGTTCATTTTAACCATTCGCGTTTGAAGCTACCTTTTCACCAGTATAAACTGTACTCAGCCATAAAACGAACTCAACAGTAATTGGTGGCCAATGTGTTTATGAAATCTAGAATTTCACAGGAAAGGTACCCTATACAAGTATCAGCAATGGAAAATCTGAACTTTCAAGGCGACAACATCTTGGGATCATTTGAAGATCTGAACTTTCAAGGCGACAACATCTTGGGATCATCTCTTAGTCACTATTACGTGCGAGCTGTGGTCTAATACTCAGAACGAAGTATTTTATCCTCAAACGTACATACACGGAGACGAGGCACATTGATTTTTTACCTGCACGCGAGTTAAGTATAACGTGTTCTCCTTATACGCTTTATTACTTTTAGCTGTGCCTTCCGTGATATGTCCATATCTATATTTTACATGTTACATGTTATATGTGTTGTATTCTTCGTGGGAGGTTGGGAATGGCGACTTAGGACGGGAAAATACCAGTTTCACCACAGGTCCGTCTTAAGTGTTCTGTAGGACATTATTTTGCAGACTTCCCGCAGTGGAATGTTCCTATGCGTGAGCATAGAAGGATCTTTGGTCCACTGTGTCTGGTAGTCTGTGACACCTGACTGTTTTAGCTGTAGTGTCAAGTTTTAATCGTTGTTTTTGGTAGCTATTTTTACTTGTACCTTAGTTTCAGGATGTATTTTGTATGTGATTATTGTCCGTCTCACCTTTCCTGTCGTTCAGTTTTTTACAAAGCATATGTTTTTACACTGTGGTGTCTATTGTCCTGTTGAATATTTGATCGCAGTTATCATCGTAATTCTTTACGACATTCCATTTTAGTTCCATATATTATTTTCATTGGATTTCTGCGAACGTTTTCATTTGTCCTAATTATCGTGTCGCGTCAGTATTGTGCTATTGTCTGTCACGTTATTGTTTTCACATCATTTCATGTTATAAATTACATTATTAATTATAAATATTATTGCCTATTATATAAATTGATTTTACCGTTCTAGAACAGGAACGAAGACCACTAGTTGTAGTAACACTTTTAAATAGTATTATTACATAATAATATTGAATAATGGCTACCTTAGACTATTTCATTAAGCAAGCAAAAGCTCTTCAGATGGCTCCTGATGAAGCAAAAGCATTTGCACTTGCAGAATATAAAAAAGCTCAAGAAATAGAAGCCGAACAGAGAAAGTTAGAAACTTTAAGACTAGAAACACTTCAATTTGAGGCAGATCAAAAACGGATTGAGTCTGAGGAAAATGAGAAAAAAATGAGATTAGCCGCTGAATTAGAAGAGAAACGATTTCAGCGAGAGGCAGAACAGAAGCAAAGGGAGGCTGAAGAAAGACTTAAAATTGAAATGGAAAATAAACAAAAAGAAATGGAAGAGAGGAGATTAATAGCTGAACAAAATGTAAAACGACTTCAGCTTGAGATGGAAGAGAATGAAAAAAAACGACAGCATGAACTAAAATTAGCAGAATCAGAATATGAGAGAATTAGGTTAACTCAGGAATCTAATTCTCATAGAACTTTCGAAAGCCTAAATTCATCCAGACAGGATCATTTTAATGAAATTAACCTTAAATGACCAAAATTTAATCCCCCGCCAAACTTCCTATCCAGTGGGTCTTATAACGTGGATAAAGCGCTATACTGTACATATTTATCCAGATTACTTACAGGGGATGCATTAGCAGTTTATCAACATGCAAAAATTTTTTGCACTGCTCACCCAACCATGGATCTAAGTAATGCACAGATTAAGAATGAATTGCCTGTTGCTTTTGCAGCACAACAAAACAATTTTTCACGCAATCGTTCTTTTAGTGCTGATAGGTATGTCAATAAGGGAAATAATTACAATGTTAACAATGATAACTTTTACAAAGGGAAGCAATTTCAACAATCTGCTCCATTTAATGTTTCTTGGAACCAAGCTCACAGATCACGAGATTTTGGTAACAATTATTTTAAAAATAATCAAGGACATTATAATAGACAAAACTGGAGATCAAAATCTCAGGGTCCGCAAAACAGACAATGTTCTTGGAATAAAAATTTTAAAGAACATCATAACTTTAATTATACAAATTATCGGACTCATCCAAATTTTAACTCTAGCAGAAATGACAATTGTAGCAATTTTAATGACAAAAATCACAATCGATCGCGCCGACGAGATAGATCGTCGAGTAATACAGGTAGACATTCTAATGTTGCTTTTAGTGATACACAGGCTAACATTGAACAGGGTAAAGGAGCTGAAACTCATAATGCTATGTGTTGTTCTCTTGATTGTACCCAAGTCAAAGATTGTTCAGAATGCTCTACTCTTTTCCAGCCCAAGGCGATCACGACGCTGCGTTGCGGTCATACTTTGCCTAGTCTACCTGCAGTCTGCATGGCCACTCCTGCGTCAGTACACCAGGGACAGGGCTCTCTTAAGTTTAACAGAGGATTTGTTAACAATATTTCATGCTCTCTTTTATTCGACTCAGGTTGTACCACTGTGGGCGTCCGGACTTCGCTGATCGACCCTAGTTGTGCGACGGGCAGGGTTGTGAAATGTGTGACGTTTGGCGGAACTGTGGAAACATTTCCCACAGCCATTATAACACTTCATACACCATTTTTTTCAGGACAGATCCAGGCTTGTCTTCTTCCAAATCCAATTTGTGATTTAATACTTGGTCGCATACATGGTATTAAAGAGTGTTCACCACAGCAAATTGCTGAATGGGAAGAGCGACATATTCAAACTGCAAATGCAGTAGTGACTAGAGCGCTAGCTACTAATATGTCGCATGATACACCTATTGAACCTACAGTTCATACCACTTGTGATGATGATGCTCCTATTTCACGGGAGTTGTTTGCAACATTGCAAAAGAATGATGATTCATTAAAAAAAAAATTTTCAGTATGTTAACAAAAAGAATACAAGCAACAAACTTGAAAAATCTAAACATGACTTTATACTTAAAAATGGGATTTTGGTTAGAGTAATACGGGAAAAGGATTCATCCTTATGTTCTCAGATTCTAGTCCCATCCTGTATGAGATCTCGTATATTACGACATGCGCATGACTCGCAATGTGCGGGCCATATGGGTTTTTCGCGTACCAAATCCAGAGTGCTTTCGGCATTCTACTGGCCAGGCGTCCATAGGGACATCACTCTCTATTGTCGGTCCTGTTTGATATGTCAGGAAGTTAAGGTACGGGGTCCATTTCATGCGGCTCCTATTCAAGCTGCGGACATCCCGATTAGACCATTTGATAAAATGGCCATTGACATTATTGGTCCGATACTTCCATCTGCTAGAGGACATACGCATATCCTTACGTGCATTGATATGTGCACTCGTTGGCCTGAGGCCATCCCTCTCAAGAACACTTCATCTGCCAGTGTAGCAGAGGCATTGATGTTAATCTTCTCACGCATTGGTTTTCCACGGAAAATCTTGTCGGATCATGGGGTTCAGTTCATTTCTGAATCCATGTCTCAAGTTATGAAGACATTAGGTATAGAGAGATCTCTTAGTTCTATTTATCATCCGATGTCAAATGGGTTAATTGAGCGTCTCAATAGGACACTCAAGCAGTTGTTGGGTAAGATGACTCAAGACCATCCCCAAGACTGGGATCGGGTCCTACCCGCTTGTCTCTTTGCGTATCGCGAAGTACAAAATCAAGCAACGGGGTTTTCTCCATTCCAGATTGTTTTTGGCATGCAACCACGCGGTCCGATGTCGTTAATCCACGACTTATTGGTTGATGAGAATATTGAAGAGGAAACTCAATCCTCTTATGAGTATGTGATCTCTCTGAGAAAGAGAATCATAGATGCTTATAGACTAGCTACTGCATCATCTGAACAAGCCAAAGAAAAAGCTCGTCTATTTGCAAACAAGTATAGACGTCTTCGCCAGCTCATACCTGGTGATGAAGCTTTTGTCTTACTACCTGCGCATAACAATCGTCTTTTAATTACCTGGAGAGGTCCTTTCAGGATCATCTCAAGAATATCCGATGTCGACTACATCGTTGATGTTAATGGTAAACATAAAACCTTCCACATTAACATGTTGAAGGAGTATTACTCACGTCCTGATTATCTACAGTCAGTGTTTCAGGCAACTGACGATCCTACACCTCCTATTCAACACTATTCTAGTTTGTCAGTCATCCAAGAAGAGGAATCTTCTTTCGATGATGTACAACTACCAATACCGGTTGTACCACTCCATTCCACTGAGAAATGGAATGATGTTACAATCTCATCTACTCTTTCGGCTGATCAACGTCAGCAAGTCTCTAATATTCTACACTCGTATGAGGATGTCCTCACTGACATTCCAGGTCATACGTCAGTCATCCAACATGACATTATTCTGACTGACAATACGCCTATTCGAGTTCGCCCATATCCTATTCCTTTACACTTTCGTGATAAGGTTGATAAGGAATTGGATGAGATGCTCCAATTAAATATAATTGAACCATCTTCATCTCCATATTCTTCTTCTATGGTAATCATTAGGAAGAAGGACAACAATATACGTCTTTGCGTAGATTACAGGAAATTAAACAAAGTTACAAAATTCGATGCGGAACCATTACCTCTTTTAGATGACTTATTGGAGAGATTATCTCATGCTACATTCTTTTCGAAATTTGACCTTTCAAAGGGATATTGGCAAGTGCCACTCACTCCTAAAGCAAAGCCATTCACCGCTTTCTCGACACCAAGGGGTCTTTTTCAATGGAATTTTATGCCATTCAGGTTAATGAATGCGCCAGCTACATTTGTACGCATGATGCGCCGCATATTGTCTCATCGTCCCGATGTCATTACTTATATAGATGACATCTGTCTTTTCAGTGACTCTTGGGATGAACATATTCAGGGTTTAAAATCTTTACTTTCTACCTTACGGGATTATAACTTAACAGCGAAACCTTCAAAGGCTTTTGTCGGTTTTCATGACATCTCCTTTCTTTGTCACCGTATAGGTCGCGGTTTAATGTATACAGAAGACAGTAACGTCTCTAAAATTTTAAACATCTCAGCACCTAAGACAAAAAAACAAGTGAGGTCGCTCTTAGGACTAATACAGTTCTATTCTAAATTCATCCCTCATTTGTCTACTATAACTGCACCTCTTTCTTCGTTACTAAAAAAAGGCACATCTAATGTAATAAAGTGGTCGCAGGATCACCAAACGGCTTTAGACTATATAAAACAATTTTTTTCAAATAAGCCTTTATTAAGGTTACCTAACAAAGATCTCACCTTTGTTCTTCGCAGTGATGCTTCTTCCTACGCTATTGCGGCAGTTTTGATGCAGGAATACGGAGGCACCTTATTTCCGGTTATGTACGTATCCAGAAAGCTCACAACGAGCGAGATGAAATATTCCGTTCTGGATAAAGAGCTCCTCGCTCTTGTCTGGTCAATCACTAAACTGGATCGTTACCTCCTCGGCTCACACTTTGTGGTGGAGTCTGACCAGAAAGCTCTTACAGCACTGAACACAGGGAACGTTAAGTCATCAAAGTCAGCGCGTTACGCTATAGCGCTTCAACCGTTCCATTTTGAGATACGAGCTATTCCTGGAGCGCAGAATGTGTTCGCAGACTGTCTATCAAGATGCCCAAGTGAACGTGTCGAAACTAAACCACTTCCAGATGTTGGAACATCCTCACCGATAACATGAATAACTTTGTACATTGTTATTGATACTATGGTAACATTTTATTACTACGTGAACATTGATACTATAGTAACTTTTTATTAATATGGCAACATTGTTAAGAGCGACAAATATACATTTGTTATTCCTATGGAACATATTACACTACATAACGTGTTAGAGAATATATTATATCGTGTATGGAACATTGAGAACATTATCTCGTCGATTACTAACTACAGTAGAACTCCATTTATCCGAACCCCTTGGGACCGAGCATCGTTCGGATAATCAAATGTTCGGATAATTGGATTACATAATGTATCGAGTACATGTACACATACGCTCGTATTTCTAAAAATAATTAACCATCACAAGGGAAATACACATTAAAACATATTTACTTGTACTGTAATAATAATACCCACACTGTATTAGATCACCGTATCACCAAAATCTTTTATTACACAGCAGTGCATGTACTACTTGTATTAATTATGTTTTTTTAAGAAAGAGAAATGTTTTCAAAATAACATTACAAACGATTCAAAACCATGCGCAACTTACGTATACATGTACTTGCACAGATGTAGCCCACTATTTAAAATAATGAGGAATCCTCTTTTGCACCAAACTGGATAGTCTCCTTTTGGCTACTAAGTCCCGCATTCTCTTCAACAGCAGAAGCTGTGTAGGACAGCTGTCATCTTCTTGCTCGTACCAAGCCATCGCTGTTTCTAGTGCTATAAAGGCCTCTTCAGGACTTGGTCGACGTTTTGGGTTTTCTTCATAATCTACAAGTACATCATGTACTTCTGAGGAGTCTTCATCATCGGTCACTACATGTGTTTGGTTTTCTTCTTGCACAAAAGACAAAATTTCTTCGTCATTCAAAAACTGAAAACCAGAATCATTATCATCTTCTAGCCACGTGTGTGCATCATCTTTGTCACAGTCCGAAAATCCGGGCATTGCTTGAAACAGTTCCACAACTTCATTTATACAATCATTATTTGTGTCCACTGCAGTAGTTTCATTTCCTTCTTTTTTCCCAAGCAATCTATTCCAAGCCTTGTTGAGATTATCTTGTGACAGGGTGGTCCAAGCATCAGCTAACATATAGCAGCAGTCTTTGAGATTAAGCTTCTTGGAAAACGCCACCACACTTTCTTCATCTTCAGCCAACAATAAACGACGCAGGACTTCCTTCTTGTACATCTTTTTAAGTTTTGCTATAACACCCTGATCCATTGGTTGAATCAGTGCTGTTACATTAGGAGGCAGAAAAATTACTTTAAAATTTGCATCAACTGCATTCAATGTATCCGTCTCTGGATGAGATGGTGCATTGTCCAGTAGAAGAATTACTTTTCCAGTTTTCTTTTCTTGTTCTCTCAACCTCTTCACATTTGGGATGAACTGATTTGTATACCAATCAAGAAATATTTCACTATTCATCCAAGCACTCTTCTGTGCTTTGTAGCACAATGGGAGACATGTCACATTCTTTAAACAACGTGGTTTTTTTTACTTTGCCGATCGTTAGCACCGGTAAATGATGACTTCCACTGGCATTCGCGGCTACCAAAATTGTTACTCTCTATTTGCACTTTTTAAACCCAGGGGCAGCTGCTTTGCGCTGAGATGCAAGTGATTTTTGAGGCATTGATTTCCAGTATAAGCCAGTCTCATCGGCATTATACACATCATCGAGTGAATAACTTTCTTCTTCCAAAAAAGCCAAGAGTGTTTCTTTAAAATTTTCAGCGGTAGTTGCATCGCTAGATAAAGATTCCCCTTGAATCTCCAATCCTCGTATGCCATGACGAGATTTAAAGTTTCTTAACCATTCCTGGCTAGCCTTAAAGTCAGGAGGACCGTCAAGTTGATTGTTGAACTGAAGTGCCTTTTCACACAATAGAGAGCCAGAGATAGGTTCCCCTTTGCTTCTTCTTTGCACAAACCATATATACAAAGCCTCTTCCAATTTCAAATCTTTCGCATTTCTCATGGTTTTACGTTTCTTCGACCCATTTTCACTATCCAATTTCGATGCAAAACTCATAATTTTATCCTTGTTACTTTTGATGTCAGAGACTTTAGCTTTCCCAACATTGAAAATTCTGGCAAGTGAAGACACAGTTTCACTTTTTCCTAGTCTCTTGATAATTTCTGTTTTCGTTTCAATTGACAAAACATTGCGGTTCCTTTTATATGCATTAGGCCTACTGGAAGATGCCTTATCGCACAGAGAAATACTTGTACACCAAAATTATTCTGCTGTGGTAGCAGAGACAATTATTTTAAGTTGAACTGTCTGTTTAGCCAGTGTTCTGCCTAGAACGCACTCGTACACTGGATTGGTAAACTAGATATTAACTGACTTTATGATATAATGATCTAACTGACTTCCTGTATGTAAGCGACCGACCATTAGCCCATCCCATCCTCTACAAATTGTTCGCACACATTTGAAGCTTGCCGCATCAAAAGATTCAGAATTGTAGTCTAACGTGACTGGTGGCACCTGGTTTTTTTTTTTCTGGACAAAGTGTTCGGATAATTGGATGTTCGGATAATTGGGGTTCGGATAAATGGAGTTCTACTGTAGTTGTAACGGAACAGTGACATATTGATAGTGATATTGTAATTATTTAGAATATATTGTTAACTAGTTATTTGTTAGTAATTAAGGAATATATAAATTAGATTAATTCAACTTATTCTATTTGATTGATTATAAATCACACATCTTCTAACTTTATTAGTTTCTCGCAATACGTGTATTCACGTATCCCACTACATGATATCTCACTTTTAGATAACTAGTCAAACTTACTAGTGTTAGAAAATAGTAAGTGTGTTGCTTCTTAAAGTGTTTAATTATGCTTTGTTTCATTTTGCATGTTGTATTTTAAAATTTTCTGTTCTATTGATTCTCTTATCATTGATTATCATCAGTGTTGCTGTTCATTTTCATTTTGAAATCATATGTTTCAAATTTTTTTTTAAAACTTAGTTGAATTTTATTATCATCTTTTTTTTATGGTTTCTTCATTTTCATTTTTCAACTTGTTTTACTTCGAATATTACCACATCGTTCCAAAGTAGGTCGATAGTGGATGTGTGCTTTAATGCATACTGTCATTTAGTTATATTGATTTCAATTTAATATTCTTTTCTTAATATGATATAACTTTATGCATTTCATATCTTGTTGTAGTTTTTGACTCACCTCTCTCGAGTAATTAGTTCGAAAAAAATTAATAGAATTAATTTTTTTAAGGGGAGGTAATAACGGAGCTGTTACGTACATTTATTACCTAAGGGGGTAGTCTTCGGTCCTGCCAAATGTACGCACCAGTCTTGATATAGTTATATTATTTGTGCGGTCGAATGATTCGCGCACTGACGTGCACGAAGCAGTGAGTGTTGCTTTGGGACGCACGGGTAACCTAGTTGAGTAGTTTGTGACGTCATTTTTGAATGGGCAACATGGAACTTGTTTATGTCCATGATTGTTATATTATATTTGTATTCAATGGCATGTTTATGGAAAGCCATTTATTCTAGTGATCTGTATTGGTCTTCAGGTCGAAACCAATAGCAGCAATGTCACGTAAGTTATCGCCCCACTTCTTATTTAAATCTGTATTATAAGGCCGCTCTAATACTAGTCTAGCGGGAATATGTTATTCCTAGAATGGATCTACAGAGTCGTTTGCCTTTAGGATTTGTATCGTAGAAGAAGGATTCCTACGAGTGGAAGAAGTTATTGATTACCTTATGCACATGTTTTAATATGCTGTTACAACAATGCCAGAAGCGTGGCATAGAATGGGAGAGGTTAGCCAACTGGAATCTCTAACCTGTTCGTATTATCGTGTATGACTTTGTTTGAAACTATATGCTATCTAACGTTATGTTTTGGAGAACGTATGGGATTGTGAAGTATGATATGGAAGATTTTATCCTGGAGTATGAATACGTTACCATGATAAACGTCCTTGAGAGAAGGTCAACGGACTTGAATGAGAAGAATATTATACGGTAACAGTTTGTGATCCTTAGTCACTTGAGTCAGAGGACTTTATGGTAGAGAATCTTCAGGAACTTTAAAAGTAATTACCATTATGCTGATGTATGATCTTTGCGCCTGTGACGATGTTAGTCTTGTCCACTCCGTCTGTGTCATGTTGAATAAAATCGATGTACAGTTATCACCGACTTATGTACTGCCAGTACTTGCCCAGTTCACTACTTGTTGAAGTTCGTTGGAAGAATATTGTTGACATTCGTTCATTTTAACCATTCGCGTTTGAAGCTACCTTTTCACCAGTATAAACTGTACTCAGCCATAAAACGAACACAACATGTGGTCTATTTGACTTTGCCGCTGATAATAAAATTCTTACGCGTGCTGGTACACTTTATCCGTGAGGTATGGTTTAAGTCCAGTGAGAAAACTAGTCACATCACTGTTCAGGAAAATATGTATTCTCTCTCTGTATCAGTAAACTAACAAAAGCTCGGGCTAGTGTTCTTCTTCCCGTTACAACTTAATTTGCTTGATGGTGTGTTAAATTTGTCTTTAGGTGTGCTTTCTTTGCTAAAAGTTAGATAGCGGAATTCCAAACATAGAATCGCCTCAAAGATTAAAAATTTACACAGTCTCAACAAGTTCTGGGTCAGGGAGACTCTACACACTGTTTATGCTTTGCTTTGCTTAAATTGATTTGCTTTATTGCTTTCTTAATGCTGGGATCGCACAGGTTACGATCACTCTGTATGAAAGAAAAAAAGACGTGTAATATACCGAAAAACAAATAACCTTCTAAAGCGCGATGAGTTTCCCGTTAAGACTATTTTATATACGCTCGCGTATTTAATTATGTATTTAATAAAACACTGCGTGAGTTTTAGTGATTAAAACACACATCTATAAATATAGGACTTAACTAAATTTATTAATTATAAATTCCTTCGCGACTTTAAAAGTTAATTTAAGCATTTAACATCTATTATCTTTTGGAAATAATATAGTAGGTATATCATTACATTTACAACTGGAACTATTGAGATGGTTTAATTTAATAGATTTAAATTAACACAAAATCCAGTGAAATAGAATGAATGAACTAGTCCACTGATCACTTTACACAATATATATATTACCACTTTGCACAGAAATAGAATTCACTGCAAATATATATAAAAATCCATGGGATAATCTAGCAAGATTTCAAATATAGCTAGTGCTTCTGTTAAGTTCTAGCCAGCGAGTGATAAAGTGTATTTCTACGTGGTCTGTATATATCTAGAATGAAATGAAAGATGAGTGGGACATGAGAAACTTGACACCTTTTTAGATCTCAGAAGACTTTTGGGGATCTGACCGCCAGACTAAAAGGAGAAGCCGCCCCTGGCCTCTCGTATCTTCGCTCGCTGCTTGCGTCGGCTTTCCCCGTTCGCTCCCACTGCGATCTGTTCCGTGTTTAACACCGAGATGCGAAATCGTTTCAGGGACTACTACTGTCTTTGATCGTGGCGCTAGCTTTCCTGAGATTCCCCCCCCCCCCCCAGTTCGTTTCTTTGATCGTGGTCGCTGCTATCTGTTTGATTCTGGCGCCGCCCCCACTTGGCCAAGTTAATGAAAATACTGCATATGATTGCTCAAGAGATGACGATGGGCGTGATTTAATCTCTCCTTAAATCAATGCGATGACCAGAATGAACGGTAGATAAATTGTCCACATATCAATCAGCATGCGTGTTGCCAATCTGCGTGGAAAGGTTGCATAGCTAATGAGTCCAGGTGAAAAGAAAAATCCCGTTTGACGAAAAGTTACAATATTCGGGGGCACTGATGTTATCCAAGGGGTCGCTACGAAGAGTCGTATCATATCATTCAGGGTCGGCTGCGTTCGTCTGTCACAATCGTCCCCTCTTTTGAGACATGAAAACCTATTTTCATGTTTGATTTATGACGACGAAGCTGCCCTGAACGGTAGCTTTAGGATGATTGGTATCTTCAACTTCCTCCTCTTCCTCCGTAGTCCAGTTTCTACTCAGGAAATCAGCCCCGACATTCTGTCTTCCCGGAATGTATTCCACTTTGAAAGAATAAACGCTTAAAAGAAGAGCCCAACGCATGATCCTTGCGTTAAATTCTTTATTGGCACCAAGAAATGCTAACGGAGCGTGGTCTGTTTGCACTGTGAAAGATGTACCATAGAGAAACTCATGATGGCGTCTGATACCGTCAATCAGAGCGAGGCATTCTCTTTCGACTACGCTGTAGTTCCGTTCAGCTTTTTTTTAATTTCCGACTGCCATAGGCAACTGGAAATAGCATGTTTGGGTCACTGTCATCGGCTTGAAGCAGTGTTGACCCGATGCCCTGACCTGACGCGTCGACCCGTAA
This sequence comes from Oreohelix idahoensis, assembly GCA_024509875.1. Lineage (NCBI taxonomy): Eukaryota > Metazoa > Mollusca > Gastropoda > Stylommatophora > Oreohelicidae > Oreohelix > Oreohelix idahoensis. The sequence continues at coordinate 286,781 of JAMPIV010020247.1, read as the reverse complement.
TACAAAAGGTTTCTTGAGGTCAGGCAACCTCAAAATGGGGTATGCAGACAACTGTCCTTTCAAAGTGCTGTATGCGTGTTCGCACTTTTGATCCCACATGACCTTATCCGGACACCCTTTCTTAGTGAGGTCAGTCAGAGGTGCTGTCAGTCCGTTGAAGTTCTGGATGTATTTCTGATAATATGCACATAGTGATATGAAGGAACGTACGTCTTTCTTCGTTCGGGGTCTTTTTGCTGCCACTATTTTCTCCACGTTCTTCTTAATAGGCCAACTGCATCCGTGAGAAATAGTATGCCCCAGGAAGTCTAACTGTTCAAACCCGATGAGACATTTGCTAGGTCTGGCTGTGAGACCAGTTTCCTGTAGTCTCCTGAGGAGCATAGCAACCGTAGCAATATGTTCTTCGTAGGTTTCCGATGCAATTAATATGTCATCCATAAAATTATGGATATGGGGACTTTGCAAAGGTTCTAGAAGCTTCCTCATCATCCTGGTGAACACTCCTGGTGCGTTATGCAAACCGAATGGCATCACATTAAATGTGTAATGTCCTTCACTAGTGCTGAAAGCTAACAAAGGTTTAATTTCCTCCTTGACTGGTATTTGATAATAACCTTTACTGAGGTCAATCTTGGAGAAAATCTTTGCCTTGCTAAGCTTGGTGAACAACTCAGAAACAGTTTGGAGAGGTTCGGGCTGGAATTCCGTTACAGCGTTTAGCAGCCGGTAATCTATACACAGCCGAACTTCCTTATTGGGCTTCTGCAACAGCACTACACTGGAACTGTAAGGAGATGTAGACTCACTGATAATTCCTGCCTGACGCAGCTTGTCTATTTCTCCGCGAAGTGCATCAGCTTTAGCGTACGGGATGGGGTAAACTCTGGTTCGAACAGGGGTCTCGTTTGTTAATTTCATATCAAATTCGATGAGATTTGTTCGACCAGGTACATCCGTTAAGACTGAACTGTACTGTTTTAGTAGCGCCCTGGTTTCTGTTTGTTGTTCTGGTGAGAGATTGTCGCCGAGATTGTCGCCGAACTTGACATCTTTAAAGGATTCTGTGGGTGCAATGGATACTCCATGCAACCATCATCATCTTCCTCGTCTTCCGTTGCTATGGCGACAGCCAGGAGATGCTCGGAGGATGGCACCGGTCTCTCCAGATATTTCTTAAGTAGATTTACGTGGAAGACCTTCTCCTTTCCTTTAATGGAGATCTTGTAATTGGTACGTGAGATCTTTTTAAGGACGGTAAACGGCCCTTGCCATCCGATGCGAAGTTTATTGCTTCCGGTTGGAAGTAGCAACAAAACTTTCTCCCCTGGTTGTAGTTCTCTCTCTTTTGCAGCTTTGTTGTATCTTTTAGCATGTTTAGCGCGGGCTTTCTTAAGGTTGGTTGTAGCTAGATCCCATCCTAGCTTTAGCCTTTCCTTGAGCTCAGATACATACTTGCTTGCAGAGACGACTGTCTCGTCAGCCTTTTGGTCTGTCAGGGACCGAAGTAAGGCTTCTAGTGGCCCCTTAATAGGTCTGCCAAATAAAAGTGTAGCTGGCGCGAATCCCGTAGACGCTTGGGGAACCTCTCGGTAGGCGAATAAGGCAGCCGATATATATAGGTCCCAGTCTTCCGGTTTCTCCTGACCCAGCTTACGTAACATGGTGGTGAGGGTGCCGTTAAAACGTTCCACGAGCCCATTTCCGGCCGGATGGTAGGGACTTGTGTGGATATGTTTGGCCCTCAAGATCTTAAAGATCTCCTCCATTAACAGGCTACGGAATTGGGATCCATTGTCCGTCAAAACTTGTTGAGGGAATCCCAACCGTGTAAAAATTTGCACGAGGGCTTCTGCGACATGCTTGGAATTTATGCATGGTAGCGGTACAGCTTCGGCCCACATTGTGCAAGTGTCGACTAAAGTCAGGATGAACCTGTTCTTTCTTTTGGTCCTTTCCAGGGGTCCAATGATGTCGACAGCAACCCGTTCAAATGGAGTACCCACTATTGGCATTTGCCCCATAGGTACTGGGGGTGTCAAGTGCTTTGGTGCTACCCGTTGGCACTGGGCGCAGGATTTCACATACCTGATAATGTCAGAGTTCATTCCTGGCCACCAATAGTGGTTTTTTTATTCGCTGAATAGTGGCGTTTTGTCCCATATGTCCGCTAAAGGGAAGAGAGTGCCCCATTTCTAAGATCTGGCTTCTGTACTGCGTCGGTACTAGGAGCTGGTTATTCCCCGTGTCCGGGTTGCCCGTTCTACGATACAATACGCCGTCCTTAGAAAAGATGTCTCCGTTGTGTCTGGGGTCCTTAGCCATGGGCAGTTTTCTAAAGCAGGGCTCCAGAGTAGGGTCCTTTTGTTGCGCCTCCTTCAGTTCATTCGGCAACAAATTTGGCGCAGGCTCCCTCTCCTTCTTGGCTTGCCCTCTTGTGGTTACCGCTGCCACAATCGGCTCCTTTGGTCTCCCAATAAACACATATCTACATCCCAGGATAACTGGGTAGATAGGATCATCCATAATGGCCGCTTTAATAACCCCTCTGACAAAGTCAGAGTGTATTTCTACCAGTGCGATAGGAAGCGTCCTGGGTGCATCACTCCTGAAAACTCCACTAAGTTTGACGGTTTCCTCTGTCTCCTGACCGGGTTTGACTAGGTGCCTAGCGACAATACAACTAAAGCTTAGTCCAGTGTCAAAGAGACAAGTAGTTGAGGTACCATTCAAAATTACAGTTCCTCGAGTTGAGGGTCGGTCCCCCTCAGGTTGAGAATCACTGACATTGACTCTACCTTTCGAGGCTGTATGCAAACATCCGACGCGGTTTGGACCGGTTTGTTTGCCCTGATCAGACGTTCCTGGTGTAGGGGTCTTCCCTTTTCCTTGACCTTGGTGGCCGCGCTGCCACGTAGGCTTGGTGGGTTGATCAGAATTGTTGTTAGGGGGGTATCGGGTTTTGTAGAATTTCGATTTTTCCTGGGGAGGTCTCTGGGTATTATTTTCTCGTTGGTTATAATTCTGAGAGGAATTAGAGGAATAGGATGACTGCTCTAGATTTTGTTTACGAGATGGCTCATCTGTGGGTTTACGTTTAGTGCTGGGAAGTTCGGCCATTGCATTGGTATAGCGTTCTGCCTTATTGAGTATGTCCTCAAGCCTGACTGCGCCCTGTTCAGCCAAAAATCTACGGGTTTCGTTTGACAAAGTTGACTTTATCTGTTCCACAAGAACAAGTTCAAGTAGTCCCTCATATGTAAGAGGTAGGTCAGATAATTCAATGCACTTTGTCAAATAGCCCGTGAGACGTGAAGAGAACTGTGGGAATGTTTCCGTGCTCTCTTTTCGGCTGTTTCTGAACATTTGCAGAAATTTTCGGGCGGTCATCTCAAACCGCTCTAGCAAGGCTTTTTCAGCATGTCGTAATCATGTTGGTTGGTTCCCAGCTTTGTATATACGTCATAAGCAGTACTTTTTAATGACGTTGAGAGTTTAAGTGCCCAACGGGAACTCTCTAACCCATACAGATTTGCGAGCCTCTCGAATTTTTCTAGATAGCTGTCAATTTTTTCATTGGGACTAGGAAAAGACTCTAAAGCAAAAGACATCGCAGTTAATTGGGCAGATTGAGTGCTGGAGAGGTCCATTGACTGAGACTGGGGCGAAGACGGCTCTCCGTTATTCGAAGTAGAGGCGCCCCGACTCTCTAAAGCCTTAAGCGCCAGTTCATGCTGTCTTTCCCTCTCTCTCTCTCTCTCTCTCTCTCTCTCTCCCTGCGCGCTTCCATCTCTGCCTCAATTTTCTTCTGCTCCAATTGACGATCGTCCGCTTCTTTCTTCCTCGCTTCTGCCCTCTCTTCTTCCTAGCTTCTGCCTCCCAATCTCTCTTTCTCTCTCTTTTCTCTCCTTCCTTTCTCTCAGCTTCTGCTCTTTGTTTCTCTTCCTTCCTCTCTGCTTCTGCTCTTTGTTGCTCCGCGTCATATATTTCCAGTTCCTGGTTGATAAACAGGTTCGCCGCTTCTGCGTCTAAGCCTGCCTCTTTCGCTTCCAGCCTCAGGATGGATCTCATCTTTATCCTCTCTGCCATTGTCAAAGAATAAGATGTAGTATGACTAGAGAATAGTACGAAAGAACAAGAAGGGAAAAAACTCAAAGCCGCTACGAGAAAAAAAAACACAAAGTATAAATTTACTTGTGTTACCTCCTATTTGCAATGTGCAAACTTATCGCTGCTATTATTGTCACTTAAGACTCTTAACGCAAGCGACTATGCCACTAAAATGGTAAGTTACACTAGAAAAGAATCTACTCTTACTAACAGTAGAGAAAAATTTATATTAAAACAATTTAAAAGGAAAAAAAAAATTTCCCTAAAATTTTAATTCTCCGTCACAAAAACTCGCCCCTGAAGTCAATTATTGAGATGAGACGTTGTTAACTTAATTTAAAAAATCAGAACAATCCGTCTTTAGCTAAGCTCAACTCTTTTTAACTTCAAAAACCTTTAGTGACTGTAAAACCAATCACGCAATCCCAGCAAATCTTATAAAGAAAAAAAATTAATTATCTCCGCCAGAGGATAATTTAGCTAACCAAATTTATGATTATCCGTACTTTCTACTGCTGTGGAAAGAAAACAACCTGTAAATATGCTGTGTGGACGACCCAAATACTAAAAGGCGTTGTCTAGGGGTGTAATTAATTATTTATTTATTTCCCTAAATCACAAAGACAGATCACTCACACTCTATCTAGTTAGACCCAGACTTAGATCAGACTCAAAATATCTTTATCCCGGCTATGCGATTGCCTCAAATGTAGCTCAAGATCCAGGACCAGCCCACAAATATTGTCGTAAATTTATTTTGAGAGAAAGAGTCTTAGAAAATAGTAGTCCGGTTTAGAGTGTAGAATGATGGTGAAAAGCTCAGTGATAGAAATGTAGAGAGTAAATAGTTGCTTCACAGAGTGCTGGAGGAGAGTAAAGACAGACTTATTTACGACAAATCGTTTCTCTCAATCTACTCTTCAGGCTCATACTGGTCAAACAATTATTTGCCAGTTTCCAGACACACACCTGCTCTCACACCGATTTGGTGCTTCAAACACACAGACGACGTGGATACAACTATCTTAAACAAATAGGGGAAATTTTGGGCTTTGGGTAGTCCAACACAATAACGATTAAGTTTATGTTGTTTATTAAAGTTAAAAAAGACAATCACTACAATAATCATTTGTTTACAACAAGAATTATCAAAATTACAGAAAAATGCAAATAACAAGGTAGGGAGGGGGTGAAGAAGATTGGTATCGACTAAGCCCGTCCCGCTTATTAGACAAAGATAAACCCAGTCCAAAGATAGATAGTTATCAGGAACATAGGTAAGTTAACCTAACAGTAAAGTTAATTACTCTGAAAAGAGGTGTTACAAAATTAGGTATAGGTGGTAAAAAAAATCTTGTTCTTCCCAATTGTTCTTCCCTTTACTAAGAAAATGAAAAGGAGGGGGTTTTAAACAGAGTTAACAAATTATCAACTATCCCACTTAAAGGAACAATGTAGGGTATACAGAAAAGATATATATTACCAGGTAAGCAAGTTAACAAAATGGTTACACAAAAGATTTAATTTCATGTCATTCATACACGCGCTAGTAAAGGCCTTCACTCATCTTGCTCTCACTTACCGATTGTGAAAAAATCTGGCACTCCATAGAATAACACAACAGCAGTTACACCTCAAACTAAATGTATGAGTGTTTGTTCAAGTTCTAGCCCCAGATTAGCGGGTAGGCGGTCAGCACATAAAAAGGATCCCGTAATCGCTGGAAAATGAATCTGTAATTGTGTCTCTTTTCTTAATAACAGTTTCTATGGGAGGGCACGGTCTCTGATACCGGGGTGAGGATGGTGTGGTCTATTTGACTTTGCCGCTCATAATAAAAATTCTTATCCGTGAGGTATGGTTTAAGTCCAGTGAGAAAACTAGTCACATCACTGTTCGGTAAATATGTATTCTCTCTCTGTGTCAGTAAACTAACAAAAGCTCGGGCTAGTGTTCTTCTTCCCGTTACAACTTAATTTGCTAGATGGTGTATTCAATTTGTCTTTGGGTGTGCTTTCTTTGCTATAAGTTAGATAGCGGAATTCCAAACATAGAATCGCCTCAAAGATTAAAAATTTACACAGTCTCAACAAGTTCTGAGTCAGGGAGACTCTACACACTGTTTATGCTTTGCTTTGCTTAGATTGATTTGCTTTATTGCTTTCTTAATGCTGGGATCGCACAGGTTACGATCACTCTGTATGAAAGAAAAAAAGACATGTAATATACCGAAAAACAAATAACCTTCTAAAGCGCGATGAATTTCCCGTTAAGACTATTTTATATACGCTCGCGTATTTAATTATGTATTTAATAAAACACTGCGCGAGTTTTAGTGGTTAAAACACACATCTATAAATATAGGACTTAACTAAATTTATTAATTATAAATTCCTTCGCGACTTTAAAAGTTAATTTAAGCGTTTAACATCTATTATCTTTTGGAAATAATATAGCAGGTATATCATTACATTTACAACTGGAACTATTGAGATGGTTTAATTTAATAGATTTAAATTAACACAAAATCCAGTGAAATAGAATGAATGAACTAGACCACTGATCACTTTACACAATATATATATTACCGCTTTGCACAGAAATAGAATTCACTGCAAATATGTATAAAAATCCAGGGGATAATCTAGCAGGATTTCAAATATAGCTAGTGCTTCTGTTAAGTTCTGGCCAGCGAGTGATAAAGTGTATTTCTACGTGGTCTGTATATATCTAGAATGAAATGAAAGATGAGTGGGACATGAGAAACTTGACACCTTTTTAGATCTCAGAAGGCTTTCCCCGTTCGCTCCCACTGCGATCGGTTCCGTGTTTAACACCGAGATGCGAATTCGTTTCAGGGACCACTACTGTCTTTGATCGTGGCGCTAGTTTTCCTGAGATCCCCCCCCCCCCCCCCCAGTCCGTTTCTTTGATCGTGGTCGCTGCTATCTGTTTGATTCTGGCGCCGCCCCCTCTGGGCCAAGTTAATGAAAATACTGCATATGATTGCTCAAGAGATGACCATGGGCGTGATTTAATCTCTCCTTAAATCAATGCGATGACCAGAATAAACGGTAGATAAACTGTCCCATATCAATCAGCAAGCGTGTTGCCAATCTGCGTGGAAAGGTTGCATAGCTAATGAGTCCAGGTGAAAAGAAAAATCCCGTTTGACGAAAAGTTACAATATTCGGGGGCACTGATGTTATCCAAGGGGTCGCTACGAAGAGTCGTATCATATCATTCAGGGTCGGCTGCGTTCGTCTGTCACACTACCTTTCAGCAAACTGTCGAGCAGTTAAACGTACGAGTCTTCTGTATGAAGTGCTGTTAAATTATCTTGAGAAATGATTTCAAGTAGTTACCTTGTAGTTCACTTCTATTTGACACGGGTCGGGGTGGCTCAGAGGTATGGCGCCCGCCTCTAAATGATGGCCTACTTCCTCCTGATCTCCTGGGTAGTGAGATCTCCTGGGTAGTGAGATCTCCTGGGTAGTGAGATCTCCTAGGTAGTGAGATCTCCTAGGTAGTGAGATCTCCTAGGTAGTGAGATCTCCTAGGTAGTGAGATCTCCTAGGTAGTGAGATTTCCTAGGTAGTGTAGTGAGATCTCCTGGGTAGTGAGATCGGATGCCTTGCCTTATCAGATAAGGGCGAAAGAATAGGAAGTCTCGTGTGCAAATTGCGTTCGTTAAAATTCCCCCGGCTTTTGGAGGTCGTATATCATATCAAGATGGTCCTTCAATCCAAAATCAAACTAGATTACATTTTCCACAGCCAAATAATTTACTGTGAATACAGTGCCATCCGTCAAGGCCTTTACGTGTACTTTTAGTGCTTTCATACCTGTCTCCAGTTCTCTTCTCCGAGTGTTTTTTACATCTCCCTCTATTTTCTTACAATGAGAATTTAAAAAATTTAATGAGACTTTAAGCTGAGCCACAATTGGATAAGGTCCTGTGTGGATTCTGAGGAAACCGAAGTGCTCAAGACCTAATCTTCACACTCAGACAGCTGAGTGAAAAGGCCCTTGAGCATAAGAGTGAGATCTATCTTTGTTTCATAGATCTGGAAACGGCGTTTGATAGGGTTCCCTGAAGCAAACTTTCGGACTGTTTGGCAAGGAAGAACATTCAAGCACCTCTGATTCATGCTACATAGAGCTTCTACAAGTCTTGCAGAGATTATGTGAGGACAGCAAACCATAAGTCAGAAGAGTTCAGGACCACCACTTGTGTAAGACAAGATGATATCCTGTCACCTTATCTTTTCATACTGCTCATGGACGATGTCATCAAAGCATATACGGAGAGAACAAGAAAGTATTCAGTGGGGTACTGGAAGATGAGACAGGTCTGTATTTCAGAGCTGGCATTTGCTGAGGATGTTGCTATGATTGCTAAATCAGAGGCACATCTCCAATCCAACCTGCAAGTCTGGAAGGAAGAGCTGGAGAAGAGACGGGTGGTCATAAGCAGCTCTAAAACAAAAACCATGGTGTTATCACGAGAAGAAAGAAGACATCAGATTAAGCTGGGAGAATAGGTCCTGGAGCAGGTCGACCACTTTAAATACCTTTGAGCTGTTATAGACCGGAAGGGAGGCATCAAAGAAGAGTTGGCCACTCGAAAAGCAGCAGAATGGATACTTTTTCATGCCATAAATCGAGGACTCCTCAGCAAGAAAGAGGTTGGTAAGAAAACGAAGATGGCTGTATACCGCTCCGCCTATGTCCCAGTCTTGACGTATGGATGCGAGTCATGGGCAATGACTACAATCCACAAAAGCCAGATCCAAACCTCAGAAATGAGGTATCTGAGGAAGGTGGTTAAAGTAACAAGAAGAGACATGGTCCGCAACCAGACGATACGTCAAGGCCTAAAATCCCACCCCTGCAGACCCAAGTAGAACAGTCCCAACTGAGATGGTTTGGCCATGTCTGCAGAATGGGAGAAGATCGGCTATCACGACAAGCATGGGAAACTAAGAGCCAGGGATCTAGAGCTCCAGGACGACACAGAGTCCGCTGGGAGGACAACATTAGACAATCTTTGAAGGACCGAGGACTAGAATGGAACCAGGCCCGGAGGAAGACAGGCGATCGAATAGTCTGACAGTCTGACGCTCTCTCTTCCAAACCTTTACGCCTCACGGTACTTATGTAAGCAAGTAAGAGAATTTTAAAAAGTGCCTTGCGATGTTATCAACTCGTTTTTTTTTAATCATATGTGTGCGTTTGCGCGCGCGCGCGCGTGTGCGTCCTATTCAACGCCAATGGCGTCTTATCACTCCCTGCGGCTGATTCTTTCCGTCAGTTCTACATAAACATGTCGTACCATTTCGGTTCTCCTATACTACGAAGGCATCTACTTATGAAAGCCTTCTTACAGATTACTCGGTTTAAGCTTTTTACATCAAACCAGATAGATAAACTTTACATTATGCTTACTTCCGAAATGTCTTTTGAGATCCAGTATTCTCGGCTGAAAGTAGCACAATTACAATCGATAATTTTTCCAATCACTTTATGAAGTGATAAAATACTAGTTTTCTCCCTTCAAAAGGACGTTTTTTTACGTTCTTTTTTTGTGACTGGAGTGGAAGGAGTAATGCTCTGTGTTTTACTCTTCTGTTACATATCATTCCTACGAGAGCCGCGCTGGTGTAATGGTTACCACATTGCGCTGGCTATCCGGTGTTCAAGGTTCAAGCCCGGGCGTGGGATTTGAAGAAGTGTCATCGACCGGGATTTTGACTGAATAACCTGAACGGCTCCTGAAATAAACCCTCTGTGGATGGGAAGGAGCGAAGCTCCTGACTGGGTTGGAAGGAAAATCCACAGGCCCCCCAGCCTCGCAATGACATGTCATTGGGCCGAAGGGCTGAAAACCCAAGTGCCGCTGGTTAAGAAACAAAATAAAAATAATTCCTTCCTTCTAAGTGTGTTATGTACCTCTAATTCTAGTTTATTTGTATAAATAAATTATTTCTGAACTATTTCTATGCGTCGCTTAATTTTTTCTTATATTAAAAAAAATTGCTTTCCTGTTTTTTTATATTTGTTATTATTATTACTGTACTTCATTTTAATCCATCGTCATTTCTGTTACTGTTTTTGTTTTTCATTCTGTTCTGTCTGTTGTGCCTCACACCGCGTTATCTTTTATGCCGTACTCATATCATCTTTTACGTTTCAAGAAAATCATTTCATCTTAATAAGTCAGTTTTAAGAATTCCTAACACAGGAATTCAACCCAAACCTAGATTACGCATAAATATTAATAACGTTAAAACGCTGAACGTAATTACTTCTGGGGGGGGGGTTCTCTGCCTTTTTTGTGTGTGTGCTCATGGTCCCGTTTCCAACCTAATTTACCTCTGTAACCACACCCCCTAGACGCTGTTAGCTGGAAACAAAAGTACTTTATTGTATTCCTGTGGTTCCCTAGAAATATGGTATTCCCCACGCTGAGAACCGCTGGTCTAATCTGAAGAAAGACTAAATTACATGTTGTTTGGGAAGCATTATGGATAGTGCCGTATATTCAGAAAATATTCTACAACTATAAGACACAGAGTCTTCATTCTCCATTACATTTTTTAAAGAGGCCTTAAAAAACGTAATGTTGCAATTAACTTTTAATAATGTTTTTTTTTTTAATCAATCACCTGCGTGGAATCAGAACTGTTCTCTTGTCTAGAGATGTGGAAAGTGACTTACACAGTTGACCGGAAGTTCAATATGTTTATAAATAGTTACCATAGAGGTAATGTTACATTAATAATAACTGAAGCAAACTTAATTATCGTCAGCCTTTTCACTAGTTACAGAGTAGCTACAAGGCGCTTTATGCCTTCTTGCAATATTGATGTATGTAGCAATTTGTTTTACATTGTGAAATATTTAAGAGCGGTTGTCTAATACCCTTTCTTTGTCCCGTCTTAGCCCCCCGACAACTTTCTTTAGTCCAGGTTCCCGCCAAAATGGTCTAAGTCGGGGTCATGCAATTACTAAGACCAACCCCTGTTACACCTTATCTCTCTTTACGGAGGTTGGCTATCAAATATCTCCATATTGTTTTTAAACTTGAATAATGAATAACGGTGTGTCTCCGTCTTGCTTGTTCTCCTGTGTTGTCAAACTCTGAATGCTCTTCTTTCCTTTCTCTTCTACCTGCTGTCTTCCTTTCTCTGTTAAAAAAAAAACGTACCCCCATAGTGAGTACTGCCGTAGGAGAGTTAAGTGTTAGACACTTCACTATACTACGTCCAGTTTTACGAGGTTAGTGATCATTCCCCTTCTTAGCTACTATTGCCTTCCCTACCTCAAGAGCAGAGCCAGGTACCTATTTACAGCTGAGTATACTACATCGTGACCATACCATGTTTTGAACCCGATGACACTGTCTCGAGACACAAGCAGTGATACAACTCAGTCTTTCCATATAGAAAGGATATGTTTAAATAATTTTCTTTCATTGGCAATTTCAATTAGATGACGTCATAAATATTGGCAAAGAAGTGTACATGCCACTAGCTGAGAGGGCGGACGTAACATAAAGTTGACATTGGTAATTGTAACCTCAGTAATCGTTGCGTTATACTAAGTCAACCGTGGGCGCAAATATCCATATCGATTCGATAGTGAACGATCCATTGCTTGTAAGCGTCCGCCCCTCAGGCATTTTCGATTGCTAGACTCTTTGACACCGCTTCTCTCTATGCTTCTGTCTTTGTTACGTACATTTCTATTCACCTGAGCATTGACGTATACTCCATGACACTCATTTGTAGTTAGTGAAAACAAACATGCACCGAAGCGGCATGAAGAAGCCTCTCCCCCCCCCCCCTCTTCTCCCCACCCACATACAACTCTGATACTATTCAGATAACCTGCTGTGTTTGATTGTCACTGCAATTGTGCTTTAGAAGTTCTGCCCACTATGTCGTGACTCTATCCAGGAGAGGCGGAATGACTCTGATCAGGGTCCCAGAACAAAACAGGTCATTGAATTATGATTATCGATTCTACATGTAAAGCATGTGACTTCTTGGTGCATGCTTGTTACAAGGGGTCCAGCTCCTGTGGTGGCTTCCTTTAAAGTAAGGAGGGCAAAGATAAAGATGATGATTATAATGGAGAGGTTAAGGAGCGTAGACCTATCTACTGTATTCGGTCCTCGGGCAGTGCCTGATATCCCCAGCGCTCCGGTCCTCCCCTGCTATCCAGTGATTCCTAATGTCATACTCCCCTTCCCCCCCTCCACCCCCCCTTCCTTCTAATCTCCCGGTTTGTGAGATCGGATGCCTAGTCTTCTCGGATAACGGCGAAAAATTTGGAGGTCCCATGTGCAAGTTACGCATGTTAAAAATCCGTCGGCAGTTGGAAATGTAAAGAGTAGACCATACGGCCGTTGCCCTGGCAAAATTAAAAATATAGGAAACCTACCCACCACAAAATATGTATAATTCGAACATGTGACACATATCAGGGAGTGTTTTCTCTTATTTTCATGTTTTCCACTTCTCATTTTCTTTCCCTTCAGTTTTTTTGTTTGTCTGTCCCTGACGATGGCTTTGTGGCCGCAACTTAGGTTTTTCCCTGTTCTTTCTCATAGTAAGGCGTATTACAATTTTTTTTCATTCCTTCTACTGTTTTACCCCGTCGTACTGCAGTGCTCCTCATATATTCATATCAAAATATTTATAGAATGTGTGATTCCTATGAACACACAATGGGATCTTGCCGGTGTTACGGAGTTGGTGCACTGTACTGAGATCCTCTTTGTGTGATCTAAAGTAGGAGATCGGAGCACTTCTGGAGTTGTCCGTGAGCAATGAATATGGTCTTGAAACCAAACCTGAAACCTAGTGAACCATGGGCTCAGAGATTTAAAACATCCAAACAACGCTTATATAAAATTAAATAAAAGTGTTAGATACTACTGCCTTTCTTGTGAGAGGAAGGAAGAGAGAGGATGATTGAGTGAAAGGGGTTGGGGGATAGAGAACGATCGAACGAGCGAACTTTATTTTCAAAGGGTTAAGAATTGGGCACGTAGGCTCGTCCGACATTCTGCCCTTCCTCTCTCTCTCTCTCTCTCTCTCTCTCTCTCTCTCTCTCTCTCTCTCTCTCTCTCTCTCTCTCTCTCTCTCTCTCATCATGTATACTGTATCCTTTCATCCCCCCATTTACTGCAAGCATTATTTAGGCATTTATCATTAAAAAGTAATATAACATCATACATTTGCAATATTCATCATAATCAAAGTTTCTTTTTAAAATAAATTTTAAAAAAACTAAAAAAAATTAAAAATTAAATGAGAGAAAAAAAAAACCAAAACAAACAAACTATAAGACTGACAAAAACCGAATTCCTCATACAAGAAATTAGACAGTGATTTGAGGCATAATCAGATGGTGTGAAACATTCGAACAGTCTGCTACTGAATGACTAGGGACTCGTTGTGTTTTCCAGTGTATGCGAGAGGTGAGCAGCTTTGAGTCCCAGAGCAGATACTGCCGTAGGGAGGGAATTTGTTAAGCCTTCACAGAGAGAAAAACAGAGAAAGGGGACGAGAGAGAATGAGTGAGAGAAGTTGAGAGAGAGAAAAAGAGAGAGAAAGGATGAGAGAGTGAGTGAGAGAGGTTGGGAGAGAGAGCTAGAGAAATATGGTAAAGAGAAAGAGACATTGAAGAAAGAATGTGAAAAAAGACAATCAACAGAAAAAGAAGTGGTCCCTAGAATGACAAGTATTGTGTTATATAAAAGTCAGGGCGGAGACTTATAAGCCAAGAAGGTCACCACTACAACCATTGCTACAGTAGCTAGAGGTTGTTAGTGGACTGAACCTTGTCTCTCTCTCTCTCTACATATCGAATCTTTATTCGCTCCACCGCCACGTCTAATTTTGTCACTCTCGCTTTCTCTGCCTTTTGTCTATTTCACTGTGTCACACTCTCTTTCACACCGTATTTGTCACTCTCATTACACACATACACACATTTATGCCGTGTAGTACCTGGGGAAACAAAGAAGGAATAGAATTACTGCCCCTTTATACACGTCTTCCAAGGCAACTTGCATGATATTGTGCATGGTGGATGGCAACTTCATCATGCAAAACAACTTGTCACAGACACCCCTGCTGCAAGAACATGTGACTGCTTGGCGCAGACTTCCAGAATGGGAACTAGTTACAGTGGCACCTTTATGCTAAGAAGCAAAGAATTATAATACATACTTTTTTTTAGTAACCAGAGCACGTGTTAGTAGTATACAATGCGCAACTTAGGTCGTATTCAGGCGGAGCGCAGGCGGTGAGGCAGGCGTAGCGTGACTTTTTATATAAGGAAAAACGGTTAGTATTCAGGCGGAGCGCAGGAGGCGCGTGACTTTTATATAGAGATATATTTTAGTCGGGGTGACTTCCTCTGACGAGCAGCTTGCGTCCTATCATAGTTCAAGTATGGTATTGTGTTGTTGTTTATACAAAATATTTAGTTAGACGTGTATTTATTTTACAACATAGATACAAAGGTTTATAAATAGAAGTATATAGTTAATGAGCTCTTTTAAAAGAATACTTGAGTTAAAAAGGAAAATATAAAAATCGATAACGGCAGCTTAGTTTACTAAGAGGGTTGTTTAAGGGAGCGGGGTATTGCTTTTGTGCTGGCGAAGGTTACGATGTATAGTGGGGTGTAGGTTAGGGGGGATATTTTGGCGAGGGTGACGATGTATAGTGGGTATAGGTTAGGGGGGATTTTTGTGTGATGTTGTATTGCACTGTTATACATATATATTTACATATATTACAACAGTTAGACATATATATATATACATACATACAAAATATAAAAAATCGATAATGACGGAAAAATAAAAAATCGATAATTAGTAGGTTACTAAGGGGGTTTTTTGAAGCGAGTGGAGGTTTTTTTGTGCTGGCGAGGGGGATGATGTATAGCGGGTGTAGGTTATGGTGAATTTTGGTGTGATGTTGTATTGTGTTGTTGTATTGTGTGTTGGTGTGTTTGTTTATACATATATACATACAATATATATAAAAAATATAAAAAATCGATAATGACGGAAAATTTAAAAAAAAATCGATAATGTTGGATTAGGTTACTAAGGGGGTCTTTGAAGCGACTGGAGGTTTTTTGTGCTGGCGAGGGTGACGATGTATAGTGGGGTATAGGTTAGGGGGGATTTTTGTGTGATGTTGGGATGACGAAGCATGGGTGTAATGTAGCGGGCGGGGTTAGGTTAGGGGGGATTTTTGTGTGTTGTGGTATTGTTTTGTTATGTGTGTTGGTGTGTTTGTTTATATAGTCTGCAGGCGCGTTACTTTTATATAAGGAAAATGTGGTGGAAAAGCGTGGAGGAGGAGAGGTCTTGTTATATAGTAATATATAAGTTCAATAATGGTTGGCATGTTGTTGTTGTGTTATGTGTTGTGTGTTGATTATTTTACAAACAGTTATACGTACATATTACAGACAGGTAGACAATATTTATATTTACAATATGTAGACGATATTTAGTTATACATATATTTAGACAATATTACAACAGTTAGACGATATATATAAAAGAAAACACTAGATACATTATATATATATATATATATATATATATATATATATATATATATATATATATATATATATATATATATATATATATATATATATATATATTTATTTATTGACAAATTTAGTTAATCTATCTTCTTCTTCTTCTTCCGTCCTTAGCCACCGACCGTCAAAGCAGTCAGTGGCCATTACGCCTAGTGGCGTCTTAGGGCAACAGCAGATAGGTTTTCTTTGCCATTGTTTCCCATCACGCCTAGTGGCGTCTTTAGGGCAACGGCAAATCAACCCATTTGCTGTTGTTTCCGTAATCGAAGTGACTGGCAAACGGGTGATCAGCCCGTTGTGATAGTTAATCTATGGGTGACGTCTAACCCCACTTCTCTTTTGTGTACGCATAGGAGCTCTCAGAGCACAGTCGGTTCGGATTACTTGGCGAGTCTGTCACTTCTTTATCGTGTAATCATCTTCAACAAGGTGAGTGTCTGTCGTTATCACGCCATCGTTTATGTAGGAAAAACTGTCTTGTGGTGTGCTAGCCAGGGTCTGACTAGTCGAAAAACTAATGGATCGTTGGTGTGTTGTCTAGCTGAAAAGGGCAGCAGGACGCGCTGCATAGTACCACCGCGAGCTTTGACCAAGATGAAATAAATGGCGTAGAGCCCACAAACGTTGGTAACTGCATCTTGTAAATGTCTAGCGTTGTAGTTAACAGGTCGGGTAGAGTTATTTAATTCCTATAAAATAAGATGAGATGTCAAGCTAAAGCACGAGTCTCAGCCGCTTGGTAGGTTTCTTCTGCTTTTTCGGTTGTAGATTAGAAACATCGATCAGGTGGTTGTCTGTGGTGGGGGCTGACGTACAAGGGTTGGTGTTAGGAAACCAACTCGGTTCTGGGGATATTGACTGGTAACAGCTGGAGTTGATGTACTGGTCAAACGTGTTACTGGGGGAGGTAGTAGGTCTCTGCGTCTTCGGTGGTAGATTAGAGACATCGGCCAGGTTGTTGTCTATGGTGGGAGCTGACGTACAAGGATTGGTGTTAGGAAACCAACTCGGTTCTGGGGAAATTGGTTGGTAACAACTGGAGTTGATGTAGTGGTCAAACATGTTACTGGTACAAGTAGTAGGATAGGTATTCGTGTTTGGTAACTGTAGTCGGTCAAATTCGGCAAGGATTTCACCCTGTAAAGTCAGCAAACGTTCAAACTCAGATCTAGTTAACGTAATGCCGGATTTGGTAGGAAACTTGAGGTAGGATTCACCAAAATATTTTCGCACGTGTAACAAAGGTTGGCCTCGGTAAACACTTACAGACGCGGCCTTCAACCCGCTCTCCAACGGCACAAGCATTTCATCACTTCTTTTGATGTAGACCCAGTTGTTGGGAACAGTGGAAGTCATCTTAAGTGAGGTGTAAGTATCTGTCATTATCAAACTACCGCTTCAGTAAAGTATGAACGTGAGTATCTGGGCCTTGGTCTTCCAAATGTCTATATATGAAGGAATACCAGTTTAATCTGGTTTTTGAAACGTATCCAGACTTGTACTAGCCAGGGTTTGATTAGTCGAAAAGCTAATCGATAGTTGACGCGTTGTCGATGTAACAAGACTTGCTGCGCGTTAGCCAGGGCTTGATTAGTCGAAAAACGAATCGATAGTTGACGCGTTGTCGATTGAAAATTTGTGTGTGCTGGCATTGTAAGTGTATGACTCATGGACGTGAGAAAAAAACGACAGCAAAAATCCGATAAAATGGCGGGCAAGTTTTTAACACAACACTCACACTTCTATTTTCTTAATTTTGGTATCGGTTTTCATATTTCCATTTCATACTTTTTGCAACACAACCTTCACATTTTCAATTTCATACTTTTGGTATCAGTTTTTCAAATTTCCACTTCATAATTTTTGTATCGGTTTTCATATTTCCATTTCCTAATTTTTACAACACAACACTCACACTTCCATTTCTTAATTTTGGTATCAGTTTTCATATTTCCATTTCATAATTATTGCAGCACAAACTTCACATTTCCATTTCATACATTTGGTATCAGTTTTTCAAATTTCCATTGGGTGTGTGTGTGTGTGTGTGTCTGTGTGTGTGTGTGTGTGTGTGTGCGTGTACGTGTGGTTGTGTATGTGTGCGTGCGTGTGCGGGTGGGTTGTAGGGGGACAAGGGTTGGTGTTAGGAAACAAACTCGGTTCTGGCGATATTGGTTGATAATAACTGGCGTTGATGTAATGTTCAAACGTGTTACTGGGGCAAGTAGTAGGACAGGTATCCGTGTTTGGTGTTGTGCTCTAACAGAGAGTTGATTAGTTGAAAAACTAATCGGGACCCAAATACGCAGCAATAGAGAACGCAGTCAGCGATTCATAGCTTGACTTCCTGCATCAGGACCAGCGAACCAGAGCTGGTCAAGACCGCACTCCACCTCCACGTGGTGGTCCTGGAAACAGTTTGCAGCAGTGCAGTCTGGCTGAGCGAGTGTGGATCGAAATGGGAAGGCAAACCCGGTCCTAAAAAATGCCGTGCAGAAGTCGGATGTGTCGACCGAAAGGTGCAGATATCACAGCTTAGGCGTAAACAGACACAACGCAACCACCGTCCTTTTCAGGACGAACAAAGAAGAAGAAGAAGAAGAAGAAAAACTAATCGATCGTTGACGCGTTGTCGATGTGAAAAAAAAAATTGTGTGCGCCGCAAGTGTTAGAGCCATGACCAGGTCCAGCGGCGAGATGTGGGAATGAAGTGTTAGAGACGTCACTATACTAGGGCCAACACCTAGAGGTGGAAGTGCAGTGTTAGAAACTATACTAGGTCTAGCATCGAGAGGTGGGGAGTAACATGTTGGAGACATGTGGATGTGTTGTAGTCTTGTTACAAACAACAAGTAACACAAATACAGAGATATAAAAAGCAACATACATTTTTTTTGGTGGTGAGCTTGACGTGGTCTGCTATCAACGGTTGATTTTTTTTCTTCGGAAGGATGGTCTTGGTCTCAGACGGTTTTTTGATGGTCCACTGGTTATACCGTGAGGTGATAGAAAGGTGCCCGTGAGGTGATATAAATGTACCCGTGAGGTGATAGAAATATGCCTGTGAGATGATAGAAATCTGCCCGTGAGGTGATAGAAATGTATTCGTGAGGTGATAGAAATGTGCCCATGAGGTGATAGAAATGTACCCATGAGGTGATAGAAATGTGCCTGTGAGGTGACCGAAATGTAACCGTGAGGTGATAGAAATGCACCCGTGAGGTGATAGAAATGTGCCGGTGAGGTGATAGAAATGCACCCGTGAGGTGATAGAAATGTAACCGTGAGGTGATAGAAATGTAACCATCGGTTTTGGTAGGAAACTTTAGATATGACTCAACGAAGTATTTTCGCACGTGTAACAAACGCTGGCCTCGGTAAAAACTTACAGTTGTGGTCTTCAGCCCGCTCTCCAATGGTTTAAGCATGTCATCACTGCTTGTCATGTACACCCAGTTGGTGGGAATGTCTATCTAGTGTTATGTAAATGACCCGTACACAGTCGAGGTTTCCAACATAAAAAATAATATCAAAGACCAGGTTGGACAAGGCCAAATAGACAGTTTTATTGAACACAACCGTAGAGATATATGTCACAGGCAGACTAGATTATGGCGCCAACTAGATACTCCTTAGTGTTACAGGTTACAATCGGCACAATCTCGAGGCCAGTTTCAACCATTTTAAGAAAACCCAACACGCACGTGTTTTTTACCACTCGTTGTTAAACTCGATCGATGGTCTGCGCTCGCGAGGAAAACATTATCAAATGTAATCGATGAATGAGTCATACTGTTTGTAGTCGGTTAGGGTGGGTGACGTCAGCGCTAAATATAGACTATCGGAAACATTTTATGTTCTTTTGATCGTGTATTATTATTTTATTATACATAAACACACAACACATAACACAACAACAACATGCCCACCATTATTGAACTTATATATTACTATATAACAAGACCTCTCCTCCTCCACGCTCCTCCACCACATTTTCCTTATATAAAAGTCACGCGCCTGCAGACTGTATAAACAAACACACCAACACACATAACAAAACAATACCACAACACACAAAAATCCCCCTAACCTAACCCCGCCCGCTACATTACACCCATGCTTCGTCATCTCAACATCACACAAAAATCCCCCCTAACATATACCCCACTATACATCGTCACCCTCGCCAGCACAAAAAACCTACACTCGCTTCAAAGACCCCCTTAGTAACCTAATCCAACATTATCGATTTTTATTTTTTATTTTCCGTCATTATCGATTTTTTATATTTTTTATATATGTTGTATGTATATATGTATAAACAAACACACCAACACACAAAAAAGACGCCACTCGCTTCAAAAATCCCCTTAGTAACCTACTAATTATCGCTTTTTCATATTTTATATATTGTATGTCTATTTATCTCTAACTGTTGTATTATATATATATATATATATATATATATATATATATATATATATATATATATATATATATATATATATATATGTGTGTGTGTGTGTATAACAGTACAATACAACATCACACAAAAATTCCCCCTAACCTACACCGCACTATACATCATCCCCATCGCAAGCACAAAAAGACTCCACTCGCTTCAAAAACCCCCTTAGTAACCTACTAATTATCGATTTTTTATTTTTTCGTCATTGTCGATTTTTTTTATATTTCATATATTGTATGTCTATATATGTCTAATTGTTGTATTATATGTAAATGTATATGTATAACAGTACAATACAACATCCCACAAAAATCCCCCCTAACCTATACCCCACTATACATCGTTACCCTCGCCAGCACAAAAAATCTCCCCTTGCTTCAACAACCCCCTTAGTAACCTACTAATTATCGATTTTTTTATTTTTCCGTCATTATCGATTTTTTATATTTTATATATTGTATGTATATATATATATATATATATATATGTCTATTTTTTGTAATATATGTAAATATATATGTATAACAGTGCAATACAACATCACACAAAAATCCCCCCTAACCTATACCCCACTATACATCTTCACCCTCGCCAAAATATCCCCCCTAACCTACACCCCACTATACATGGTAACCCTCGCCAGCACAAAAACAATACCCTGCTCCCTTAAACAACCCCCTTAGTAAACTAAGCCGCCGTTATCGATTTTTATATTTTCCTCTTTAACTCAAGTATTCTTTTAAAAGAGCTCATTAACTATATACTTCTATTTATTAACCTTTGTATCTATGTTGTAAAATAAATACACATCTAACTAAATATTTTGTATAAACAACAACACAATACCATACTTGAACTATGATAGGACGCAAGCTGCTCGTCAGAGGAAGTCACCCCGACTAAAATATATCTCTATATAAAAGTCACGCGCCTTCTGCACTCTTCCTGCGCTCCGCCTGAATACTAACCGTTTTTCCTTATATAAAAAGTCACGCTCCGCCTTCCGCCCCGCCTGCGCTCCGCCTGAATACGACCTAAGTTGCGCATTGTATACTACTCGTGTTTCCCTTTCTCTTTTTCTCCCTCTCCGTATAATAATTCCCTCAATCGGCTTCTCTACGCACAATCAAAACTTTTTAAACTAGGTAGAGGTTGATGAAACAGACCTAAAGGTCTTTTATATTTGGAGATGCGCCCTAATATAACCGACTAGGTTGAACGGGATGCGCCTCGCCAAAACGAAGCAAAACTTTATTTTTTTTTAAACTCTTTTTAGTGTAGCACACCCTAGCCTCACAATTTATCATTAGTACCCCTCACCGTCTTTCCCTGTGACTTTTATTCTAAATTGTTATACTGTTTTTGCAGTCATTCTGCAAATAAAAAATAAAACATAAACATGTTCCTCTCTTTACCCTATCTCTCCGCCATTGTGTCCTCAGTTATTTTCCCTCACTCCCTCTTCTGCACTTAACCATGTCCCATGTTGTTCGCAGGGGTCTCTTATAAGACAAAGAAAGAATAGGCTTAATGCTCTTTCATGCATGTCGTTCAAGGCCACGAATGTAAGGTTGTGCATGGGGGCTTGCAACGTCATCATGTACAACATATAGCTACAGAAACCATGGCTGCATGAGCATGCTTCGTTACCGCTTTCTGCAAAGGGGTAGCCGCAATGGTGGCATTATGATGGTTAAAGCTGGTCATGGCTACAAAATAGCTTATGTGGCAGTCCTGGTTTTGCCTAACCACTTGACCCGTTTTGCAGCCGCGTCGACATGTTTGTTTGATTAATCGCTAACCACGCGGATTAAAATTCTACAATTAGCGACACTTGTATTGTTAATAAAAGGATTAGCTACTATGCCTTTGTGTAGTAACTGTAGTTCTCGCAGATCTCGGCATTAGCTTATGATTAATAATTTGGAGACCCTGTGTCCTCTTTCTTATGAATAGTGCAGTTAGGATATCTTCTTCTTCTTCTTTGAAGAAGCATTCATTGGCCATCACGCATGGTTTCGTCTTGTAGGACAGCAACAAACTGCTTCCACTTCGTTCGGTTGGTTGCTATCCTTCGTACAGTGCCACAGCTCTGGTTCATTCTGTGCATCTCAGCCTCGACAGTTCTCCGCCAATTTATTTTTGGTCGGTCTCTCTTTCGCTAGGGTGTCCATAGCATAGCTGTTCTTGTGATGGCATCGGGGTCTCTTCTGAGGAGGTGGCCAACCCAACTCCAGCGTCTGCCAGCTATGATGGTGTGCATGTCCTCTCGGTTACTCCGAGAAAGTAGTTCGTGGTTAGTGATGGTATTCGGCCAAAAGATTCGGATAATTTTCCTTGGGCAGATTGTGTGGAAGGAGGACAGTTTCGACATTTCCTTCTCTGTTATTCTCCAGCATTCCGCACCATAGAGAAACACAGGAAGCACACAGTACTCATATCATCTTAATTTGGTGTTTGTGCTGTACTGGGAAGACTTCCAGATGTTGTTGAGACGAGCAAAGGCTGTTCTCACTTTATTCATTTTGTTCTTGATGTCTTTGCTTGTTCCGCCGTCTGGTGTTACTATGCATCCTAGGTATGTAAATGTATCAAGTTAGGATAAACTTGCAATTAAATTATGCTGCATGACCCCTGATAGATTATGTGTCGCCCATAGTCTCATAACTAAACAACAATCATTGTCTAAAAAACAAACGTTAAATGAAATCGAAAAATCTCTATTAAGTATCTGTTACCAAAGTGCACAAAATCTTTTCTAATTCTAATATTATATCCTTTAATAATGCAACTCGACTAGTTTCTTGGTACATTTACATGGTTGGAGAGGATTGAATTTTTTCATGAATAATCTGTTTCGTCCATTTTTACTCTGCCTACTACAGGAGAGCGACCAATTGACAGAGTAGTTAAAACGCTGGTCTCTCGCAGCATAAGTGCCGGGTTTGATTCACGGTGTCGACCCGTTCAATTTTATTTTTTGTTGAACTGAAAAAGAAAGAGACCTTCAGTTCAGAATGTCCTACCATTATCTTTTTTGTTTTTGCCATCTCAGCCTGTCTTTCAGAAACAAATGAGAGTGTTAGTGAATTACTTCAGAAAAGTTGGAAAGGCGAACCAAGAGTGCAGTGGCATAATTAAATATTACTCTTTCGATGTTTTAAGTCACTCAATATCACACTTAGTGATCCTGTCTTCGACTATCTCTTCTGCAACTCACTAAAGTGGTGGTCATCAGTGCCATCGCTCCTTGCTCACCGTACGACACTTCGACACTTTTTGTTTTGTTTTCTGCGTGAATATATGTAGAATACACACCACACACACACATATATATATATATATATATATATATATATATATATATATATATATATATATACTTACCATAATATTTTTTTCTCAAACCGGGACAATTTCGAGAGTTTGCTTGAAACAGAAAGTGAGCGCCTTCTATGCGATTTTAGAAAGAGAGAAGTATATTCAGCTTAGTACTTATGATTCAAAAAGGCTAAGTAATGGAGTGGTTAACAAAAAACTACAATTATGTAGTAATAATTTTTAATTACTCTTAACTGAACATAACTTATTATTAAAAAGTTATTAATATTTATCACATAGCGTGAACTTTCTTTAAAAATTCTTTGTTATGTTTAATCGCGTCGAAAAATTAACTACAATTTAGTTCACAATTAACTTTGCAGCGCAATAAAGCTTTTACAGTTGATTCAGCCATTCTACCTCTTTCTTCAGACCATATGTTATTCATTATTGAGAATATCCTTTCAACGTGTGCAGATGTGCCTGGCAGGCTGAAAATGTATTCTATAATTTGGACAAGATTAGGCAATGAAATGTTCTTTTCTTTAAAATGACTGAATAGGTGTGTCCCTTTTTCTTCGCAACTTGTATTTTTCCAAATGTCATAGTTTGCAGACCAAAACCCTTTTGCAATCACCACTTCATCAAACAGTTCATCCAAGTTTATTGCACTATTTGCAAGAGTTTCATTAATTTTTTCACCTGATGCTTCAATTTCAGACCATGTTAATTCATTGTTGTTTATCCAAATAAAAGATTCTGCTCCACCAAAACTGTTTTCCCATTGCTCAATGTAAGAAAGACATCGGTCAAAAAATTTTGTAAACTCTTGTAGGATTGTATTAATATTAATACTTCCATTATTTTCCAGTATTCTAAAAAGCTTTTTTCTTCTTCTTGAGGTATAAATTTATTATCACGCCTTTCCTCAAGATTTTTTTTCAATTTTCTAAGTTCACTGACAATATCAGTTGCATTTGCTTTTATACTTTCCATAATCAAGGTAGATTTGTTAAATAATGTGAGTTGCTCTTGCACAAACCACAAATACATTTCATCACATTCATTATCAAAGAACTATTTTATCAACACTGGACAGTGTTGTTGTGAAATAAAATATGATTTCAGTCCCTCATAGATTTCAAGTATTCTGTCGATAGCTGGAAGTAGCGAAAGAAAACGAGTGTTTCCATGTTGAAGAACCTTTTTATACTCGACATCTATAAATTCACAGAACTCTTTTAGTTGAGTTACTCGAACCGTATAAATGTGGAAATATTTATAAATTTTGACCACTAAAGCTTCTATTTCAATGGGTAGAACATCAACTGCAGTTTGAAGACAGTTGTGAACGATGTGAGCACCGCAACCAATGCCCACAATATTTCTTCCTAGTTCCTTCTTCACTCGACTGTAAATATTGTTTTCTCCTCTCCATTTTACACCTCCAAAATTGGTATTGCAGTTATCTCCACAAAATCCAATTCTTTTTTTTTTTTTGGTTATATTATGGTTTTTGATAACTGACATTAAATAGTTTGTCAATTGATATTGTCGCAAAATTTGTTTTGTTTAAATCTTCACAAAGTTGCTGAAACAACAGTGGCTCAATCACATTAACAATGACAGCTTCACATTTTGTTCTGGCTAGTCTAAACTTTGTTTCAAAAAACTTTGATATCAATTTAGATGAACAATCGGGAGACTTGAAGCTGAGATTGTGAATAGCAGCATGAAATGCAAAAGTTGCTTCTTTAGCAGCTATTAAAAATTCTTTGTCACATGGATCGGCACCTTTAGAATATGACAATATTTTTGAGGAAGTTCCTGTCGCGGCTAGACTAGCCTTATGTCTCGCACATTTCAAGTGATTTTTGATGTCCGAACGCCCACCAAGAGCCACCGAAAATTCTGAAGAACACTGTTCGCATTTCACTTTGTCAATATGACCACAAACTTTTTTCAAAAACGGATAATCCTTTCTTAATTCATCTGTAAATACAGTTTCTTTTTGGCATTTTGGGTGTTAAATTAATTTAATATACAGTACAAAATAATCACAAACAACACGCCGAAAACAAACAACGACTCGAGTAAATTAGGTATGCAATCTAACAGAACTCAACTAAGATTGCGCATGCGCGGCGGCTGCGCAACTGACTTGCGTCGGGTTTTCCTGTTGCCTAATTGGCATTTTCTGAGGCTGCACTTTTTGACTTCGTGTATATTCGGCACTTTTAAATTTTTTCCAAATAACCGGGACATAATGACAAACTGGCCGGGACCATACCTTCAAACCGGGACAGTCCCGGTCAAACCGAGACGTATGGTAAGCATATATATATATATATATATATATATATATATATATATATATATATATATATATATATATATATATATATATATATATATATATATATAAACATTTATAACACATAAGGAAGGGAAACCCGAGGCCTGCAAACAGTAAATAAATACCAGACAAACATAAAGGTATGTTTTCGGGCACTCGTAAGAAATAAAGAAGTAGAACACTAGACAACAGAAAAACAACAGACGCGAGTGGCCCACCCATATATATATAATAAAACGAAGATGGCTGTATACCGCTCCACCTATGTCCCAGTCTTGACATATGGATGCGAGTCATGGGCAGTGACTACAACCCATAAAAGCCAGATCCAAACCTCAGAAATGAGGTTCTCTGAGAAGGGTGGTTGGGGTGGCAGGGGGAGACATGGTGCGCAACCAGACAATACGTCAAGGCCTTAAATCCTACCCCCTGCAGACCCAAGTGGAACGGTCCCAATTGGGATGGTTTGGCCATGTCTGCAGAATGGGAGAGGATCGGATGCCACGACAAGCATGGGAAACAGAGAGCCAAGGATCCAGACCCCGAGGACGACCCGGAGTCCGCTGGTAGGACAACATTGGACAATCTTTGGGGGACCGAGGACTAGAATGGAACCAGGCCAGGAGGAAGACAGCCGATAGGATAGTCTGGCGCTCTCTATTCCAAACCTCTACACCTCACGGTAGAAGGGGAACGACTAAGTAAGTAAGTATATATATATATATATAGGGTGATCGAGAAGTCTCTCCGCAGTGGGTTCAGTGCTTGAATACTATGAATCAAGGGAAACAATCCAAATGATAAAATTATTATTAAAAGGTCGTAATTTACAACTCTAAATTTCTTTATTTTACATAGTAATATAAATTATTTAAACAGACACTAATGCTTTATGCGAAAATATAAAAAAAATACTACTTTAATGTAGGAATAAAGTAAATCTAATTAAAGTCAATTAAATAATACTGTTTACTGTATTATAAAATGTTACATTCATATTATTGAAGCACTGAACCCACTGCAGAGTGACTTCTCGATCACCCTGTATGTTGGTCTGTTTCGAAACTTCGTTTCGGTAAAGCGAATGTGAGGTAACCGTACAGTGCCAAATAAGATGGGTTTTACTTAACATCACAGAAAGATTGCAAACGCCAATTATATTTACTATTTTAGATTGGCACTTTGCTTGCACAATTTATTTAATTAACTGAAAATAAACAAAAAGGGAATTATAATTTGGGCAACAAATGTCACTGGTACTAAGATTTATAATAAACTTGATATTTTAAATATTAATTTTAACTAATTGATTAATAGTTGAAAAACATTGAAAATCTCATAATAATTAAATTGATTATTTTTTTAATTAAATTGTTTCCCTTAACACAAAGTAATCTCCCATAAAATAAATTAAGGAAATACAGGATGCTTATAATTAACTGTGCTATGTATTTGCAGATTACAAAACTTCTAAGACAATTAGAGAATAGTACATTATTCGATAATTGCTACCTTGTCTGTTTGCTGTAACGCTTCATAGTCTTGAGAGACTCGTCGAATGTCTCATCTCAGTGAGAGGGTCTCGCAATAAAGCAGAGTAGGGCCCACGTTTAGAACCAGAATTTATTAAATTTTTTAACTTTGTCCTAACTGTAAGCGTGAGTGAGGGAAAACCATATTGACAACTACAACATAACACAAATATCATTAACACATATAACCATATGCACCGTCCCGCCACAGGTGTATGGTAAGAGGTACCATTGCAGCTACTGCCGTAGAAAAGTAAAGTGCTAGAGACTTCACCATACAAGGTCCAGCTTTGTGAAGTGACGGGACACGTGTCTTTCTTTGCTGCCTTTGCATTCCCTAATGCAAGATCAAGGTCATGTACCCATTTACACCTGGGTAGACTGGAGCGTCACGTTACCAGGTTACAATCCCAGTCCCTGGCAACATCGCCACGTGAGGAAAGCAATATACGTACATTGTACTTTCTTATATATTTTCTCTTTCATGCGTAAAGTGTTTTTTTCATCTCTGTAAGGACTAGTCTATTATGTACATCGTTGTGTCATGTCATTTATTACGTAATTCAAAAGAGTGTATTCCTGTTATAACATCAATCACTTTTTTTTTTCCTTGGAAACAAACTCGCCATAAACCGCCCATCAACGCAATTTGAACGCATCCTCACCAACGCCTGGCATCATTATGTTTAGGTTTGGACAATTCATACTTTCTTGTTGCAGGCTGTGACACAAACGAATTTGTTCTTGTTGCGCCTCTCAGTAAATGCAGTATACCTCAGACTTATTTTTGTTGAGGGCTATTCATAGAGGTTGCGTTTCTCGTTTGCTGTCATTAAAGCAATTGAGTTCAAACACTTTAGATTCCAGTGGGTGCCATAAATGTGACAACTATCGTGTTATAGTTTTTTGTTTCAATGTCCATGATGTACGTCACTCATTTTGCCGAGGCACGTTCCAGTAAATTTAGACATACGTCTTTTTGTTATATTAAAGCTAATATCCAAATTTAAAAGACTGTTTCTGTTGTGCAGAATGGAATGAGAGTGCAACTGGCAGGTTAAAAATTTATTTGTTTTGTTTTGTGTTGTTTGTTGGTTTTTTTTGTGCTTTTTGGGGGGGGGGGGGGGGGTTTAAGGGAGGGAGTAGGGGGTAGGGGGGGGGGAGAGAAAATCAAGAGCAGCAGATTTTTAAAAGCTTAGTTCAGGCTGTAAAAAAAGTGCTACATCGTATTACTGCCTCAGCCTGGCATACTGGATTGAGCCAGGTTTACACAGTTTCCGTCACATTTAAAACACTCAAAAGGTAACGTGAGAACAGTGGATTACGTCCATTCCTCAGATCTTGCGCTCACGCGCTGATAGGAATCCGGTGAACCAGAAGAGCCGTCTGGCGGGATGAAATGATATTGGATTACCACCTGCTGCGCTGCTCTCTTGGTTTGCCTGTAGGTAATCTATGATAAACTATTCATGACTTGGTTAATGACCACGGATCCGTGAAGATATTACAACTCTTCGAAATAAAAGTTTTATTCCAACAGGACGTCTGCGTTAAGTTAGTTCCATGCCAAGAAGGGTGTCTATTATTTCCCGCTTTTTTTTGGTTTTTGGCGCGTCTCTGAATCTCTTCCAGAAACATGTCTGTCACATCAGACAGTTTGAGATGCAGCGATCTGCAGAAGCTTATTATGTTACGAGAAAGGTGTGAAGTCTGGCATTAGCATTATTTCTTTTTCCTGGCAGCTTTGACCTTTAGGTGGCGAGTTACTTTTCGTTCAACCTAGGGTTAAGTCCGTTGGTTATACCAGAGCGTAATTTACCACTCAAATAAAATACAGCGCTGATAGATACTAAGTCCTGTAAAGTAGTGGTTCTCAACTTCTATATTTCTAGAGGGGCACAGTAAGGAGATGAAGTACCTTTTTTGCAGCTAACAGCGACTAGGAATGGGGTGTAAAGGTAAGTGAGGTTCAGTAGGGGGGTCATGAGGAAACAATTTTTAGAACCCCTGCGGTAAAGGATTTATTGTTTCTTTCTTCGGGTATGTTGATGCACTGAAATAAGACTGCCAGATAACTTTCAGCACAACAAATTATCTCCTTCTTCTTCTTCTTCTTCTTCTCCGCCGTACACTATCAGACGTCCACTTGAATGTTTTCAAAGAAAGCAGTAGTCATTTTGAGGCTATTAGAATCTCAGGTAGAGCTTGTCCACGAATGATACTATTGTGCACAACTAATTAAAATGTGTCAGTATTAGCACTTTTTTCGATATCATTTTGCCTCGTTTTGGCGTGGCACGTCCCGTTCTACCTTGCAGGTTATATAAGGGCGCATGTCCAAATACAATAAACATTTAAGGTTTATGACAGTGACATCAAAAGAAAAAGACAAGTACCTCTTGAATTTGCGAAAACAATAAGTATTCGCTATTCCAAAAAGTACATCAGTTTGATAATTTATTGAATGAGCTAATAAACAACATATTAAAAAAATATCGAACCTTAAAAATAAAAATGAATGTTTTACAATTAAAAAGCCCTACGTGCTTCTTAAATTTTTTTTAATATTCAGAAATATTTAATAATGAATGTAATTCTGCAATAAGTAAATTGCTGTTATTCTTATGCTAATTGTGCCCCTTGCAAAAAAGTAATCTCCCCATAAAAATCTCATCTCATAATTGTACCCTCTTCTACCCCGTGAAACGAAGTGTAGAGGGGACCCAAGTGCACAAGGCCCATGGGCAGGACATGTAATCGAAGTGACTTGGCGAACAGGTGATTAGCCCATTGTGCCCTCCCCATAAAAATGATAAGAAAAATTCTGAATTTGAGTATATACATATGTGTATGAGCAACTGATTGGCAGAGTAGTTAGAGCGCTGGCCACTAGTCGTCGCGCTGCAGTCCACCCAGCTATAATTGGGTACCTCACTCTGCTCATGAGTTAAAATAGGCAAATGTAGCGAGGAAGGGAGCTGCTCACCCCACTTCTCGAAGCTGGACCTAGTATAGTTAACTCTCTAACATTTCACTCCTCTACGGCGGAGTAACTGTTACTTGACTACTTTTACCTTTGTGTGTGGGTGTATACATATATATATATATATATATATATATATATATATATTATATATATATATATATATATATATATATATATATATATATATATATATATATATATATATATATATATATATATGCGAGGGGCGTTCAGAAAGTAATGCACCACATCGTTTTTCTCAGCTAATAATGAAGATAGAAGCATGAAATTTTGCACACTTCAAATATGGCATGTACCAATTGCGCGCACCAAATTGCACCGCAACCAGCCAAATAATACGGCTGCCCTACACCGTTGAATTGGAGCCTGTTAGCAACTTGCGTTATAAGCAGCGAATTGTGATAGAATTTCTCGTTGCAGAGAAGGAAACTGTTGTGAACATCCACAAGCGTCTATGTGATGTATATGGAAGTTTTGCAGTCGACAGGAGCACAGTCAGTCGCTGGGTTCAGAGAATCAAAGAATCAGGAAGTGGAGATACGGAGCTGCTTGATCGGCCGCGCTATGGACGTCCTGCCACAGCCACCAACGCAGAAATGTTGAAATGCACTGAGGGCATTATTCTTACTGATAGGCGAATCACTACTCAACAACTGGCCTTACAGCTGTCAGTCAGCATTGGTAGTGCAAATGCAGTTATAAAAACTCTCGGATTTTCTAAGGTTTGCGCAAGATGGGTTCCTCGAAGTCTCACAAATGACCACCGATTGCAAAGGAAAGCAATTTCTTCTGAATTGTTGGAGCGTTTCAATGCTGATGGAGAGAACTTTTTGGCTAAGATCGTTACAAGTGACGAAACCTGGGCACATCATTTTGAACCTGAGACAAAAAGACAGTCAATGGAGTGGCATCATCCGCAATCACCAAGAAGAAAAAAATTCAAGACAATTCCTTCAGCTGGAAAGGTCATGATCACTGTCTTTTGGGACATTGAAGGTGTGATTCTTGTGGACGTTATGCCAAGAGGAGAGATAATCAATTCGCAAGCTTACATT
Organism: Oreohelix idahoensis; assembly: GCA_024509875.1. NCBI lineage: Eukaryota > Metazoa > Mollusca > Gastropoda > Stylommatophora > Oreohelicidae > Oreohelix > Oreohelix idahoensis. Next base: position 255,286 of record JAMPIV010020247.1, on the reverse strand, counting down.
AAGACATTGAAAAAACTCAATCAACGTTTTCGCAGAGTTCAGCCGCACAAGAATCCAGCAGACCTGCTTCTCCTTCACGACAATGCGGGACCTGACACAAGTCTGGCAACACGGGAAGCAATCACCAAATTGGGTTGGACTGTACTACCCCATCCACCCTATAGTCCCGATTTGGCACCCTCTAATTTTCATCTATTTGGTCCACTTAAAGATGAACTCTGTGGGACAAGGTTTGAAGAGGATGAAGGAGGGATTCATGCAGCAAAGAAATGGCTACATGATCAAGACAAAATCTGGTACGGACTAGGAATACATGCACTTGTTTCGCGCTAGCATAACGTTGATGGGGATTATGTTGAATAATACCAATGTTTACATGACATATCCATGTATATTGTGTATAAATTTCATGCTTTTTGAATAAACAGCTCATGAGAAAAACGATGTGGTGCATTACTTTCTGAACGCCCCTCGTATATATATATACATTTATATTTATATATTCATAATCATAAAATGCCAGCTTTTTCTGTTAGAAACTATCGTAACGTTAAGGGATGCAACATGTTATTTTGGTTGAAAGGTAAACATTAATTGTTTCCCTTATATTTTGGTTTTTTAATACTCTCTTACCAAATAAGAATGCACAAAGGACGGTGTGCATGCGCCACTAAGATCTCTCTGTGAACTTTCCATGTTCATACTTTGTACAAAATTATTTGGTTCCCTTATGTCGGTGTATTTTTTCATTTAAAAAAGTACTTTTAAAAATATATTAATATTAAAGAGTGTAAAGCTACATTGTTAGTAAATTTTATTAATATTCAAGAATGTCACAAAATATTTATAGAATGTGTGATCCCGTACACACACACTGGGATCCTCGCTGGTGCTATGAAGTTCGTGTACTGTGGTGATGCACAGGTAGCTTACTTACTAACAGGAAGAAGCAATTAACTTTCTTCTGGCGTGTTGAGGGAAGAAGAATGCTGTTATATATTGTGACAGCTGGAACGGGGTAAGAAAAGGAGACTGGGCACGAAAGATAGAAGGCACTGAAAGAAGTCAACAACAACAACTGATAAACAGTACATGAACTGGAGACAGGAAGATGCGTAGATCCATGATTTAAGTTGTTCGTCGCATTGTCTCGATCAAGAAATCACAACAATGTGAAAGTCCAGATTAAAACAACAGAAAATCAAGATGCTCTACTGAATGTTCAGACTTTTAACATCAGATGTAAAACAAAAATTTTGGTTTTTGTTAATTCTTTTGAATAAGTAAAATTGGCGTTAGGTATTGGTGCTTTTGAATTTAATTCCCGTCTTACGACGGCTGTTACACTAGTATAGATATAATACTTCCCAATGTCTCTTCAGCTCTTTATGGGCTCGTCTAAACTCTTCGTATAACGTAGTATTACGTAATGTTTTTAATAGAAGTTTTGCTTCGTTTTCATCACGGCGCTCCATTCAACCTAGATGCAAGGTCCATCGTTTAAATAATGTCTCGTGTCCAAGTATATAAAACCTTGTGGTATGGGGCAATATATAATTTAAATTATGTAATGTGTTATCTCGCTCAAGATAGTGTGTTAATCATCTTCATTTAGGGTGACCATATCGTTTTCCACAAAAAAGAGGACATTTACTGACTTTCTGACCTTAAAAAGAGGACAGTACAAAACACAAAGTAGGACACAAATAAGAAGACTTACGTATTTCAATTTAATACCTGCATGAATTTGATGACTATAGCTAGCTTTATAAAGAATACTAAAAATAGAAATTCAATATCCTTTATAATGTGTGTTTTAAAATCATTTTAACATAAAAAAATTAACCTTCCACGTCTTTAATCAGTATTGCAGAAATTATTATTATCATTATTATTATCGTTATTGTTGTTGTTGTTATTATTATTATATGCTCATTATCTTCTTCAACACTTCAGTGTATTCTTTTAAATAATCATGGAATTAACAGCAGGGCACTTCTTTGAAATTATATTGCAGACCAACTGTCTATTGAGCTCGCTGAGTTGGAGAAGTCCTCTGGGGTTACAAGAAAGCCTAAAACCTCATTCCCATTTGCCGCAAAGGTAAACGAGTGAAAAACTCGAATCCCTGGGGCTCGGCAGAAGAAGAAGAAGAATCATTTTTCTGTTACGATACTTACAGAGAGAAAGAGAGAGCAAATAGCCACTACTGTAGCTTGTCCCCAAGCAGGAAGCCTGCCCTAAGCATTCGCATGCCCTTGCAACGATGGTTTCTGTGGTAATTTGTTTTACATGTTGTCGCGAGAGGGTTGAGATGTTATTAAATTATAAGATATCCTGGACAAAAAGTTGTATCAGGTGATACCAGGATAGTGCCAGATAAGAGTCTGGTCTTATAAGTAATACCCCCTTCTCTGAAAAGAGTAAGTGTGTATGGATATCAAAGGTAGGGTCGAGCTGTATAAGTTTCCAGGTATGATGTTATTGTATTATCCTGGATCCCTATGGGCTTCCTCTCAAGATCCTCCCTTGATTATTATATTATTATTATTATTGTTGACTCTGCTAGGGGATATTAACACAAGTATTTCCAACAAGAACATAAACTCAACTTTAATAAGTAAGTAAGTCTGCTGGTAGATATTTACAATTTATTTAGCCTATACCGTCTCTCTTTTCGGTCTGGAAAGTTTGAAATGAAATCAAATTTATTTACAACAATAGGTCAATAAACATTGAAAATAATTAACAATCTTAAAAAGTCATTCACTTGTTGAAGGTTATCACCTGGGTTAATTATCTCCTTTTAAAGAACATTTATATGATACTAATGAGTTTTGTCACTATTTCTTGACTGTGAAGCTAGTAATGGGTAAATTTATGTCCACACTTTTCATCATACACTGAAGGCTGTCTTTATTAGTATCTTATTTGTTAATAGGCATAATTTGTATCTCTGTTCAATTATGAAAAACTAACTTCCCAATTATCTTTCTTATTTCTGGAGCGATTTTATTCATCCAAAGCTTAAATTATACCCTGAATTATTCTTGATCTATCTATCTAATAATCTTTTAGTCTCCTAAGTGCACTTTATTTTAAGCATACTTTAAACTGCTAAATTAGGGACTAACCTGATGTGTCGAGGCCTTTATACTCGATTTTTCTCTCTTAATAAACTACTTTTCGAGGAAGTCTTTACTCCTACCTCTAAAGTAACATTCCTGTTGTTGAATTATAGATATCTTCTCGGTGGTACTTCTTTCCTACTTATGTAATTAAATGGCATCCTTCACTCGGTTGCACGGATTGAGACTCCATGTTAAGCCTAGTACGTTTCAGTAAACACACGAATAAGGAAGTCTTTCCATTGGCCAATGTATCATGCAGTTCTTACAATGTATGGCGCGCGGTGTGGTCAGAGTTACTCAGAATTATACAGAAGGCCGTGTTGGGAAACAGACTAACTCACGACACAGCAGCCTCATGTGCAAACTCATATTAGTAGCCTTGTACGACATCACTGAGGGAACAGGGACCCGTAATCATATTCTCTGTAACATCACAGACCCCGGTAACTACACGGAGTTAGTGTATTAAACATCATAATCATTTTACTTGTCGCTCCTTATAGAGCATGGGCCACCACCATAGCTTGTCTCTTTACCGGAAGCCTGCACCACGCATTCACATGTTCTTGCAGCGGTGGGTTTTGTAGCAATTTGTTTTGCACGCGAGGTGGGGTGGCCAGTTACTTTCCTTGCAGCCTTTTTAATCCCTAACTCAAGAGCAGAGTTAAATACCCATTTACAACCAGGTAGATTGGAGCGCGATGCCACAGTGTCTTGAACCCGGTACCTTTGCCGTGATAGGCCAGCGCTGTAACCACTCTGCCAATCCAAAGCTCGGTTTAGTAACTACCCCGTCGATCTATTAAATCATCAGACCACAAGGTCTTTTATATTTTGACATGATCCCTAATATAACCGACGGACTTTGTATCTAGGTTGAAATAGACGCACCTCACCAAAATGAAGTAAAACTCATATTTTAAAAAAATAACAATAACAAACCTGTGAATATGTTACAATAAATCTGATTACCTCAAACAACAGAAACTTAATAAATAGACGTTTGAAGCAAAGTAGATTTAAGACTGAACAATGATGAAAATTCACATTTAAATAATTCGTTACACTTAGAATTTGATAACGTTTGTGCCTGTCCACTGAACCACTTGTCTCTGACCGGAATAATAGCTATGGATTAGAATTTGGAAGCTGAAACGGTAAAAGCTGTTCGTGTAATCAAACAAAATTTTCACTGTTGTCAATCAAATTTATCTGTCGCAGGACGGCTCATATTACGCTGAAATGCACAATATTTTTCAGATATATCATCCCCCCCCCCCCCCCCCCCCCCTTTCCCCTTTCCAATCAGCAAATCAATCAGCAAATCATTCAATCACTTGATCATGAAGACTAGTAGTGCGATTCCGTCATTTCAAATCTGCATTTCTCGTTTGCTTTCATTAATTGAATTGCGGTCAAAAGCTTCTTATTAGCGCTGCTTCTACAAACTTAACAAAGATGATGATAAATTGTTGTGGGCATCTGAAGATGCAATATTCCTTTTCCAGTCTCCTTCAAGCGAATCAACCCTCTCTTTCTCTCTCTTTTTTACTGCTCCAAGATTTTTCTTGCTACAGAAGTGCGTAAGAAATTATTATTATTATTTCATTTTCCATCAAGAATGTACGGATATAAGCGAGAATGTGTTTATGTAATTTTTGTAATGATCTTTAATGACACATTCAAAAATGCAGATTAATTGTTGATGACCGCATGAGTGAGTGTCGGGATACATAATGAAAGATAAAGGACTGGATGGCCGGACAGACCTGGGTTCTCATTTCTTTACCCTTTTAAATAAAGTTATGTCTATCTATCTCTCTTACTGCTTCTGCTCTTGGGTTAAGGAGGGCAAAGAAATAACACCAAGTCTCACCTCATTCAATAGCAGACTGTCAGATACTTCATTAGTTCTGATACCATGCCACCTAACATTAGTTCTGATACCATGCCACCTAACATTAGTTCTGATACCATGCCACCTAATCTGATTATGTTCGAATTCATGATTTATTTTGCACGCGATGTGGGGTGGCCAGTTCCTCTCCTTGCTGCCTTTTTAATCCCTAACTCAAGAGCAGAGTTAAGTACCCATTTACAACCGGGTAGATTGGAGCGCAATGCCACAGTGTCTCGAACCCGGTACCTTTGCCGTTATAGGCCAGCGCTGTAACCACTCTGCCAATCCAAAGCTCGGTTTAGTAACTACCCCGTTTACTATTCGAATTGTTTTTTTTTTTCTTCCTTTCTTGCTTGTACGAAAAATACTTAATTTTTATTATGATTGTCGTGAAATATTCTAATCCACATATATAAATTATCAGGTAAATATAAAGCCTAATAAATACATATAATAAAGAAAGGAAGAAGAATGGTAAAGAACAGTGCTGTCACAAGGAATGTACTCGAAATCCCCTTTGTTTTATGCTTCGTCTGCAAATTGTAACGCTTTCACGTTGATAGTAAAAGCCTACTATATTATTACCCGCTTTCTTCAATGAAACGTGTGCTGTATTTCTTGGAAAAAACATTTGAGATACGCAAGCTGAACAATGACCTAATTTTAATATTTCATTCATTCCATTTTATACACAGCGTAACTAAAAGACAGATAAAGCAGGATAGAGAGAAGGGAGAGGCAGAAAGCCGAACGCATGCAAAATTAAACACGCGTCTCGCTATTAATGCCACCCCAACAAGCGTAACGCGATACACACTTACTACTATCACGCGTGTAAGGCCACATGCACTAACATTTTCGGACGGACAGTGATAAAAACAATAACCTTCCCAGAGTTAGGTTTTTAAATCCTGAAAAACGCTTATTAGAAAAGATAACATTAGATGGGTTTACGTTTGAAAACATTACAGTACCCAGACAGCACATCTTCGAAACAGGAGGTAGAAGAAATTGCATATTTTGAACGCAGCCACTTAGCTCTTTTAAATTTGTATATTTGGGTTCCTTAGGGCTTGCTGACAAAGAATATGTAAAACGTTACGCAAAATAGTCTAGGAATTAACAAGTTATAACCAAAATAAAATAGTGGGGATGCCTGACAGCATGAAATCATTTCTGCTCATAAAATTTTTTTTATAACGTGTTTGAAAAAACCTTGCGTACGGAAATAGCCTACCATGTAAACTCCAAATTGATTGGAGCGCAACAAATATAAGACTAAACACGATTGGTCGGACTATAAATACTATCTTTGGTTGTTAGGGGAGACGTAGGAAGGTAAAATTTTTTCAAACACTTGTCGAAACGTGGCTCCATTGGCCAGACTCGCTGATATAATCACTTAGGAGCGTTAGTTCGAGACCACTAGTTCAAATAAGCTTGATAAAGCAACAGTGCGTTGAAGCCAGCTCACATTTTTGCTAAATAAAAGCCTGGAACATAAGCAGATGGGAATTTGTGCCAGTATTTGTGCCAGAATTCATTGCTAGTCAACGTATCTGTGTTTTATTCTATGAATTGTGGTAAGCTTGAAACATTCAGTATCTTTTAATGAAAATTGAATGTGAATTGTTAATTTATGCCTGTATATATGTGTAGTTCAGTAGCAAACATGATGTAAAGCCTATAATGCTCCAGCCTGAACAGAAGGTGTCGGAGGAAAGTAAAACGGCATGGAATGGCCAAACAGTACACTGACACCTAGATGATTGACTAGAAAGAAATAATGCTGGAAGTGCAGAGGCGTAGTAACCATTAAGGAGGTTAATACTGGTATAAAGTATTTCAGATGAAGCTGACAGTTGGCCTAACGCTCTGAACTCAATGTTTGTGGTGTATTGTGCTCAGTGTAGAACTAGAGTATCAATTAGTTATGAAGTAGAAGGTACATCCTTCTTGTTTTCAGGGACCGTGGTCTTGATGGTATTGAGCAGCACCTGGTCAGAGCTTTGCTGAATCCAGAGTCGGACAGCATACTCCTTGGTCCATTTAGCTATCAGTGAGGTGTCTCCAGAGCACAGGGGAGAAATCGAGCAGAGGAGTCCTTTCCTGCCGCCATCACGCAAGATAAGCTGATGTGGCCAGCTGAGCTCAAAATTATGTACCCCCATCTTAAAATAACATTGTAACATAAACTTAAGAGGGGAAGTAAATTGTTTTAATATCAGGAACTGAGAACATCTCCAATACTAGTTCCAATAAAGGCAAACTATTGAAGTCATGATGACAAATACCAACAGAGCTTGAACAAAACAAAACCAGTATTACCTCATATTACTACTACACAACTGACACACATAGGATACTTTTAATAATATATGTCACTACAATATTCATATTGATAAATTCTGTACATATAACTTGTAATTAAAATTGATTGTGATTCCTGGTTCCCTTTGTATTTGAATCAGGACACATATTCATTCATGACAGAAATGAATACATATTGTTATTTGAAAAGTTATCAGTGACTCCTTTAAGATATCCTTGTAGAGTGTTTTATGTATGTGAGTGTCACAGTGTTGTCAAGTGTGGTGGAATAAATTAAATTGTTTATCTGTCTGTTGTTGTTATGACTTACACTTCATCATACACATACCCTAGACATACAACGTAGTCATCACACTATTCCAGAATAATTCTGACTGAGATATATATATATATGGCAGCAAGTAAGGTTATCTATAATACACTACTCTTATTAGATATAGATACCTTCACAGCTGATCTCAGTCAGTACACTAAGTCCCCTATAAATATTTATAACATCCCACTTCACCACATATATTGGGGTCTCGCTCTTGGGATTTTGAATCTTTCCTATTACAAATATTGGGGGTAATTCACTTCAGGGAATATAAGAATTAAAAGGTATCCTTGGGTGGAATTAAATAAGGTTGAGCTCACGGTGCCTGTGTTGTCCATTAGATATATATTTAGAGATTGAATTGTTGGTTAGACATTGTATAAACTTACCTGATAGACAATGGCGGACCTGGCCAAGTTTCGATCTGCTGCTGTTCAGACTGCAAAAGAGTTAGGATTAGATGGGCAAGTTATGGTTGCCTATGTCACTACGGAATGTGACAAATTTATTGAACGCGAAGAAAGAAGGTTTGAAGCCGAAAGAAAGTTAGAGGCTGAAAGGGAAATTAAGAAGTTACAATTTGAGGCTGAGGCTGAGACTAAGAGGTTGCAGATTGAGGCTGAGGCTAAGAAATTGGAAGCAGAAGAAAGAAGATTGACTGCAGAAAGGGAAGAGAAGAAATTAGCTGCAGGAAGGGAAGAGAAGAAATTAGCTGCAGAAAGGGAAGACAAGAGATAAGCTGCAGAAAGGGAAGCAGAAGATAAGAGATTACAAAGGGAACATGAGTTACGACTAAGGGAGTTTGAGTTTCAGGGCCATGCTCCTGAAAATGGTGCCAGTCCCTTTGCCTCTGATGCCACTGCTAGCCAAGGAGCCTCAACCTCAGCTATGAATTTCCATTTAGATCATTTTGTTGAGAAAGACGATGATATAGAGAGCTATCTAAATAGGTACGAACTATTAGCTACCACGTATGGGTTAGAGAGAGAAAGGTGGAGCTTAAAGTTATCTCAGGGACTTCGTGGGGCAGCTTATGAAGTTTTTGCAAAAATGAGCAGAGGTGATCAGGAAAATTATGACATGCTAAAGCAGGCTCTTTTGTTAAGGTATGAAAAGAATGCAGAATTTTATAGGAAAAAATTTAGGAATGCTAAACTACTGTCAGGTGAAAACTATCACCAGTTTTCTGCACGAATAGAGACATACTTGGAGAAATGGACTTCTCTGGGGAAAACCCAAGATCTTAAGGAAATGGTCCTTATAGAGCAATTAAGAGAGTCCATGGCTCCAGACCTGAGAAAGTTTCTCATGGAACAAGGTGCAGAGAGGCTGGGTGAGTTGCTAAATGTTGCTGAAAGGTATCAAGCAGCTCAAGCAGAGGTAACAGGTAATAAAAAGAAACAAGTGGATAACTTTAGGGCACCACAGAACTTTAATAAATTTGATCCTAGGGATCAAAACAAAGGTAAGCACCAATTTGATAGGCCACGGTATGAAAATAAAAATAAATTCCCACAATTCGATGAAAGGAAATATGATGAAAGAAAATCTTTCAACCAAGGAAAAAGGTGGTGTAAAAATTGTCAGATGGACAATCATGACACTGACCGTTGCAGAAGGAAACCTGTGTATATGGCAACCCTTCAGGTCAGGTCGACCTCAAGACAGGAGGAGGATATTATGTTGAATACCACTCCAGATGAGATGAGGAAGGCACAGGCTGGGGATAAAACACTCAAGCCTTGTTTCAGAAAATGGTCAACTTGTCATACAACTCCAGGCAAGGGAGATTTTTACATGAAAAACAAGTTGATGTATAGGAAGACTGGAGCTAGATCCAAAGGTCAGGGACAACTGGTACTTCCTAAAAGATATAGGGCAGACTTAATAAGGAGCCTACATGTGAAACCAGATGGGGACCATGAGAAGATAGGTACCATCATTCAAAAGGTGGCTCACAATTATTATTGGCCCAAAGCAAAATTTGACATTGAGAATTTTGTAGAAAGGTGTAGCATAGCACATGAGGGAACACCCACAAGTGGGAACATGGATCAGGACCTGGACACGCCACGGGGCAAAATTAGGCCTGATAATAAAAAGAAAAAAATAGATTTGATAAAGTGGACCAAATGGAATGGGAAGCCCCTTTTCACGGACAAGCTTCACTTAATTGTTTTACAATGGCCACTATGCGGAGAGTGCAAAAAGATGTCTTACCCCAGGATAAGCCGACAATCCCTCAATCGGACTTAAACAAACTGGAGGAAGAGGATGTAGAGAGGAAATCTCTCATCAAGAATTTTAAGTGGGAAGAAAGCCCCAAAAGAAAAATTGGTAGCGGTCGTTTTGTGAATGATAATTCTGGGAGGAAAAATCATCACTATAAAGCTTCGAGTGGAAGAGACCATACCGGTGCATGGACAAATAGGTCCACAAAATTAAAGGTCCATATGTAGCTTTGTTAAGAACGTGGACTGATGAAAAGGCAGAGGAAAACATTACATCTTCATACCAATATGTGAATGAGCTGACCACTCGTTTAAAAACTGGCTGGAAACTTGCCAATGAAAATTTGAAACAAGCCAGGAAGAAACATGCTGCCTATTATAACAGGAAGGCGAAAGACAGAAATTTGGCTGTGGGAGAGAAAGTACTGCTTCTTTTGCCCGGAGTCAGAATAAGTTACAAATTGGATGGCAGGGTCCATATACAGTTCTAGAGAAGGTGTCTAGAACAAATTATAAGATAGATAAGAAGGGGAAAGAAAAAATCTATCATGTGAATCTCCTGAAGAAATATTTGGAAAGAGAACATCAGGAAGAGACACACTTGTTGACCTTGTCCATCGCCATGGAGATGAAAAAGGAACCACTTTCATCCTTTGAATATCCATTACACCCCTGTGAGACAGCAGCACAGGTGAAAATCAGTACACATTTAACGAAAACTCAGAAAGAGAGAGTGCAACAGGTTCTAAATAATCATGCAGAGTATGGAATGTTAACAGATCGACCACAGTGGAAGTCATATAGTTCCGGTGTTGTACACTAAATGAAGGAAAGCCCTCTGGCATACAAACCTATTGGAATATGATATGAAACCTGAGATCAGACAAAATTGTTGGATGTAAACATTTCGGAGGAACGTAATGAATCCCTGAGTTGCCTCTTTGATTGAGGATATTCCGAATGTTTCATACAGGATAATAAGAAGATTATGGGATCCACTAAGAAAACTCTGCTATCACCAGGTATATGTTATCTCCTCATAACGTACATTTTGAGGGAAATATAATGTTCTCTGGACATGTCATTGCGCAGACTCAGAGAAGAGAAATGGTGAATACGGGTTGCGAAGCAGCATTAAGACAAGCATTCACACTTGCGGCTGTTCAGTAACATAACCGAAATATATTATTGGTTGTAGAAGTCTGAGGCAGATTTCATGAGTAGTGCCTACTCTGAATGGACCCAACTACATAAAACCATGATAGCACCACAGCAGAGTAAAGTCAAGTTGACTTACATTTATCTATGTGTATATAGAATAAAGGACTGACATATAATGTCTGTTTTAAGAGGGGAGGTGTCGTGAAATATTCTAATCCACATATATAAATTATCAAGTAAATATAAAGCCTAATAAATACATATAATAAAGAAAGGAAGAAGAATGGTAAAGAACAGTGCTGTCACAAGGAATGTACTCGAAATCCCCTTTGTTTTATGCTTCGTCTGCAAATTGTAACGCTTTCACGTTGATAGTAAAAGCCTACTATATTATTACCCGCTTTCTTCAATGAAACGTGTGCTGTATTTCTTGGAAAAACATTTGAGATACGCAAGCTGAACAATGACCTAATTTTAATATTTCATTCATTCCATTTTATACACAGCGTAACTAAAAGACAGATAAAGCAGGATAGAGAGAAGGGAGAGGCAGAAAGCCGAACGCATGCAAAATTAAACACGCGTCTCGCTATTAATGCCACCCCAACAAGCGTAACGCGATACACACTTACTACTATCACGAGTGTAAGGCCACATGCACTAACTTTTTCGGACGGACAGTGATAAAAACAATAACCTTCCCAGAGTTAGGTTTTTAAATCCTGAAAAACGCTTATTAGAAAAGATAACATTAGATGGGTTTACGTTTGAAAACATTACAGTACCCAGACAGCACATCTTCGAAACAGAAGGTAGAAGAAATTGCATATTTTGAAAGCAGCCACTTAGCTCTTTTAAATTTGTATATTTGGGTTCCTTAGGGCTTGCTGACAACGAATATGTAAAACGTTACGCAAATAGTCTAGGAATTAACAAGTTATAACCAAAATAAAATAGTGGGGATGCCTGACAGCATGAAATCATTTCTGCTCCTAAAATTTTTTTTATAACGTGTTTGAAAAAACCTTGCGTACGGAAATAGCCTACCATGTAAACTCCAAATTGATTGGAGCGCAACAAATATAAGACTAAACACGATTGGTCGGACTATAAATACTATCTTTGGTTGTTAGGGGAGACGTAGGAAGGTAACATTTTTTTCAAACACTTGTCGAAACGTGGCTCCATTGGCCAGACTCGCTGATATAATCACTTAGGAGCGTTAGTTCGAGACCACTAGTTCAAATAAGCTTGATAAAGCAACAGTGCGTTGAAGCCAGCTCATATTTTTGCTAAATAAAAGCCTGGAACATAAGCAGATGGGAATTTGTGCCAGTAATTGTGCCAGAATTCATTGCTAGTCAACGTATCTGTGTTTTATTCTATGAATTGTGGTAAGCTTGAAACATTCAGTATCTTTTAATGAAAATTGAATGTGAATTGTTAATTTATGCCTGTATATATGTGTAGTTCAGTAGCAAACATGATGTAAAGCCTATAATGCTCCAGCCTGAACAGAAGGTGTCGGAGGAAAGTAAAACGGCATGGAATGGCCAAACAGTACACTGACACCTAGATGATTGACTAGAAAGAAATAATGCTGGAAGTGCAGAGGCGTAGTAACCATTAAGGAGGTTAATACTGGTATAAAGTATTTCAGATGAAGCTGACAGTTGGCCTAACGCTCTGAACTCAATGTTTGTGGTGTATTGTGCTCAGTGTAGAACTAGAGTATCAATTAGTTATGAAGTAGAAGGTACATCCTTCTTGTTTTCAGGGACCGTGGTCTTATGGTATTGAGCAGCACCTGGTCAGAGCTTTGCTGAATCCAGAGTCGGACAGCATACTCCTTGGTCCATTTAGCTATCAGTGAGGTGTCTCCAGAGCACAGGGGAGAAATCGAGCAGAGGAGTCCTTTCCTGCCGCCATCACGCAAGATAAGTTGATGTGGCCAGCTGAGCTCAAAATTATGTACCCCCATCTTAAAATAACATTGTAACATAAACTTAAGAGGGGAAGTAAATTGTTTTAATATCAGGAACTGAGAACATCTCCAATACTAGTTCCAATAAAGACAAACTATTGAAGTCATGATGACAAATACCAACAGAGCTTGAACAAAACAAAAACCAGTATTACCTCATATTACTACTACACAACTGACACACATAGGATACTTTTAATAATATATGTCACTACAATATTCATATTGATAAATTCTGTACATATAACTTGTAATTAAAATTGATTGTGATTCCTGGTTCCCTTTGTATTTGAATCAGGACACATATTCATTCATGACAGAAATGAATACATATTGTTATTTGAAAAGTTATCAGTGACTCCTTTAAGATATCCTTGTAGAGTGTTTTATGTATGTGAGTGTCACAGTGTTGTCAAGTGTGGTGGAATAAATTAAATTGTTTATCTGTCTGTTGTTGTTATGACTTACACTTCATCATACAACGTAGTCATCACACTATTCCAGAATAATTCTGACTGAGATATATATATATGTGGCAGCAAGTAAGGTTATCTATAATACACTACTCTTATTAGATATAGATACCTTCACAGCTGATCTCAGTCAGTACACTAAGTCCCCTATAAATATTTATAACATCCCACTTCACCACAATGATTGCATAATGTAAACGTACGCTGTTGTATTACCTTTATAATGTTGCAAGACTTCATATTAATGCTTTAAGTAACATGTGGGAATGAAAGGATATAGTATGCAAGATAAGTGAGAGTGGAAGGGCAGAATGTTAGACGGGCCTGCGCGCCCAATTCTTAACCCTTCGAAAATAAAGTTCTTTCGTTCGTTCGTTCGTTCTCGCTCTCTCTCTCTCTCTCTGTCTGTCTCTGTCTCTCTCTCTCTCTTTCTCTCTCTCTCTCTCTCTCTCTCTCTCTCTCTCTCACTGTATCGCCCTCTATCTCTATATCACTCTATCTATCTCTGTTCCACTTTCTATATCTCTCTCTATATCTGTCTCTATCTCTATCTCTCTTCCTCTCTCTCTCCCTCTCTCCCTCTATCTCTTTATCTCCATTTCTCTCTGTCAACTACACGGAACTGTAATGTTAATTTCGATGAGTATTCTCGGAGAATCCGATTGCCTTAGCGATTAGAGTGCTTCCCATTCGCGGCGTAGTATAGGATTCCGGGATCGAAACCTGGTAGCATCAAACTCCTGTCCACCCAGCTGTAAATTGGTACCAGACTCTGCTTTTGAGCTAGGACAGGGAAAGGCACTGAGAAAGGAAGCTGATCACCTCACCTTATAAAAAAACTGGACCTAATAAGGTTAAGTTTCTAATACTTCAGTGACCTAAGGAAGTTTCTGCTAGGGACTGGAAGTATTCCAGGTGGAGCTTTTGTGCGCTGTGATGGTTTTACTATTTAATTTCTCTCCTGAAAAGACGTCATGACTTAGCAGTGTATGGTTGGTGGACAGGCAACGATCTACAGACCATTTCTCTAACTAGTGCACATTTAGAACAATTCACGGTATGTATGTCTTATATGCACGTAGTAGTAGCAACCTTCAGTCATAATTAGCTATGGGAATGCGCCCCTCAGGTTTTTTTTGTTTGTTTTTTTTTTTTGCCTGGTGTTCCTGTCAGCAAATTCTTTTCTATTTCGCTTGTTGTGAGAGCATTGCCACTTATTACGACCAGTAGCTTCATTCTTCCAGGTTGCTGGATTGATGTCCAGTGCTTTCATGTCTTTTTTGCACACATCTTTGAATCTCAGCTGCGGTCGTCCGACTGCTTTTTTTTTTTTTTTTGTCATCTGCCTGTTGTCCTTAGAAAATTTATGTGACGCAGGCATTATACACTGCAGCTTTGGTCTTCATTGTGAGTTTCGAGTGTCCCCAACACGCCTTGTGAGGCGGACAGACATATATGAATGTACATGTTTCTAAACGAGAATTAGACGTTAGTATTAAAAGTAGTTCTTGTGAGTCTCTGTGAATGTCCCACATACTTAGACAAAGATATAAATCCACACACTCACACACACGTAAACACAAACACACACTGGCAAGTGAGACACGCGTAGACTAACTGCAAACTCTTAAATAAAAACGGGAAGTATACTCATAAACACACTGACATAGCACATTAACACGCGCGCACACACACACACATTGTTTACATATATGTATGTATTTATATGCGTTATACACAGATGTAGGGAGATACAGCTATACCGTCCTGTTACCCCTACTTAAATGATTATTTTCAGACTGAGAACCGGCCGTTGCGGACTGAAATACTAACTGTTCAATAAAATGGAAAACAGACAGCCTGAAATATACCCACGTGGGGATGACAATCAAACAGCAGAACGCGTTCTCCAAAACTATCGGCTCCATTTGAGAAGCAGCGTGGCAACATGACCTTCTACAACCCATGTTAAGGAGAAGCTGTATAGTGACGAGATAAACCGTAGACGGACTTCCAGCTTTATTGGAGTGATAGATGTGGTTATGAAAGAGCGAACAAAGAAGAATGTTCTCGTCTACTAATCACTCTTCTTCCAATGGTACCTCATTTGGTTAACAATAACTCTAGCACTACCATATATCTGTTTTAACGTTGCTGTCGGCAGTCGTGTGAATGATATGGGGGCTCAAAATGATACGAGGGCTTTCCCGGTCTTGTGAAAAGAATTTGCAAAGATTTTCCGTTAGGGACGACCTGGTCTTGGTCGGGGGGTCTCGAGACTGGACTGATGCAAGCAAAAAAATAGAAGATATGGTCAGTAATTTAACGTTTATTATCTACTGACATCATCTATCTATCTATCTATCTATCTATCTATCTATCTATCTATCTATCTATCTATCTATCTATCTATCTATCTATCTATCTATCTATCTATCTATCTATCTATCTATCTACCTATCTACCTACCTACCTACCTACCTACCTACCTACCTATCTATCTATCTATCTATCTATCTATCTATCTATCTATCTATCTATCTATCTATCTATCTATCTATCTATCTATCTATCTATCTATCTGTCTATCTGTTTATCTGTTTATCTAATTATCTGTCTGTATGTCTGTCCGTCCGTCTGTCTGTCTGTCCGTCCGTCCACCCGCCGGTCCGACCATCAGCCCACCCGACCGCTCGTTCGTCAGTCTATCCCCTTGTCTGCATGTGCGCCCGTCTGCCTGCTCAATACCACCCACTCGTCCGTCTGTCTGTGTGTCGGTATATCGGTCAAACCGTCAGCCCGCATGGATGATTATACGTATATATATGTGTATATATATATATATATATATATATATATATATATATATATATATATATATATATATATATATATATATATATATATATATATATATATATATATATAGTTTGTATGGCATTATTTATGTTTATCTGTCTGTCTGACCTACTTTTCAGTCTGTCTATTAATTATGTATCTACTTACCAATCAATCTCGCTCCTACTGTCTCTCATTCTGTACACTTTATTTATATTAAAACATATTTATGTATATGTCCACCCTTCAGTATGTTTATTAGTATATCAAGATTAATGCCTTTCGTTTTTCTGGTCGTAGACTAAGAATATTTTATCATTGTTGTTGTTCAGTTTCCTTCCCTAGACATTGATGGAGTCTGATAATATCGCATTCTAACTTCACCTTTGATGACCTCAGGGAAATATAACAACCTTTGTTATTTCTTAAGTCTAACCCGAGAGTATCCCAGTCGCCTTCAAGACAGTGGAACTCGTCTCCTACCTTACAAATGTAAGATTTTCAGATTTGTCCCCGTCTGTTTTTAGACACACTCAATTATTCTTATAATCTCCCTAGACATTTCCTTTCTACTAAATTTGTAAAAAGTAAAAATGTGAATTCTAGATCCTCGCTTTTATCCTGTCTTCTCAATATTGCTTTGCAATACAATATTAGTTAATATACAGTTTTATTGAATTGCAAGAAAGAAAAATATTATCTTCAAATTTCTTCGCAAGCATGCTGATCTTGTGAAGCTTTTATTTATGTTATTTATAATTTTATGTCACGTTATATGTGTTGGTTGTTTCCCTGAAGCATTTAACGTCATCACGCTGTAATTTTCCATTCCTTGTTTTAATGAACATAATTAACTTCCTTTTCTATCACAGAAAAAAATGTCATTGTAAATGTAAAAATTAAAATAATTTTTCTTCGTGCACAACAAACACAAAGCGACAGAATAGTTACAAAATTAAACACAACTGACAATTATTTTGCAGATTTGTGTTATTTCTTTTACTTTTTTGTGTGTGGATAAAATTAGACGTTCTGCAATAGGCATTATAACTTCTTGTACTGTATTTTAGTGTTTAATATTAGTATTAATACATGACAAGGCTGAATGTGATCTGGAAAAGTAACATCAGTTTTCCTGTGAAGATCAAATTATACAAATCACTTGTATTATCTATTCTCTTGTATGGGTGTGAGGGCTGGACACTCACTGCAGATACGGAGCGAAGGATTCAGGCTTTCGAGTATAAATGTTATAGAAGAATTTCGCGCATTTGCTATAAAGAGCACAAAACAAATGTCTATGTTAGAGAGAAGATAAACACCTATGCAGGCCACCAAGAACCACTTTTGTCAGTAGTGAAACGTCAAAAGCTTGTCTGGTTTGGGCATGTAACTCGTCATGACTTACTTTCGAAAACGATCCTCCAGGGAACAGTCGAAGGTAAACGGAGAAGAGGAAGGCAAAGAAAATCCTGGGCTGATAACATCAAAGAATGGGCAAGACACGGTTTTTCCACACTTGTACGCATTGCTGAGATAGAGAGCAGTGGAGGACCCTGTCTGCTGATGCTTCCATCATGGCACCCCTACGACCCATGACGGGTTACGGGTTGAGATGATGAGATGATGATTAGTATTGTTATACACTTATACTGCAGTTACATTCTTTACTCACAAAACTGCTTTTCTGTCTCTCTTCTTGTATTTTCTTCCTCTCTTTCCTTGCCAAATAAAATTATTTGGCATGGAAGGACCAGGAACTGCTCAGACAATGAAATGCCTGATTGGACAGTCTGGACGATTGGGCTGTTCCGGAACTCTTCACTTGTGATTTGGCACAAATTTCCCGCCTGTCATACAGAGTCCGTTATCTGGCGTTTGTAAATTGGAACACGTGACCACATGAGTTATAGTATAACCAGCACTAAAGTTTCGTCCCAGTCTGCCAGTTCTTTATCCCCGTTGTTACTGCCTTTCTTGTTTTTGTCTTTCTTTTCCCATTTCTCATAGAACTATCTGCATTTCTTTTATGCGTAGGCGCATTCATTATACGCTTTATTTTCTCTCCATTCCTTCCCGTAATTTCTTTCCTTTTTAAATAACACAATACCTCTGATTTAAGAGTTATATAGGGTGACTGAAAAGGTCACTTCCTGTTTTGAAATTGTTACTTCTTCATTTTTATAAAACACATTTAAATGAGACTGACGTCACAGTGTATATAATTAACTGACATTTTATTAAATTAATTTTTGCGTCACATAAACATTACAACTCGACGTGAGCTGTAATCATGATTACCACGATCTCATGAACCCATTTCACCTTGCTACCAAAGTGAAATGGGTTCATTTTCGATACAAGACAACAGGAAGCTGAGACACTTGGGAGTCCTGACCCAAGTGGGCCCGCCCCCCTTAGAGTGTAAAGGAGTATACAGGGCCGAAACACTTGTTCGACGGGGGACCCCTTCTGATGATCAGATTGCCTCCTGTTGTATCGCTCTGTATAGAGTTTCCTATCATGGTCTGTTGAACTCGTGATTTGGTTTGGTTTTTAATGACAATCTTCATTGTACACGGACAACGCCATCACTGCTCCGATCTCATGATTTCATAGTAGACAGTATATTCTGTGTCTCTTGTAATGTCAGTTTAAAAGCCATATTTTATTTTATTTTATGTTGTTTCTGAGACTTAAAAAAAAAGAAAAAAGAAAGAAGAAAAATAAGAATAGACAACATATTTGTCAGATGATAGCTATTACTTCTTGTTCTGACATATTTTTTTATGTATATAAATAGAGTTTGGGTCTGAGTGGCTAAGAGGTATGGCGTCCGCCTCGAATTCTGAAGGTACCCAGTTCGATTCCCAGTAGAGAGAATAACATTTATGGAAATTGTTTTTTTTTTTCAGAACCAGTTGGTCTAATGGTGTCATACTCCCCCCTGGTCTCCTGGGTAGTAAGATCGGATACCTAGCCTTCTCGGATAAGGGCGAAAGAATAGGGGGTCCCTTTTGCACATTGCACACGTTAAAAATCCATTGGACCTTGTAAATCGTAAAGAGTAGGCCATACGGCCGCTCTTTGGCAAAATTAAAAAATTAGAAACCTTACCAACTACACAAATATTTATAGAATGTGTGATTCCTATATACACACATTGATATTCTTGCAGGTGCTACGGAGTTCGTGCATTGAGCTCAAATCCTCCTTGTGGGATCTAAGGGAGGAGATCGGAGCACTGATGGAGTTGTCCATGTGCAACGAAGATAGTCCTTAAATCTAAAACCAAACCAAACAACAGAGTTAAGTGAGGACATACACATTTAGGATTCAGGCTTTCGAGTATAAATGTTATAGAAGAATTTTGCGCATTTGCTATAAAGGGCACAAAACAAATGTCCATGTTAGAGAGAAGATAAACACCTATGCAGACCACCAAGAACCACTTTTGTCAGTAGTGAAACGTCGAAAGCTTGCCTGGTTTGGGCATGTAACTCGTCATGACTCCCTTTCGAAAACGATCCTCCAGGGAACAGTCGAAGGTAAACGGAGAAGAGGAAGGCAAAGAAAATCCTGGGCTGATAACATCAAAGAATGGGCAGGGCACGGTTTTTCCACACTTGTACGCATTGCTGAGGATAGAGAGCAGTGGAGGACCCTGTCTGCTGATGCTTCCACCATGGCACCCCTACGACCCATGACGGGTTACGGGTTGAGATGATGATACAAATTTAAAAATAGGAAGTGAATTTCAATCACCCTGTTGATACACTTTGTCCGTGGCGATCCCAGCGTATTTCTTACGCATTGAGACATTTCCGCTTTGTTGAATGGGCATTCGTTAACGTTGTCGATAAAGCGTTTTCCGAATGTCTTTATCTTTTATCGCATCGATGTGTGAATAAGCTGATTTCCCGTCAAGTGACATTTATGTCATCATGTAGTAATTCTTTGCAGCAGTAGTTCTTTAGAATGTTCTAAACGTCTATGATTCACGTTTTGTGTGAATGTTTTCAGTGTGTAGCGTTAATTTATTTACGTCTATTATTGAGTATACCACGTGTGGTTCCTGGGGTGGGGGGGGGGGGGGGGGGCTGAGAAGGCAGGAGATATACTAAGACCATCACTGCTATTATATATATATATGTATGTGTGTGTGTGTGCGTGCGCGCGCGCAAGCGCGTGTGTGTGTATTTGTGATATGAGATTACCAAGATTGAATTACTGATACCACATTACGGATACGTTACCAAGAAAAATATCAAATATTAATGTATCAGAACTAATGAATACTTAGAAGACGTTTATCGCTGCCTTGAAAATAAATCCACGGTTAATCCGCTATTATCAGATAATTACTTATCATTAGAGTCAATTATTGTCCCGCGTAACTCCCGGGGAAGGGGAGGGGTGTCTGATGTTACAAAGAAAGAACAGGTATACTGTACCCTCAGGCATGTCGTACAAGACGACTAACATGGGGTAGGCAACCCCGTCATGTAAAACAAATTGTCTCAGAAACCACTGTTGCACGTAAATGCTGTGTGCAGGCTTCCTGCAGGGACACCAGCTGTATTGGTGGCATCATGCTACATAATGAACGAACTGGAAACAGAAGTCAATCATTAAATATCTCATGGAGTTAAAAGTTGAAGACTTTCATTTGGATGACTTTGTCTCTGTGACAAGGTCACAAGCTTTATTGAAGGTCTAGTAACTGAGTGAAGTGTACATTTAATAGTGCTGAACTGACTAGACCAGAAATGTGGTGTCGCATGCTCCTGCAAGTTATAATAGGAACAATACAAATAAAACAAGTGACCTACTAATAGAGAGTAAAATACATAAGCTCGTTCAACAGAATCAAAACCTTACCTCCTTAGGGTGTCCTGATGGAGAAATAGGTCTTAGTTGATGTCCCCCGCCAGGTCCCTTCTGCTAATTTACCGAGCATCTCCACACACCACCGAATTACCAGTGTACACGGGGATTTATACATGGAATTTCGATAGGGACAGAATGTTGTGGGGGCCATAATAACACATTACACCGGACATTTACAGTACTTTCAAATTGGCAATACATTACATGAACGGTGATTTTTGTTGTCTTCATGCACGATGATTTACCGCCCATACTATCTCTATTGGAAGCCAACAAACGGAGGGAAACAAGTTATTTGGCGCAGACTGCATCTCTGTAATAAATATCTCCTTTGCTTTTAAGATTTCGTTGTTGGGCGTTTTACTGGTTAGTGGCGTCGGCTATGTTTTACGGATTATACATTACGCAACACTTACAACTTGAAAAACAGGTGTTCTCCTCTGACTAAGATTTTGTTGTTGGACGTTTTATTAGTCGGAGATATCGCTGGAGATGGTATTTTGTTTTTGTTTTTACATGTAGTTACAGATAGTAAGGTTTATCGTAAAAATAAGAAGATTTTCACTTGTGATCATGGATTATCCATTGACCAACACCGAGAACGTGCTTAGAGCACCAGCCCACCGGGGGCACTCAAAATTTAAAAAAAATCTCAAATCATTTTCAAGTTTTAAAAAAAATGTTTACTTACATAAATGACCTCATTTACCAGTGCCTTAAAGATAAACCAACGTCCTTTGCAAATATCAGTTTATGTTTATAAGTACTTATTTCGAAATCACTTATTAGATAATCTTTCAATGAGTTTAGTAATAGAGAAATTTCAAATGGATGACATCATAGCATTATTAAAGGTTCACAAAGAGTTAATCTTCCAGTCACTGAATGTAAGTGTACACTTAATAGTGCTGAGCTGGTTTAACTAGAAATGTGTTGTTGCATCCTATAGGGTTAGTTAAGATACGATCAAACACAAAGAAATAAAACAGGTGACCTACTACCAGAGAATAAAAAGCCTTTGCTCGTACAACTGAATCAAAATCCTATTTCGCAGTGTTTTCTGACGGAGAAATAAGTTTGCTCATGTTTTTTTTCCCTTAAGACCTCTTCCGCTACCTTTCCGTGCATCTCTACACACTATACTAGCGCTGTATCAGTATACCAGTATACATGGTGATTTATGCATGGAATTTCGATTGGGAACGAATTTTATGGGGGAAATAAGAACACACTACACCGGACATTTACTTTCCAATTGGCAATACATTACATGGGCTGTTATTCTTGTGGTCTTCATACACGATGATTTACCGCCCGTACTCTCTCTCTCTCTCTCTCTCTCTCTCTCTCTCTCTCTCTCTCTCTCTCTCTCTCTCTCTCTCTCTCTCTCTCTCTCTCAAGCAAAAATAGTGATTTCGCACAGACTTGGTCTCTGGAATAAATACCTCCCTTGCCTTTAAGATTTCATTGTTTGACGTGTTATCGCTCGGAGACGTCGTGGATGGAAATTATTTTCTTTTAACTGTAACTGTTTTCCTTACAATTTAGAAGATGTTGTGATCTGCAGCGGATTAGTTTTTTAGCACACTTACTTACTTAGTCATCCCTCTTCTACCGTGAGGTGTAGGGATTTGGCGAAGGGGGCGCCATTCTATCCTATCAGCTGTCTTCCTTCTGGCCTGGTTCCAATCTAGTCCTTGGTCCTAATGTTGTCCTCCCAGTGGACTCTGGGTCGTCCTGGAGGTCTAGATCCCTCGTTCTGTGAGGCGTGTTTGATTCTTGAAATCATCCACATACTTCCAGTGATTCCCCTTGTGGTGAAAAGTGTTGAGCATTGCACACTAAGATTGGATGAATTACTTGAGGCCTAGAATACTCTGGCTTTTACCTGGTTGGCTGCATGCAGGAGTATCTGACTATGGGCCCATGGATGACAGAGGGTCCGGAGAAGTGGCTCTGTGTAGAATGAAATATACTAGTCACAAAAAGTAGGGGATATTTTAAGATGGTATGTATTATTTTACAAAAGAGTGAATTTCGTATTTTAATGGTTGTACGGAGATATCGAGCACGCTTTTCTCCACTCTCACGTGCAATATCATGTTGACCTGGTGACTCGTGATGAGTAAGCCAATCCCAAGAACAGAAGTTGGAGAGTAACAGAGAAGGAAATGTCGAAACTGTCCTCCTTCCACACAATCTGCCTAAGGAAAATTCTCCGAATCTTTTGGCCAATAGACGACAGAATTTCTGAAACTCAATTCGGTTTTCGGCTGTAACCTACCATAAATGCACACCATCATAGCTGGCAGACGCTGGAGTTGGGTTGGCCATGTCCTCAGAAGGGACCCTGATACCATCGCAAGAACAGCTATGCTATGGACCCCCGAGAGAAAGCGAAAGAGAGGCCGACCAAAAACAACTTGGCGGAGAACTGTGGAAGCTGAGATGCAAAGAATGAACCACAGTTGGGGCACTGTACGAAGGATGGCCGCCGACCGAGCAAAGTGAATCAATTTGTTGCTGCCCTACAAGACGCCACCAGGCGTGATGGCCGCTGACTGCTTTGACGGTTGGCGGTTATGGATCAAAGAAGAGAAGAACAGAAGTGGGGCCCATCCGTAAAGTTCACACATTATTCTTTTTCACAAAAATGCGTGTATCTCGGGTTTGATGAACACTACTCACCATGGACAGGTATAAAAAGATTCTGCAACAGATAAAATTTCTTTTCTTCGTCATGGAACGTTTGACAGAACAGCAGAGATGGATAGGCATAGGCATGTTGCAAATCGGAAGTCAGCAAGTGGATGCTGCTCAGAACCTCAATGTTTCACAGTCAGTTGTCAGCAGACTGTGGAACAGGTATCAAAATTTCCGCACAGTGGCTGATCTGCCTCGGACTGGCCGCCCAAGAGTCACTACGCGCCGCCAAGATCAACTTCTTGTTACTCAAGCCCTCAGAACTCGGACTCTAAATGCTACTCAACTTCAGCAACACCTTCAACAGACCACTGGGATCCGGGTCTCAACTCAGACAGTACGAAACCGTTAGCACCAAGTGCAACTGGCCTCACGCAGACCATTTATAGCTTTGCCCATGTCGCCACAACACAGGCGAGCAAGAATGGATTGGTGCCAACGTTATCATCGGTGGACCAATCAACAGTGGGCATCAGTGATGTTTTCTGATGAGTCCCGTTTCGTTTTGGATTTTCATGATCGTCGAATACGTGTCTGGCGACGGCGAAGTTAGCGTTACCAGCCTCCTGCAACTGTTGCACACAACCGTAATGGAGGTGGCAGTGTAATGGTGTGGGCAGGCATCTGTATGAATGACAGGACCGACCTTCACATATGCCAGGTCAATATCACAGGGCTCTACTACCGTGACAACATCATCGAGCCTATCGTTCTGCCATTTGCTCAACGGCACGGACCAGATTTCATCCTCCAGGATGACAATGCACGTCCTCATCGTGCTCGCGTCGTCCAAGATCACCTTCAGATGCAGCATATCCGAACGTTACCGTGGCCGCCGCTGTCCCCCGACCTGTCTCCTATTGAGCATTTGTGGGACCTCCTGAATAGACGCGTCCAACAACGTCCAGCCGCTCCACAGACTCTTCAGCAGTTAGCCCAGGCCCTTCAGCAGGAGTGGCAGAGAATTCCTCAAGACAACATCAGAAGGCTTATTTGCAGTATGAGACGTTGTTGCAATGCATGTTTAGCGGCAAACGGGGCCCCTACACGTTTTTAGAAATATTGGAATATTTTTGTGAAAATGAAGTACCTACCCCGCCTTGGTTGCCAGTGCGACTAAAATCATGTGAGTAAAGCCATAACACTTCTTATACCGCAAATGTCTTGTTATGATGCTCAAGTTTACTTGTACGAAGGAATAAATGAACTAATTTGAAATATATTGTCTTTGGATAACTTTTAAATTCAATATCCCCTACTTTTTGTGACAGGTATAATTCTTAATGTTATCTCAGTGTTAACATACGGCTGTGAGAGTTGGAAAATAACAAAATCATTGGAGAACAAGCTGAATACATTCGAGAACAAATGTCTTAGAAAACTCATGAACATCAGTTGGAAAGTATTCAAGACTAATCGACAAATAAGAGAAGACTCTAGGCAGAAATATGTCTCCGACTATATAAGGAAAAGACGATTGTCATATATCGGTCATGTCCTACGAATGCAAAACAACAGAATACCACTACAGGCGCTCACTTGGGTTCCTGAGGGTAAGAGGAAAAAAGGAAGACCAAAAGAAACACTCAGAAGAACAATAATAAGAGAAGGAAGAACGTTGGGCCTAAATAATGTGCAAGAGCTAAGAGGAGTGGCGTCACAACGAACAACCTGGAGAGCACTGGTTTCTGCCTTATGCGCCGTGTTTGGTGCTTAAAGAATTTATTATTATTATAATTCTTTGGGAGAGCCTAGAACCAGAGCACAGTATTTAGATCAACATATTTGGAGAATCCCCTTGAATGGCGGGGAAGGCATAGTATGCCACGTGCCTCTTTCTACTAACTTGGGACACCAAATGGGATGATCTGTTAAGTGCAAGCCAAGCTTGCAAAACTGGGGCTTATGACTTCAACTCAGCACGTTTCGGAATGGCAGAAAAGCCACAGGAAAACCCTAGATCTACAGTGGAGATAATACCATATATATATATATATATATATATATATATATATATATATATATATATATATATATATATATATATATATATATATATATATATATATATATATATATATATATATATATATATATATATATATATATATATATATATATATATATATATATATATATATATATATATATATATATATATATATATACTCATACATACATACATATACTACTAGACAAAAGTTAAGGGCCACCAAGAAAAACTCCTCTATGGACCAATTAAATGCAACCAGGTGTAAACAATTTATTACAAAATAGAGCTGATTCATCCGTGGAAAAGATCAGGCAAGTTTTTTTTAAATAATGTGTGACTTACTAACAAAAAGAAATTCAACTCACTTTTTCACCTTTTGAACTAGTGTGGCGTGTTGCAAAAACCACGAGTTTTTGCAGCAACAATGGCAATTTTCACGTGCGGGTTAAAGTGACCCAGTTTTTTGACATTAAAAAAAAATTAACCTAGTGCACACAGAATACATTTCTGTGTGCACTAGGTTAATTTTATATATATATATATATATATATATATATATATATATATATATATATATATATATATATATATAATATATATATATATATATATATATATATATATATATATATATATATATATATATATATATAATATTTTTTATTATATATATATATATATATATATATATATATATATATCTCTATATATATATATATATATATATATATATATATATATATATATATATATATATATATATATATATATATGTATGTATATGTATATGTATATATATATATATATATATATATATATATATATATATATATATATATATATATATATATATATATATATATATATATATATATATATATATATATATATATATATATACATAAAAATTATATAATAAAACGATAATTAAATTATAATTTATTTTTATTATTTTTATTATATTGTTTTATAAGGTAGAATGTTTTGCTAAGTGTTGCAACTCTAACGGAATATTTGTTGCTAAATAGTGGAATTCTAACGGAATTTAAAATTTAACGGAGTATGTGTTAAAAATTCACGCTACTGATTCTATTCAATAAACCGGTAAGTAAACTAGTTTTCTTCTTTTTGTTTTGTTAGTTGAAATACAAAGAATAGTACAAATATGTGCTACTGTATTTGCATCTAATTTTATTTCAAATTATTAGTTAACCTAAACGAAAATGCATACTGGGTCTGAAACTCGCGATTGGGTCCATTTTCCTGCACTACGGGTACAGCCGAAAATGGCGGCCAAATTTTATATGGCGTAACTCTTATATGATAAAGGGGCTCTAGTGATATCCATGTTTCCTTGTGTATTCTCTTATGTGGAAACATGCTTCCTCCTATAGCCAGTTGAATTGAAGCACAGAAGTTTGAGAATAGTTCCCCATTTTCATTCATTATTCCTAGCCCATGTTTTCCCATAACTTCTTCAAAGCCGGTGTTGACTATACCTATCTTTGCATTCATGTCACTCATCAAAATTGTGATGTCTCTTCTTTTTATTTTTCTATAATTTCCTGTAGTCTAGTATAAAATGCTTCTTTCGCAGACTCTTCTTTATCATTAGTTGGTGCATAACATTGGATGACATTTACATTTATTTTCTTTTTAGCTGTTTTAAAAGTAGCTGTTATTATTCTGGGTCCAACGGCTTCCCATTCAATGAGTGCTTTCTGTGCTTCTTTAGATAACATAAGAGCTACCCCTTCACTGTGGTGTGAACTTTCGTCTTCATGTCCTGAGGACAGCACCAATTCACCTGTGATGAGTTTCTTCTTGTCTACCCACTTCCACTTTATTTCACACAGTCCCAGAACCTCGATTTTATATTCCCTCATTTCTGCTGCTACTTGTGCCACTTTCCCTTGTTCGTTTAATGTCCGAACATTCCAGGTGCCAAATCTGGAAGTTCTCCTAGAAGAAAGAAGGTTAGTCAGTAACACAGATTCCTTTCGGCTTTCTCTGTGTTGCATCATACGCCTCCCTGCGAGAGGACCTTCTCCTGTTTTGGATGGCTGTGTTTTATTTTCCTTAATTGACTTGTCCATGTTTGTTGAAGTTTTTTGTGGTTTCAAATTTTTACAGGATGGGGTAACCAGCCCCATGCCCAACCCTCCTTAGTCGCTTTCTACGACATGCACGACAGGGAACAGTGTTACTATGCGTTGCTCCCCTTTCGGGCCCCGGTAACACACGGGTGTAAAAAGTTAACTACTGCGGATTAAAGTTAACAAATCTGGATAAAAGTTAACTATTGCACATAAAAGTTAACTATTGCAGATAAAGTAGAAATATAATTTTTGTAGCAACCGAGTATGACTCTTTTATTTGTTATGCGACGTCACATTTTTTTTCTAAACCCCCTCCCACCCTATCGTCATACAACGTTACAAAATGTTGCCCCCCCCCCCCCCCCCCCCAACCCCCCCCCCCTTTTTTTTCTCTCACTGCATGACGTCTTATGGGGACGACCCCTATGTACATGTTTCAACCTATCATTCAGAATTTACGTGTGCGACCATGAGATTACTTGTGCTGGCTTGTATGGCATTACTAATTTCTAATTGTAACGTTGTTATCGTTTGTGTACTAGATAATCGTAATATTACAGACGAGGATAACAGACAATACTCATACAAGATTGATGTATGCAAACGATGTACATATTTCTCAGCGATTTAATTTATGGGAGGTAATTTTATGTTTACTGGAGCTCGTTGCTAAGGGAAATAAGTCCAGAAATTAACAACCTTCAAATTTACTAATAAACTCTTACTATTTGTAATTTTTTCTCAAGAATTTTTAAAATTCTTTAGAAAGTAACGTATTTTATTATTTTTTTTAGTACCTGTGGTTCTAAAAATTAAAATTAATTTATTTTCTTACATTAACTTCATTTAATTGAATACATCACACACTTGATCACCGTATTTGAGCAGTGTTTACTTATATAACCTGGATTTATTTAATCTCATTACAGAACCTTTCGAAACATTTATAACATATAAGGAAGGGAAACCCGAGGAATTGTTCAATTTGGACATCATTGTCAAGTTATTCTCGGCCTTATAGGCTCCTCACCGCAAGGTCAAAAACATTTTATTATGTGCTTACCATTTAGGCTAAGATTAAACTATTGGTACAGATCAAAACCAGGGTGGAGATCAAACAAATATTACATCATTTAAGTTAATAAACATTTACCTACGCTGTCACGAGAGGGTTGATTGTTATAGAAATTATAAAGTATCCTGGACACAAAGTTGTATCAGGTGGGATAGTGCCAGATAAGAGACTGGTCTTACACGTAATACCCCCTTCTCTGAAAAGAGTAAGGGTGTATGGACATCAAATGTAGGATCAAGCTGTATAAGTTCCTAGAGAAGATGGTAATGTATTACTCTAAGTTCCTAATTGCTCCTCTCAAGATCCTCCTCTGTTTATATTATTAGCTCTGCTAGGGAAATTAACTAAACTATCTACCAACAAGAACTGTAACTTAACTTAAATAATTTAAGTAAGTCTGCGGGTAAATATTTACAATTTATTTTTACAGGTTTTTCTTTTCTTGTTTGAAAATCTTTCAAGAAACTAACAATTTAATTACAACATTAAATAAATAAAATCACTTGTAAAATGGTCAAAAGTATCTAAAGTCTTTAAAATTTTAGGAAAATTCTTCTCTCTTGGTTGAACTCACTCTGGTTGTAGAATATCTATATCTTAATAACACTTTTATTTCACTGTCATTGAATATTAGGCTATCACTGGCTATAACTATGCCCAACAAGATGTCATCATTAGATATGTCTTTCTTAGAATAGTGGTTTTACTGGGTACTCTGAACAGTAGCCATGTTTGGCCACTTATCTGGTGAATTGAAGCCTGTCACACTCCTGACATGGAAGGAAAGGTCACATGAGATTCCTCCAGGCCATGGATACTGGGTGGCTGTCCCTATGAACAACAAGGGCGCTCGCACCACTAGTTCCTGCAGTAGTGGCTGACTCTTTAACGTGTACTTGGACGACATGATATAACCTGAAACATATTAGATTAACCACTATATTGTCTATCACTATCCCTCTATTACAGAGGTAGGGGATGAGAGACAGTTTCAGACAGTGGCCAGTAGACGCACAGGGCATAAAATATCAGTAATAACACAATCCAGTTCACTGTGAATACAATTTTCTCAAATCCTTAGTTAGAGCCATTTGTCCATGATTCGCCTCCATAAAGTTATTAGGTTTTGTGAAAAAATACTAAGTGATATCTTAAGCAATACTGTAAAGCAATTCCTTTCATCCTTTCCTTTGTTCCTGGTGTGTGTCCAATTCCATCAAGAAATAATTCTTTAAATGCTTTTCTAACACCATGGACACCCTTTCTGCTTCCATTCTTAATTTATTTAAATATACACAGGATTGGTTTAGCCTCCAGAAATTACACAGTAGTTTGAAACACATCTACACACTTCCTAACGCACAAGTTAATTAATTAACTAGAATTATATACATATATTTATACATTCTTTCTTACCCTCAAGTGCATACAGTCGAGCTGTTAATGGTCACACAGTCTGCTCTCAGATGCAAAAGGCAACGAAGTCTCTCTCTGACAGAACTGGCGCTTCTCGCTGTATTAAAAAAATTGTTATGGCCTGCTTTCTATTTAGGGCAGGTCCTATATATAGGCCAAGGCCAAACGACAGATGGAGCTTTACTGCTAAAATGTGTTTGCGTTACGAAATACAGGCGTACATTGGTCCAGATGTGCAAATATGAAATACTAGTAATCCACATATCCTCCTTATTCCTGGACCGATTTCCTTCATCTTAGGCTTAAATTACGCCCTGTATTATTCTGTCTTTTTCTAGATAATTATCTTTTATTATCATATTACCATCTTTTCCTAGGCGTAGCCTAAACAGCAAAATTTTTGACTTGCCTGATGTCTCGATGCAGTCCACTCGAGATTTCTCCATCCCTATATTACGTCCCGTGGAAATCTTTGCACACACTATTAAATGAACATTCCTATTAGTGAATTCTTGACCTCTGCCATGCTGTACTTCGCTCATATGTCTGTAGCTTACCTCCAGTTGAAACAAGGTTACACAGATTTGAGTCGCCATTGTTAGGCTAGTACTTGTGTAAACACTATGAATGAAAGTGCAATTCCATTGGTCCGTCTATCACACAGTTTTATAAAGTATGGCGCACTGTTGTGGTCAGAATGTCGTGTTGTGAATCAGACTTCACGACAAGAGCCTCCTAATTCAAAAGCGTAAACCATCTGGTGGAGCTTCCTGTCTGGATTCACAAACAAGGCATTCATCCAATAGGAGGATTACTCTTCCTTCTTAATTTCCTGATTTCCTTCAGGTGTGTGCCTACTCAAGAAATCTGCCCCAACATTCTGAGATCCAGGGATATACTCAATGGTAAACGAGTAAGGCTGGATCAAAAGAGACCACCTTAATAATCTTGCGTTACCATGTCTAGCCTGAGCGAGAAAAACAAGTGGCTGGTGATCACTCTGGACCACGAAATGTCTACCATAAAGATAAATCTGGAATTTCTTTATGGCCCAGACCAACACCAAACACTCCCGCTCAACCGTTGAGTAATTCCTTTCCGCCTAATTCAATTTCCGGCTGGCATGAGCAACGGGGTTCAATTCTCCGGGCTATGACTGCGATCTTTGCAATAATGCGGCCCCTAACCCTACATTTGCTAGCATCAGTCCTAACCACAAATTCTTGACTCAGATCTGGAAGTCTCAGTATAAGCCTTCTGGTGAGTTTCTGCTACAATTCTGTATACGCTTGCTCACAATTCGCCGTCCACTCTATTTTGTCTGGCTTGTCTTTCTTGGTTAAATCAGTCAGAGGAGCACACACACTGTTGAAATCCTTAATATATTTTTGGTAGAAACCACACAGTGAGACAAAAGATCTCACATCTTTCTTGGTTTGAGGTCTTGGTGCTCTCTGCAGTTTTTCCAAACTCTTGGGGTCATGGGTCAAAATACCCTGATATACTGTGTGTCCCATGAATCACAATTCCTGGCAATCAGTACAACATTTAGTAGGGGAGCGGTCAAATTTGCCTCTCTGAGTCTATCCAATAACATTTCCAGAGATGCTAGACGTTCCACAAATGTTTCCGTATCTATGAGGACATCATCCATAAAATTGGTGATAGCTGGGTTTTGTAAGGGATCCAGTAATTTCCTCATCATCCTGGAGAAAACACTCGGAGCATTCTTCAAACCAAAAGGCAACATATTGAATTCATAGTGCCCCTCCGAAGTGCTAAAGGCCAGCAATGGTCTGATCTTAGGCTTGACGGGAATCTGGTAATACCCTTTACTTTGATCCACCTTAGAGAAATAGTTTGCCTTATTCAACCTGGCAAACAGCTGATTTGTGTCCGGTAATGGATCTACTTGTGACTATGTGACAGCATTCAATTTCCTGTAATCGATGCAGAGTCTATGTTCACCAGAGGGTTTCCTAAGCAAAACCACACTGGCACTATATGGAGATCCACTGTGGGAAATGATATTTTCCTGCAATAAGTACTCTATCTCTCCATTTAAAGCTTGTTCTTTGGCGAAAGAAATTGAATAGGTTTTCATACAGATTGGTGTTGGGTCTAGCAATCTCATGTCATATTCTAACAAATTTGTGTGCCCCGGTTTGTCCGTTAACACGTCTGTATGTTTTTCCAAAACTTGTTAAATCTTCTCCCTGTGCCCTTGTGTCAAGTGGTTACTGACTTTTACCTGCGCAGGAGTTTCACAGGGTCTTAAAGGGTATTCTTATGAGGCGAGAGGTTCGTTTTTCATTTCTGTAGCTATGGGCAGGGTCATTAAATGTGCAGCTTCCGAGGTACTTCTATCAAGATATTTCTTGAGAAGATTCACGTGATAGACCTTTTCTTTTCCCTTTTTGTCTATCTTGTAATTGGTTCTAGATAGCTTTTCTAGAACTGTGTATGGACCCTGCCATCCTATTTGAAGTTTGTTGCTGCTGCCGGGTAACAGAAGAAGGACCTTCTCCCCAACAGCTAGCTCTCTATACTTCGCCTTCTTGTTATAAAAAGCAGCATGTTTCCTTCTGGCTTTCCTCAGATTATCATTTGCTAATTTCCAACCGGTTTTTAAGCGAGATGTCAACTCGTTCACATACTGATATGATGAGGTTACAGTCTCTTCTGCTTTCACATCTGTCCATGTCCTCATTAAGGCTTCTAATGGACCTTTGATGGGCCGACCAAATAACAACGCTGTCGGAGCCATACCTGTTGAGCTGTGTGGGACTTCCCGGTAAGCAAACAATGCAGCGGGTAAGTAGAGATCCCACGTATCAGGTTTCTCATGTGCCAGCTTCCGCAGGATAGAAATAAGAGTTCCATTGAATCTTTCTACCTGCCCGTTCCCTTGGGCGTGATAGGGACTACAGTGAAAGTGCCTGCTTGAAAGATCCTGAATACTTTCTCAGTTAGTCTTTCCTTGAACTGAGAGCCATTATCCGCCAAGATTTGGTGGAGAAAACCTAACCTAATAAATATTGTAAGTAACGCCTCTGCCACATATTTGGAATCTATTGATGACATGGCTACTGCCTCTCCCCCACATAGAGCAAGTGTCCACCAGAGTAAGAATATAACTGTTTCTCCTCTTGGTTCGTGTGAGATGTCCAACATTATCCACCGCAACTCTTTCAAATAGAGTTCCCATGATTGGCATTTCTCCAAGAGTTGCAGGTGCAGTTCAGTGCTTTGGAGCTACCCTTTGACATTCTGGGCAGGATTTAACATATCTTTTTATATCCTCAGTAATACCTGGCCAGAAATAGTGACATGGTATTCGTTGTCCCGTGGCGCTAATTCTCACGTGTCCACTAAAGGGTATAGCATGTGCTAACTCCATAACCTTTTCCCTATATGAAGATGGCAGTACTAACTGTCCATGCCATAGGGTCCTGTTCCAACTTTCCTATAAAGCAGCCCCTTCTTCATATAAAAATCTCCTTTAGTTTGGAGGTTATGACTTTTTTGGCAATTTGCCAAAACAAGGCTCTAATGAGGTATCTTCAGCTTGTGCCTTCATCATCTCCTCTGGATGAGTGTTTATAGGGCTGTCTTCCTCCTTCTTAGATTGTGACCTGGTCTGTACTGCCGCCATGATCACAGGTCGTTTTTGATTACGCAAAAACACATATCTACACCCCAATATCAGAGGGTAGATTGGTTCCTTTATCACTGCTGCTCTAATCACTCCTTCCACATAGCGAGTCCTGACATTGATCCTAGCTATGGGAAGTGTCATGGTTGCTATGTCCTTGGTTGCACCTTGTATATCCACAGTTTCTGTGGTATATTGGTCAGGGTGCACCAGGGTAGAACCCACGACTGAGTCAAATTCCAATCCTGTATCATAAAGGCACATGATAGTAGTGCCGTTATAAGTTACTTCTTCACACACAGGGGGATGATGAAGGCTATTCTGACATGGAGGATTTTACTTTTTACAACCCCTAGTTTTATGGTTGTTCATTTTACAAATTTTACACCACTTTTCACCCTGTCTATAGGGTTTCTTATCTTGTACCTGGGGGTTCCTGTCTCTATGGTCAAATTTAGGTTTGTCATAACCTTGTTTGTATTTGGGTTGTTGTTGGTCAAACTTATTCTGGTTTGGGGGCGGCCTACTATTTTCTCCTTGCTTCCTCTTAACTCCTGCTTTTTCTGCCTGAGCTGCTTGGTATCTCTCAGCAACTGTTAAAATTTCCTCCAATCTCTCTGCACCTTGTTCCATAAGAAATTTTCTCATGTCTGGAGGCATTGACTCTCTCACTTGTTCCATCATGACCATTTCTTTTAGGTCTTGACTTTTCCCAGAGTAGTCCACTTCTCCAAGTAGGTTTCTAATCTGGCAGAGAATTGGTGGTAGGTTTCTCCAGAAAGCAGCTTAGCAGTTTGGAATTTCTTCCTATAGAATTCTGAGTTCTTTTCATATCGCACCAGCAATGCCTGCTTCAAGATTTCATAATCTTCCTGGTCTTCTTTTCCAAGTTTTGCATACACTTCATAAGAAACTCCTCTCAGCCCCTGTGATAGCTTAAGGCTCCATTTTTCCTTCTCTAGGTCATAGTTAGTGGCCAACCTCTCATAGATATGACTCAATTTCATCCTCTTTCTCCACAAATGGATCCAAGTGAAAATTCATGGCTCCATTTGAGGTACCTTGACCTGCACTACTGTCAGAGGTAATTGGACTACCTTCATTACCTGTAACATGTCCTTGAAGTTCAAGCTCTTTCATTCTCAATTCATGCTCCCTTTGCAACCTATTTTCCTTTCTCTCAGCCTCCCTTGCAGCAGCCTGTCTTCTCTCCTCAGCTTCCAGTTTCTTAGCCTCCCTATCAGCCTCTATTTGCAATCTCTTAGCTTCAGCCTCTATTTGCAATCTCTTAGCTTTAGCCTCTATTTGCAACCTCTGTAGCAAAGTTAGATTTTGCTGGGGAGGTTATGATGGTATCCTAAAAAGAATGAAATCCGTGTATGTATTAACCGTGTGAGGTCAAGCACATGTAGGCCCCTGACTCTATAAATGATGATGATGAATTATGTGCAGGTAACCTAACGCTACCTCCCTAGATCTCACACGGTCACTATTTTGGCTCTAGTGTCTGGTGTATGATGTACCTAGTGTCTAGGGGAGAAATGAAATGATGGTACACAACACAAAAACACTTTAAGTTTCTATGAGGAAGTGAATAAAACCTGTGGTTAAGTTTTTCTTTAAATGTGATAATTTTTTGTACAATTTATTTTGCCTGTCCAGTTATATCGTTTGGACAGGTCTTTAAAAATGAGGAAAAGATAGTTTACATAAAGATTAACTAAAATTGTGTGGACAAGCTGCCCAAATAACTACAATGTTAATATATGTCTTTCCTGTTGGAATGTTCACAGTTTACACTATATTCTTCTAAGAGGGAGAGTCACTGTGTATGAGGGGCTGTATTATCATCATACCCCATCAACTTCCTGAGTATGATTTGAAATACCAAGGTTTATTTAAACCGAAACTGTCAGATATACCCAGGTCCTTAACATATCACCTGGGGTTTCTTGTCGAATGATAAGATATTGTGTAGTTGCAGAAATATCGGTATCACATCACACGTCCAAGCTCCTGCTGTTATCTCTTGAAAGCATACATGAAATTTCGGAGACTTCTTGGCGTTATCGTCACTCCTCAGGTTTCCTGTCACCAGCTGGCAACAGGAAACAAAACCTCTGCAACAAAAGGACACCCTGGCCTTTTACATCTGATCACTTATTCTTTTATTTAATTTCATACGTGGGTATGGGGTCAGCCTCGCGTGCATTTCAGGTGCACTCACCCCCTAATTTTTCATGACTCCCACCTTGCTGTGACCACCCCTTAGATCCCTATGGCAGATACGCCACTGTACGTTTACATAGTTTTCCTCAATAATATAATGTGGGGTAACCACATTTCCTTTTATATATTTTTCTCATCTTTTCCTTTTCAAATATAAATGCTTCAGGCATGTTGAACAGTGTTCCTTGAACACGGAGGCTTACTAATATACTCTAATACAATAATATTCAAACATAATCATGACAACATACATTAGTTAGATACATTTCAACGTGAGGACTCAACAATGTCTGCTCCCGGCACGTCCTTCACATTTTCCCAATAGCAGTATCTAACTTTGGTAATGGGATTAAACATATTAAATTCATAACGCATTCTTACCACAAATCAAGAAATATAAACAAATGACGCTGACTTTGCAAAGAAATGGGCTCAGTTTCTTCTGCTCCGTCCAGACTGTGAAATACTTATTTAGTTATTTAATTTACTTTTAAATTTATCACAGCTGTTCTCAGCGTATCTGAATAAAAAATACTGTTCAACTGGCAATGAATAGTGAAAGCTTTTTGCTAATATTTAGTAGCACTGGCCAATCGAAAGCTTGCGACTACCAGAATTCAAATGCAGTTTTTGAAAAACAAAAATAATTCCAAACATACTCTGCGTCTGGTAGTCGATTGGCCAGTCTGCTTTAGTTATGCCAATACAAAACGATGTTAGTTTTTGGTAACAATTTTCCTACCGCTCCCCTCTCCTCCTATACTCTTGTTACCCAAGCGAATTTGAATTTCCCTTTATGCCTCCCTTCTAAGCCGGTGTTCCCACTAACGTTATGAAAAAAACAAGCAGGAACAACAGTCCGTCTGGTCGTGCGTCCGTAGACATTTAGTATTTTCTCAATAACTTGTCTAATACTTGGATTATCATATTATTTAAAACACGTTCTTGCTCAGTGAACTCTAAGCTATACTACCATATAATTTTTATGTTCAGTTTCATTATGGTTTTAGATTTTCAATTTTGTCACCGGTCATCGTCAAATAAATATTTTACACAAGACGGCCATCTTCCCCTCTCGCCATCTCGCTAGCATGTATTTTTCAAATAACCAACTTGTTTTTGTGACGTCAGAAACATTACCGCGAGGAGGCAATAAAATTTGTCTGCGTGTTTGCTTCTGTTGGCTTTGTCGCAACGTGTATATATGCATGGCAGAATGTGTCAAGCGAAGCGGGGTTGTTCATGGCGGGTTAAGAATAGGCGTTAATAATTTGTATTGTATCATGTAACACTACCAAAAAATGTAAGGATTGCTACTGATTTTTGCGTTAAAGTTGACAGAATACGTTAATTCAGATAGTTATTTTGCGGCACACTTCCGCAAAATCGTTAATTATAAGTCTAGGCTGCAAATGTATGCAGCAGATCTGGCAAAACATTAAATGTTGGTAGTACGTTTTCGAAACCGAAACCAAAACGCGTGTTAGATTTTTACCGTGGAATCGTTCTATAGGCTTTAGCACTGCACAAAAGGCAGCGTTGCTGGCGTGTGAGAGCATCACCGTCAGACACAATAGGACTTTTTTATTTATTATCATTTTATGACTAAAATCTTACTGAAATGAGCGATTATTCTCGCAGATTTTACTACAATCTCTTAGCTTCAGCCTCTATTTCCAATTTCTTAGCTTCAGCCTCTATTTGAAGTTTCCTTTCTGTTTCCAACTTCTTATCTTCTCTTTCCAAAAAATTGTCACACTCAGTGGTGACATACTGAATAAGTGCCTCCCCACTTAACCGAAACTCCTTTGCCGTCTGAAATGCAGCTGATCGATACTTTGCCAAGTCTGCCATACTCATACAATATTTTGCAAACACTCACACTCTTGTAAAGACCAATTAAAAATTAATACACACTAATTAATTAAAAGACCACTGTCAGTGTATCCAGTTACCACAATTTTGGTTTGTACTCTGGTACTACAAAGTGCTTTATTTAGTTTTAGTTTTACTAAAATTAATGTTATTTATTAAAATATTCCCCTACTCCTAACTCATAAGATGTAATAAGTGATACTATAAGCCTGAATGTCTTAAAAAAAGACACCAGGGTGATACATGAATCCCGGACTGAGGAACATGTGTCACGAAAGGGTTGATTGTTATAGAAAATATAAAGTATCCTGGACACAAAGTTGTATCAGGTGATACCAGGATAGTGCCAGATAAGAGACTGGTCTTACACGTAATACCCCCTTCTCTGAAAAGAGTAAGGGTGTATGGACATCAAAGGTAGGATCAAGCTGTATAAGTTCCTAGAGAAGATGGTAATGTATTACTCTAAGTTCCTAATTGCTTCTCTCAAGATCCTCCTCTGTTTATATTATTAGCTCTGCTAGGGAAATTAACTAAACTATCTACCAACAAGAACTGTAACTTAACTTAAATAATGTAAGTAAGTCCGCTGGTAAATATTTACAATTTATTTTTACAGGTTTTTCTTTTCTTGTGTGAAAATCTTTCAAGAAACTCACAATTTAATTACAACATTAAATAAATGAGGGCTAATCACCTGTTTGTCAAACATTTTGATTACATGTTTTGCCTAGGAGCCTTGTGCTCTTTGGGTCACCTCTACACCTCGTTTTACTGGGGTAGATGAGGTTCCGATTATGAGATGAGATTAAATAAATAAAATCACTTGTAAAATAGTCAAACGTATCTAAAGTCTTTAAAATTTTAGGAAAGTTCTTCTCTCTTGGTTGAACTCACTCTGGTTGTAGAATTTCTATATCTTAATAACACTTTTATTTTACTGTCATTGAATTTTAGGCTATCACTGGCTATAACTATGCCCAACAAGATGTCATCATTAGATATGTCTTTCTTAGAATAGTGGTTTTACTGGGTACTCTGAACAGTAGCCATGTTTGGCCACTTATCTGGTGATTTGAAGCCTGTCACACTCCTGACATGGAAGGAAAAGTCACATGAGATTCCTCCAGGCCGTGGATACTGGGTGGCTGTCCCTATGAACAACAAGGGCGCTCGCACCACTAGTTCCTGCAGTAGTGGCTGACTCTTTAACGTGTACTTGGACGACAGGATATAACCTGAAACATATTAGATTAACCACTATATTGTCTATCACTATCCCTCTATTATAGAGGTAAGGGATGAGAGACAGTTTCAGACAGTGTGCCAGTAGACGCACAGG
Source organism: Oreohelix idahoensis (assembly GCA_024509875.1). Taxonomy (NCBI): domain Eukaryota; kingdom Metazoa; phylum Mollusca; class Gastropoda; order Stylommatophora; family Oreohelicidae; genus Oreohelix; species Oreohelix idahoensis. The sequence continues at coordinate 215,644 of JAMPIV010020247.1, read as the reverse complement.
GCATAAAATATCAGTAATAACACAATCCAGTTCACTGTGAATACAATTTTCTCAAATCCTTAGTTAGAGCCAGTTGTCCATGATTCGCCTCCATAAAGTTATTAGGTTTTGTGAAAAAATACTAAGTGATATCTTAAACAATACAGTAAAGTAACTCCTTTCCTCCTTTCCTTTGTTCCTGGTGTGTGTCCCATTCCATCAAGAAATAATTCTTCAAATGCTTTTCTAAAACCATGGACACCCTTTCTGCTTCCATTCTTAATTTACTTAAATGTACATAGGCTTGGTTTAGCCTCCAGAAATTGCACAGTAGTTTGAAACACATTTACACACTTCCTAACTCACAAGTTAATTAATTAACTAGAATTATATGTATATATTTATACATTCTTTCTTACCCTCAAGTACATACAGTCGAGCTGTTAATGGTCACACAGTCTGCTCGCAGATGCAAAAGGCAAAGAAGTCTCTCTCTGACAGAACTGGCGCTTCTCGCTATATTAAAAATGTTTATGGCCTGCTAGATATATAAACCAAGGCCGAACGACAGAGGGAGTTTTACTGCTAAAGTGTGTTTGCGTTCCGAGATACAGGCGTACATTGGTCCAGATGTGCAAATATGAAAAGCTAGTAATCTACATATCCTCCTCATTCATGACCGATTTTCTTCATCTCAGGCTTAAATTACGCCCTGGATTATTCTGTCTTTTTCTAGATAATTGTCTTTTATTATCATACTACCATCTTTTCCTAGGCGAAGCCTAAACAGCAAAATTTTTGACTTGCCTGATGTCTCGATGCAGTCCACTAGAGATTTCTCCATTCCTATATTACTTCCCGTGGAAATCTTTGCACACACTATTAAATGAACATTCATATTAGTGAATTCTTGACCTCTGCCATGCTGTACGTCGCTCATAAGTCTGTAGCTTACCTCCAATTGAAACAAGGTTACACAGATTTGAGCTCGCCATTGTTAGGCTAGTACTTGTGTAAACACTATGAATGAGGGTGCAATTCCATTGGTCCGTCTATCATACAGTTTTATAAAGTGTGGCGCACTGTTGTGGTCAGAATGTCGTGTTGTGAATCAGACTTCACGACATACGCACCAAAAGGGTTATTTTTAAAAAAATCAAATTGTTTGACCAATGTGTTTGAGATGCAAAGAACTGTATGTTGCTATCACTTAAATTCAAGGTTTATACTTATAACCAAGACATCTCCAAATAGTGCTTCCTGGAACAGGTAACCTTCAAACGATATATGCCCGTGTCAGTTAAATGCGCAAATAGTTATATTGATTATTTTTTCAATGAGAACTAATCCTTTGTAAGTTGTTGTTCAAGTGGCTACAGGCCTTCCGCCTGAGATGGAGATTCCTGACTTTTGCTAATTTTCCTTTCCAGGTTCATTCTTACCATTTTAGGTTTAGTGATAAGCAAATGGCCCCACATGACAAGGTATATCCAAAAGAAAAAAATTGTAGCGTTCCAAAAACAGCATTGCAGTAAATTGAACCAGAAGTTTATTGAATGTCATTCTACAAGCACTGGTATTTACACAATGACATGATCGTTTACTTACGCTTAAACAAAATAGTGAGTTATATCCACAAGAAAAAAAAACTACTGATCTTCATAATCTTTAATACGAAACTCGAATCTGGCTTGCCTAACACAACACAATGAATACCTGGCAAATCTCTCTCTCTTTTCTCGCATTTCTCCACCTTTTGTACAGTTCCTTCTTTTTTCCGCCATTTTACCCACGTCTCGCTCATTTTACACAGTCTCTCTGTTTTCGACATTTTGCACACGTCTTTCTGTTTTTTTTTTTCGACATTTTTCACACGTCTCTCTTTTCCACCTAAACAATGGAAAAAACCCAAGGATCAAAACATTCACTTCACACTTCCCACGCATAACATCAATTCATTATTATTTTCTGAGACTGCTCTACAATGCCGCTCACAGCCGTGACTGCCAACTGTAACTTTTATGATACTGCGTTTTGTGAGAAAAGGCCGTATTTGCTTTTAATATATTTCTTTATTCTATGTAGTATTATAGCACGTATAAATGCTAGTGTATGCCAGGCGGTCACATTTTGAGTTGCTCAGGGATCAAATAGCCACAAAAGATCAGTCCAACATCACAATTCCGTGTGTGCAATATGTTGAGAACCTAGCACTGCTCATTACGCTAAGACTAAACTCCAGTTTATACATGGCCAGTTGCATACAAGAGGATCCCGCATTAGATGGATAACAGGTGAAGGGAAATGGCTTTGTGCAGAACGTGATGATTTATGTGGACTGCCTAGAACGAGAGCAACGAACGAAGTAACGAAATTTATTCTTTCTCATCAGGGTAAAGAAATTGACATAATTGCATTTTTTTTTTACATTTCTGCCCTGCAATACAATTCTCAATGTCTTTACAGATTAAAATTAAAATATTAATAACTTTAATCACAATTAATCAGTATAAATACATTCAGTAATTGAGCTCACGCAAGTACATTTACTCATAGTCATTCACACAGAGAGAGAAGAGAGAACGAACGAAGCAAGGAACGAACGAACTTTATTTTCAAAGGGTTAAGAATTGGGCACGCAGGCCAGTCTGACATTCTACCAGTGGCGTATCCTGGTAATGCGAGCTAGGCGTGCTGCTACTTAAAATGAATATGTACGCCTATTATTTAACCCCTTCCCCTCTTAATTTAAAAACCAACTATATTCAATTATGCAACGATAGTTATTAGGGGTATTTGTCAATTATCTCCGAAATACTAATTAACTTACAACTTGAAACTCACTGTCACTGTAATAATCTGCACTCCCGGCAACTAACAAAAATTAATCACAAAAAACGCTGGACGGACACAGCCGATTTTTACAACTCGAGAGCTGCAAGACCACCGCACGCATGTTCGTATTGTATTGACGTATCTGGCCATGACCCCGATCCACACAAACCAGTCTTCAAACGTGAAACCGAAAGGTACAGCACGCATAGTGACGGAATTACCCGAGAAACTTCGGGCGATTGTTACCAACCAATAAAAACTGCACTATAAAACGCGTCTGGGAAACTGAAATTAGATATACTCGCAGATTCTATGCGGGAAAATCCGTTATCCTGATGCATGCGGTCCGAAAGCAGAACATTAGAAGAGAAATATTTTATAGAATAATAAATTAAATTTTTATTTTCCTTCGGGCATAGGTGTGCGCAGCACGCACAGCACACATGGAGAATACGCCACTGCATTCTACCCTTCCTTTCTCTCACCTTTCATACTGAATTCATTTATTCTCACAAGCATATTACATATCAATGTCAAGGAATTCAACGTTGTACAGTAAAGTAAAATAAAATAGCACACTCATATTAACATTAAGTACTTATAAACATGACATAAAATATGTTGAAAAGTACAAACATCGTCGTTAGAACCTACAGTTGATATTATAAGAAAAGGGAGGGGGAGAGAGGGAAAGTGAGAGAGTAAAGCATTCAGTTTTAATGTACCCACATAATTAAAGAAACTTCGGAAGAGGACAGTTCGAGATTTTGCAAGATCAAAAGTAGGCCGCCGCGTATAAAATCTGAGCGTCTAGACTGCGGACATAAACATTTTTTTAAATTTATGACAGGCTAAACAATTTTTGTTAAAACTTGTTGGCTGTGAAATAGACAAAGGACTTCAATGATCACACCCAACAGGCTGTGGTCTGTGATTTATTTAATACGTTATCCGTCTAGAGATAATAATAACATATTTGTTTGACGGTGTAGAATGTTTTAGCGGGTTGATATCATTAAAGACTGAGATTTGTTTTTAATTAATGAACATAACATCTAGGGGCAGGAATAGTGATACCAAAATGGAGAATTAGAAAAAGATACAAAGTAACAAGAAACGCATCTATCTTCACAGCAGAATTAGTTGCAATACTCAAAGTCTTTGGAAATAGTTACAGAGAACCCACCACAGACAGTAACAATTCTCACGGACTCACTCTCATCGATACAAGCAATCAATAACAGAAATGAGAGTAGCAGGCCCTATATACTAGAGGAAATACTACAGATAAAAATACACCTAAATACTGCTGGATGCTAAGTCTCGTTAGCATCTCGTATTGGCATAACAGGAAACGAAGTCGCTGTCAGGGAAGCCAAGCGGGGAGGAAATAGCAATACAAAAATTTAAACAGGATTAGGGAGATTTGAAATAAAGAGCCTAATAGCAAGGACAATATCTAAAGAATGGAGAACAGCATGGGACCAGAGCATAAAAGGAAGACATCATATCAGCTAAAAAAAAAAAAAAAAAACCAAATACAAAACGAACTAAAAATACCAGTAAATAAAAATAACTACTCCAGCTCAGATTAGAAACCGGCTACTTTAGAATAGAGGAACCAATTTGTTAAGAATATTATGAAATTAATACCATAAAACACGTTTTGGTCGAATGCAAGAATTACGACCAACACAGACAAAATACAAAAGATTACTGTACAAACTGCAAAATAGAACTAAATATAGAACATTTAATTGGCACCAAGTCCCCACAAGCAGTTCAAAAATTAGTAAAACAATATATCACCAAAACAAAAGCAACAATCTAAAGGACGACAGGAGGACTTACATATATATATATATATATATATATATATATATATATATATATATATATATATATATATATATATATATATATATATATATATATATATATATATATATATATATATATATATATATATCTACAGGGCCGGCCCTAGGAATTTTGCCGCCCCGTGCAATACCATACCTTGCCGCCCCAGCCCAACCTCAAATTAACGTTTGAAATTTTTGAAACCATTATGTTATTATACAAGCTTCAACATTAATTTCATGACCATTAGCCTAATTTTAAATAGTACCATTAATAATAATGTATTGATAAATTGATGAAAATACTGTATAGTAATAAAATAAACTATTGACTTTATTAGAGACAATTATATGAAATAAATGTAGTTACATTACTTACATATAGGGGATGCTCTTCTCATGTGGAACGATGAACTGCTGAGTCACAAACACTTAACTATAGTATGTACATGTTATAGTTTTTAGCACTATTTTCACATTATTTGAATTTATATGGTTTGAAGTATATACTGCTTAAAAAGACACTTTTCTTGCTTTCATATTTGCAAAAGCAGAAATAAGGTCTGCGTAGTCTAATTTTTGACCGATTTCAAGTTCAATTGAAATCATGGCAAGTCCTTCCAATCTAGTTTCGGCCATTGTTGAGCGTAAATAAGTTTTAATAAGCTTCAGTGTTGAAAAACTACGCTCACCACTTGCTACCGTTACCGGCAAAGTTAGTAATATTCTTAAGGCTATAGCGCCATTGGGAGCAATGTTATTTTCAATAATATAACGAAGAACTTCAATTGGTGGTGTATTTTCTGGTAGTAATTTGGATACTACTTTCCGTTCATCACATAGCTCAATGGCATCAATGTCTCTATTTTCTTGATGTGTTAAAACGCTTTCTATGTTTCTACATTTGTTTAAGAGCTCATTTGTCGTCTCAGATTTCAATTTAGGGATGTTATATAAAAAGGAAAAATGTGAACTGTGATGTTCCAATTGCTCGAACCTTTCTTCAATAGAGTTAGTTGCAACATCAATAATAAAAAAGAAAAATTCAATTTTGAATTTAGTTTTGGGATCTAAAATAGGTTCATCTCTTGCTTCATAGTTGTGTTCCTTTTTCTGCCGACGCACTCTAGTACATTCAAACGTTGGTATCAAATCAGGATCAGCTTCAACTTTCTCAGCTAATGTTGTAGCATCAACAAGAAAATTTAGAAATGATTCATCATTTCTGAGATTCTTAAGGCTTTGGAGAACATTTCTCAAAGTTGTTATGGCACTAGTCAATTCCATTTTTATGCTTTGCAACAGTTTACTAGCAACATTAATTTCGTTTAAAACATAGTGCCATATAACCAGACAACAAAAAACTTTTAAAATCTCTGAGTTTTAGGGCAAGGGTTTCATCTTCATGTCTCGCCATTTTGTCTACTGACTCGTCATCAGCAATTTCTATCAATGCATCATAAAATTCCTCAATATAATATCTTAAAGGACGAATGGCCTCGATTCTAGATTTCCAGCGAGTTGTACTTAGTGGCTTGGGTGTTAGAGTTGTAATATGTTTCTTAAGGATTCCCCAACGCAGTATTGACGCTGAGAAAAACACATACAATTTCTGAACCGTTTAAAAAAATAAAACCCCTTCTCTAGATGACATCGCGGCATCATTGACCACCAAGTTGAGAGAATGAGAACAGCAAGGGATATAAAAAGCTCTCGGGTTCAAGTCCCTAGTACGTTGTTGAACTCCTGAATGTTTTCCTTTCTTATTTGATCCATTGTCATACCCCTGGCCACGCATGTTTGCGATTGGAATATCCATGTCTGACAATTTTCTTAGAATGCATTCGGTTAACGCTGAGCCTGTAGTGGCTTCTACAGCAATGAAACCAAGAAAATGCTCATGAATGTTGACATCATCTGGATTCGTATTAACAAATCTTACAATTAGTGTTAATTGTTCAATGTGACTTACATCGGGAGTACAGTCTGCAACTATGCTATAATATTTAGCTTTCTCCACCATAGAAATTATTTTTTTTTTTTATGGTTCCAGAGAGAAGAGCAATTAATTGATTTTGAATGTTTTTCCCAAGGTAATGTTGGGTCGATCCACGAGCTACTCTCATTAAATGTTCACACATAACACTATCAAATATGGCAATCAGTTCAAGAAGCTTTAAAAAATTTCCATTGTTAGGGTCATATAATTTATCAGATGTTCCACGAAATGGCAAGCATTGTTGGCTCAAGAACTGGACAATAGCAATTAGGCGTTCTATTATGCTCCTCCAGTGCCGAACTTCAGAATTTAATAACTTTTGTTGCATTGAATCAATTGTCTGTACTGATTTAAGCCTGGACGATAATTCAATCCACTTTGTATGGGACTCCAAGTGGTAGTTAGATTTTTCGTGTTCATTAAGATACACATACAAATGACCCCAATCATTATAGCCATCAGTAGTGAGTGACATTTTATTACAGGAAAACAACTTACAGCAGAAACAAAATACAGAATCTTTTTCTTTTGAAAACACTAACCATGATCGATTAATATGTTCTCCATTGCTTAGCTCCCTAGTGTAAAAATTTAGTGAAAATTTCCGACCATTAGAGCTGCGCGGAAAAACGAACTCATTTTTTGGTCTCTCTGGTGGGCCTTTTTTTTACGATTTCCATTATTTCGGTATCGCTTAAAGAAGGACTCCGTCTTGCCGGATCAGTGTACCTCTTAAGTTCATCACTTAAATCTCTGGAATTGGAAACAGTCAAATCAGTCTCATTTTCGACATTGTTAGTAATATCTACGTTACTGGCGTCCGAGTTAGAAGTACTTGCCATGAGCTCAGAATCATTTGTTTCGGTACATTTGCTTATTTTCTTCTGTCCTACATCAGCTGTTTCAGTTTTTATATATTTATGTAAAGCCCCGCTGTGTTTTTTAATATCGCGTTCTTTTTCCAGTTTCCGTTTCCGATATTCAGCACCTGATAGTTTTTTTCTTTTATCGGACATTATATCTATTTGAATATTAAAACTGTTTTAATAAACCCTACAATAAAATGTATTATTTAGTAATGAATGGAGGTTGAAGAACTGTACTAATTTCCATAAAACGTTTAAAAAACTTATTTATCACTGTAACTTCCTTGAATGCACACTCCAAAACAACTGAAACATTCGAGCCGCCAACATAGAACAGTCGATAAAAAAATAAATTCCTGATTCCCACGCCAAATTAATTAATTCCCGTCTCTCGTTCAGCCATGCCGGAAAATTTATCGTGGCGGTCTTCAGTTGACCACTGAACACGGAAATATAATCCTCTTGGAACAACTGTGGTTTCGACCAAGGGAATAAATTGTACTGACGTCTCTAAAGAAATACCTTTTACTGCCTTTGTAGGAGGAGAAGATAGCATTGGGATCGTATGGCAGAACTATTAATGAAGACTTGAAAAACAGCTAAAGAACAGATCGCAGGTGCAAATATTTCGTAGAGAAAACAGACAAAATGTGAAGGAATAGAAAAGTAAGGAATTTTAAAATAATCTAGACGAAACCTTCGAACACTCCGCGACACCATCCTTCTTTTTTCTTTGATCCTTAGCCGCCGACCGTCAAAGCAGTCAGTGGCCATCACGCCTAGTGGCGTCTTGTAGGGCAACAACAAATTGATTCCACTTTGCTCGATCGGTGGCCATCCTTCGTACAGTGCCCCAACTCTGGTTCATTCTTTGCATCTCAGCCTCCACAGTCCTCCACCAGGTCGTTTTTGGTCGGCCTCTCTTTCGTTTTCCTTCAGGGGTCCAAAGCATAGCTGTTCTTGTGATGGCATTGGGGTCTCTTCTGAGGACTTGGCCAACCCAGCTCCAGCGTCTGCCAGCTATGACGGTGTGCATGTCCTCGACACCATCCACAGATAGAGCCGGCCCTGTATATATATATATATATATATATATATATATATATATATATATATATATATAATATATATATATATATATATATATATATATATATATATATATATATATATATATATATATATATATATATACTCTGAAAGTAAACTCGTAATTATCTTACAACGCTAACAATAGTAACAAAGCTATGTCATCAGACAGGAATAACACAACCCAGTAGAAAAAGTACACAAATAAATCCCAAACCAATATTAAATTCATAGTGAACGAGGATGTCCAGCATCATTTTGCATAAATTCTGGTGGCTTCTCTCTCTGTTTCATACTTCTTTATTTCTCCTGTCGTTGTTTTTCTGATCTATCTTTGTTTTTGCTTTGGTTCGTTTCGTATCCTTTTGTATTCTTTTGAGCGGACACTAGCTCATACGTCACTTCCGCATGACGCTTACTTCCACAGCCATCGTGTTTCATTCTTGAATCCAGCTAAGTGACTTTTTACTTGTTTTAATAGTGTTATTTATTCCTGTCTTCGTTTCGTTGATTATTTACTTTCTTGTTTTAATATGTCTTTCTGGTTTTACGATTTTCTTGCATTATTATTGTTCTCATTTCGCTCAGCACCGCTGTTCCATCTGCTTGTATCGCTCATATATATATATATATATATATATATATATATATATATATATATATATATATATATATATATATATATATATATATATATATATATATATATATATATATATATATATATATATATATATATATATATATATATACTGAAGCACATTAAAACGCACCACTATTATATATACTGATGCCGAGAAGCTGGGGAAAAAAGTGTGGGAATGGATTTTCCCCGTGTTTGTCATGAGGTAGAGAGCGAATGGCTGCTGGAATGGAAAGTGCATGATTCAACCCACGGGTTTGTGTACAGACTACATGAAAACAATGAAAGTTACACGTGCAACACGATTCCCAACAGCTATGACCCTGAAAATGTGTATGCTTTGTGACAGTATACTCGGTATAAAAAGGCCGTTGAGACAAAACACCCAGTACATGTGCTTGAAATGCCTCGACCATCTGAAAACGACCGCCAACGAGCCATTGGTATGTTGGAGACCGGAATGAGCTCGCGGGGCATTGCCAGAAAGATGAATTGCCACCACAGCACTATTGTACGTCTCAATGAACGTTACGGAACCACTGGCAGTGCCCGGGATAGACTTCGGAGTGGCCAACCACGAGTTACTACCCCTGCGCAAGATCGTCATATTGTGCTGAGTCACCTAAGGAATAGTTCTCTCCCGGCAAGTCAAACAGCAAGAGCAATAGTGGGTAGACGTGGGCAAGTCTCTCGAATGACAGTCATACGACGACTCAGCGATACAGGCCTTACTGCAAGACGACCTTATGTTGGGCCAAACTTGACTCACAGAAGGGACCCCAAGATGCAGCAATAGTGAATGCAGTCAGCGACCCATAGCTGTACTGCTTGCATCAGGACCAGCGAACCAGAGCTGGTCAAGACCGCACTCCACCTCCACGTGGTGGTCCTGGAAACAGTCTGCAGCAGTGCTGTCTGGCTGAGCGAGCGCGGATCGAAATGGGAAGGCAAACCCGGTCCCTAAAAAATGCTGTGCTAAAGTCGGATGTGTCGACCGAAAGGTGCAGATATCACAGCTTAGTCGTAAACAGACACAACGCAACCACCGTCCTTTTCAGGGCGAACGAGGAAGAAGAAGACTCACAGACATCGTCAGCAGCGCCTGCAATGGGTAGGGCAACATGTCAGATGGACTAGACTGCAGTGGAATGCTGTCCTATTCACAGACGAGAGCAGATTCAACATATCCTTTGCTGATGGACGTATGCGGATTTGGCGACGGTGTGGAGAGCGCTTTGCAGATTGCTGTGTTCGTCAGCACAACCGATTTGGAGGTGGCAGTATTCACATTTGGGGAGGATTCAGTTTTCACCATCGCTTGCTTCTTCACGTCTTCCGTGGAAATGTTAATGCTGTGACATATCGAGATGATGTTCTGGATGCATTGGTTGCTCCTGCGTTCACAAATTATCCAGACTTGCAGCTTCTCCAGCAGGATAACAGGTTGCATTTTTGGTTTTCTCCCTTGCCTGCACAGAATGCAATGAATTTCATAACAATCAAATGTACAAATTAATGACCAGCATGGATTCATAGGAAAATGAATAAAGATTCCAAATATGTAAACTTGTAAACACTTATATTTACATTTCACACTCTGTTCCTGGATTATACAGGTGGTGCGTTTTTAATGTGCTTCAGTATAAATATATATATATATATATATATATATATATATATATATATATATATATATATATATATATATATGTATGTATGTATGTATGTATGTATGTATGTATGTATGTATGTATGTATGTATGTGTGTGTGTGTATGTATGTGTGTGTGTGTATGTATGTGTGTGTGTGTATGTATGTGTGTGTGTGTATGTATGTGTGTGTGTGTATGTATGTGTGTGTGTGTATGTATGTGTGTGTGTGTATGTATGTGTGTGTATGTATGTATGTATGTATGTATGTATGTATGTATGTATGTATGTATGTATGTATGTATGTATGTATGTATGTATGTATGTATGTATGTATGTATGTATGTATGTATGTATGTATGTATGTATGTATGTATGTGTGTACGTGTGTACGTGTGTACGTGTGTACGTGTGTATGTATATACATATATATTCCTTCCTTCTTCTACTTCTTCTTCTACGTACACTCTTAGACATTCACTTGAATGTTTTCAAAGAAAGCAGTAGTCAGTTTGAGGATATTTGAATCTACGTTGAGTTTCTCCTCAAATGGTACTAGTGTCGGCCATATGCACTTTCTCTGTTCCGCATATGTTGGCAACTTTGAAGCAAATGTTCAGCATCATTTTATCAGTGTCACAGTTACACTTATCGGTAGTTCCTATCTTTAGCTTGTTGAATAGATGGTATTTCAATCTGTTGTGACCAGTGCGGAATCTGGGTATAATGCCACATGAATTATCTCATTCTAATTCTTCATTTTGGTATCACCATTGCTGCCCTTAGTTGTTGTTCATCGTCATCTTTTAATATATTACTTATATATATATATGTGATGGGGCCGAAAAGGAGACGCCCGCCCCCTTCCTGTTTTTGGGCAGATTTATCGCCCATGTATTTTAGAAGTGCGCGAAGCATGCTGAGATGTAAAAAGTCTTCAAGATTGATGAAAAGGCCATAATAATGCCTTAAAATTAAGTTGTGGTGTAGAATTGTGTTTTTGCTCTAGAAATAGTTGTGTATATTTCTGTTTTCGGCCCTTCTAAAGCAAAAAATCGCGAGTGTTGTTTATGCGGCCAAATCAATACGCCTAGCGCGCATTAAAGTGAGTGATTCGACCTGGGCTAATAAAGAGATAGCGGCCGGCAAGCGGGCCTACTTTGCCACAGCCGCCCAGAGAGAACAGACGAAGTAAGACACACAGAGCCAAGCTGTAAATGCCTTGAGCACGTGAGTTAATTTAAATTAGAATTAGTTTTATATAATTTTGAAATAATATCGATGTGGCTATTTTAATGTTTAATGATGTATAAAAAAATATGATAGATAGATAGTATGTATGTAAAAAGTTTAAGAGCGATTATTTCATTCATCAGAAAAGCAGATATATGCTATTTCACTGGAATTTAGATAAGATTAACAATAGCAAGATGGCACCCACGTGGCGAGGACTGTATAAAAAGCGGCGTCAGCGAGTCGGAATAACACGCCCCGCGTGGTAAATGTTACGCCATGTGACACGTTGCGTATTTAGTTCCAGTTTGGTTTAAGTCGAGAATAATTATATTTTATTTGTTTAATGTAAAAGTAATTGAGCGTATTTCACGATGATTGATTATTCTACTATATATATTTATGGGTTACTTTGAAGTGAGAATATGTATTTAGATTTCTGGAGAGCGTGCGTAAGGCGTAAGGCACGTTGAGACAGGTGTTTCTATGTTTGCTCCCGGCGGAGCATGGAAACACCAATGCAGCTGGTGTCCATTACAGGCCCACAATAAGCATTTTTATGCTATTGCTGTGGTTGTTTGGGTGACGTATGTATGTATGGTAACGATGTGTTTTATGTATGTGATGAGTTCTCAGTCTCATCAGGGGTCGTATACGACACGCTTGTTACCAGGCGCACCAGTAGCCACTTACGACATGTTCAGAGGGCAGTGACGAATATTGAGATGGATCAGTTCGAGGTGGTGGTTTACTCTTATTACTGAGAGTATTTCATGTACATGTAGTTGAAGAATATTATTTTATGTCCATTTTATTATTATTTAATTATGGTTATGTGAAGAATGGTTTGTGAGAGCACGTGGGCTCACTTGAAGATATATATTTCTCTTCTCCGCTCCTGAGGGAGCATGGGGCCACCAGTGTGGTTTCATCCGTATGAAGCATTCAGATGCTCGTGCAGTAGTAGTTTCGGTAGCAATCTGTGTTACATGGTGAGATTGCCAGCCTCACGCACAACACCTTACTAGTCGCATTGGACGACACGCATGTGTGTGCGTGTGTGATAGTTGAGGGTGTCAGGTAGTACACGTGGAAGGACTGTTTGACAGGTGAGAGTATCATTATTTAACTATTATGATTTTAACCAGTCGTTGCTTTGTTTGCTTCTCCAGAATTAGCAATCGGGCACATGCTGGATGTTTTGTTTTGTTATGTTCGCTAGTTTATTTGTTTAATGTTTGCTTAGTCCCTGAATGGGATATAAAAATAAATACAGCCCCTGCCTCTAGAATCAAGAGTTTTATTGTTGTTCGGGTCGGTGCGAGTGTGACAAGAGAGTGATCAAACATATCACAATATAATCATCATCATCATCTCGCCCACCCTATCACATATATATATATATAAAGCTCCATAATGGATTTCACCACATGAAATGTTAGCAGACTCGCTAGTTTATTCATACAAAAAATAAATACAGCCCGAAAAAGGCTTCAATTGATTATCACAATATAATCTTTTTTATTTCTATATTATATATATATATATTATATATATAGGATAGAAGCTCATAATTCTATTTTATATATATATATATATATATATATATATATATATATATATATATATATAAAGCTCCATAATGGATTTCACCACACAAATGTGCAGACTCGCTGTTCATACAACCCGAAAAAGGCTTCAATTGATTCCTCTTTTTTATTTCTTTTTAATAATTTCTCGAGGACAGAAGCTCATCAATTCTACGTTTTTGGAGAAAAGATTTGAAAGAACGTTACGACCAAATTTGCAATCCACGCGCTCATCCATAACTCGAAAGATCTTTATTACCGCCTAGGTGTCCGCAAGATCCCATTATTTCGGATGTCTTTTTCTTGCAATATTACCGATTATTTTTCCCTTCTCTTGTTCAATTCGTTTGTATTTCTATTTGTTTTACGAAAGAAAATTGTCGGCTATGACGAATTCGTGGACATTACGATATTGTTTTTACTTGTATTAAGTAGTTCCTGATCCCGCGAGTTCTTGTTTGCAGATAAACGTGAATGAGATATGACGTTAGAATGGAATACTAGGGACAAATAAATAGTTCGGTGGGTTTCATTTACATGTGTAGTGACACTAGACTATTTCTGGTAAAGTTTATCAATGCCGTGACATTAGTATTTTACTATAGGCTAGATACAGATATCCCAATTTGTTGTGGCCCGTGCGAAGTCTGAAGATTATTACTTGTTCTCTTCTGTTAAGCTGGCAGTATGCATCATTTTGTGTGTGACCTGGATGCTCTGCTTCCCGTTTGTTTCTGTATCTGCTTCTGATAAAGTTATATGCCTCTTATGCTTGTATCAATCGGTAACTGTCAGCTGTGGTAGTTTTAACGAGTAATGTCCGCCCCATAGAGAACCAGTCTTCATATTTTTTCCAAGAAATAAGCTCAAGTATACACCACAGAAACCACAACTGCAAAAGCACGTGAATGCTTAGTGCAGGCTTCCTGGAAACAGACCAGCTACATTGATAGCTCCATGCCCCGTAAGAAGTGCAAAGGAAAATGATGCAGATTCACCGTTTGTGTTGTGAGTACGAAAACCGAGGATGAGCTCGAAGTGCAGACCCCCAACATGTTGTAGCAACGCATGCTGGGATTGCCTCGTTTGTAGCTTAGGGATAATTGATTCCATTTTCGTCTGCAAATATGCGACAGGAAAGGAAGCGAAGGCGAAACGGACATGTTTAGAGTGGAAAGGGGGTTTGAGAGAAGAAAGATAAAGGACAAGAGAAAGAGAGAGAGAGAGAGAGAGAGAGAGAGAGAGAGACAGAGAGAGGGGAACCAGAACGATGCTATGGGCCCGCAATACACGAAAGCATGCGTGTTTACTGATTTGCTTGGAAACTTGAAAACATTTTTATATGAGGACATATATAGAGTTATTATGGTGTGTCATCGCTCATGTGTTACCGGGCCCTAAAGGGTAGCAAAGAATAGTAATAATATAATTCATCAAGCTTGTCGTAGATTACCTCTAAGGAACTATTGTTTTAAACTTCACACTATTTGTATCATGTTGCATGTATCAGGTAAATAATTCATTAATAATTCATCCAAAATTATGCGCTGCTAATAACAAAGAACAATAAATGTAAGACTAGTTTAATACCAAACTTTAAAACATCATGGGCGAAAAAAACAAACATCTCTTTAAAATTCACCAGACCTATGGGTCTTTTATATTTGGACATGCGCCCTAATATAACTGACTAGGTTGAACGGGTCGCGCCTCGCCAAAACGAGGCAAAATTTTATTTAAAAAAAAAAAATCAGAAATACGGACGCTACATTCTTGACGGGTGGTCTAAATGGAGACAACACAGACCTTGAAGAGATCGTAGGAACACCGACTTCATACTAACTTTCTTTACTTTCATTTTTCAGTCCACTGTTGCCGTGAAGCCGGTGTGTAGCTGAGGTTTGTTTACTTCAGCCAAGTGTGTCACATTGGCTGATGTGAATCCGTGTTATTGTAGAATTTCTCTGATGTTGTCTACAGCAATCATCTGCGGCTGATTTAAATCTCGCACTATTTGTATTTTTTAATGTTTGGGCAACTTTAATGTCAGGTCAGTGATTCGTAAATGAGGGTGAGAAAATGGTCGTTAATTGCGTTCAGCTGTATCGGTCATAGAATGTTGGGGTTTAAGTCCCACGCCCTGTCTTCCACTTTCTCCTCGTCCGCTTCGGATGAAACTATAGAACGTCCAAGACCAGTTGGGAGTTTTTGAGGTATAGACAAAAAGCTTCTTAATTAAGGGATGTGTAAAATTTTGCTCGAATGGCTTAAATCCTGCGAAAGAAAGACTACAATGCGAAATTACTATTCCTTCTAGGCAACCAGCAGCTATCGAGAAGTAAGATATTGCCATCCCCAAAGCAAAAGGAAATGTATTGTGCCGACAGCAAGACCAGAATCAATGCCCGTTAGCTGAAGAACTCGTTTGCTGCCAAATTGGAATTTGACCTGCGGCTGTCCATCACGGGAATAACGATTTGGCCACAAAAAATCGCTTGTATATCGTATTTGTTTAAAGGGCGAAGAATGAAGCAATTGCCTGGTTGACAAAAGTAAGTGAAGAATAAAAGAAACAAAAGCCAAAAGATGTAGAATCGGTGCAACTTTTGTAATCAAATTTGTATTCAGAATTATTCAAACGAGTTATATATTTTTTCTGCAACACTGGGAAGAGATAACTGCTGTTTGTTCAATTATGAGTAATGAATATGATTTACGAAAGTGCACATTGTCTTTATTCTATAATGATGACTTAATGGACAATTTCCGTAACATAATTACAAAACGTTAAGTACCTGCTAAATCTGAGTACATGTCAGGTTCCGGATTATTATTATTTTTTAACAATTACCCTGCGATTAATCACAATAATTGTTTATAAAACGGAAATAAAACTCTGGAAGGTGACAAGAATCCAGCAATATCTCCATTTCGTCCTTCATTTATATGATTAATCTGCATAAATCCTTGAGAACATGCAAGCTTAATAATGATAGGAGGTATCGTAGCTGCGGCAATGTGTTCAAATCAATCAATCAATCATCACCACTTAGCTCTTAAAAGAGCATAGGCCCTCCGAAAAAGAACAAACATGCCAAGTCCTCCTGTCTCGTGCCATCAACTCAAAGTCTATCTACGTCTTCCTCGTCATTGTCATTGCGGTCTTCAATTTTCCTTCCCCCTGTGTTTGTTGTTGTTGTTTGCTTGTATGTCTCTTACCCTGGGAATTCCAGACCAAGGACTGTCTGGTAATGCTCTCAACAGGTTTCCCGCAAGGTTTGTCCAATCCACGCCAGCGTGTTCTTCTCACTTCTGGTTCTACTTTTACTTAACCTGCTCCTTGTCATCAGTTCTACGTTGGTGACAAGTTCGTACCATTTCGAGACCAGAAAACGTGAACAAAGAATTGTAACCGATCATAAATATTGCACACATAAATGTTTGTTTCAGGCGCACGTGAGAAATAAAGAAGTAGAAAACTACACAACAGAAGTGATAGGTTCGCCAGAGAATCGAACCTACGACCACCATAACGGCAATACCGCCTTGCTACGGAAGCAAATCACACTATCTGTCTACCAACTAGGCACCACAAAAATAGAGTCTATCACTTCTGTTGTCTAGTTTTTTACTTCTTTATTTCTTTCGAGTGCCGGAAACATACCTTTATGAGTGTAATATTTATTTATTTACTGTGTACAGGCCTCGGGTTTCCACTCTTTATTTGTTTAAAATGTTTAACCGATCATACATGTTGTAAGAGGCGACTAAGGAGGATTGGGCATAGGACTTACTACGCACCCTGTAGAAACACGAAGCCACAGAATCTTTAATTTGTGTTCAATTGAGCAATTGTAAATATGGTTTGCATTACAGAAAGTAAAACCTTCGAGAATGATCCGTTGTTGTAGCTTGTTGGATGTAACCAATGCTCATGGACTGGTCCGAAACTAGATGATGTGACTGGTTCTTGGCGGAGCCATGTCCTACAAAAGGTAGCAGAATGATTAAGCTGTAATTCTGAGGATTCACACTCAGATTTCCAACAAAATCACGTGACTTACAAGTCGAAAAAAATTTAGTCCTCTAGCTGATCCTGTCATGTGGGCAGTGAAGAGTTAATGACTTCCCTCTAGCTGATCCTGTCATGTGGGCAGTGAAGAGTTAATGACTTCCCTCTAGCTGATCCTGTCATGTGGGCAGTGAAGAGTTAATGACTTCCCTCTAGCTGATCCTGTCATGTGGGCAGTGAAGAGTTAATGACTTACCTATACAAGATCTCAGATTAATGAGTTAGAATGACCTTTTCACTTCCTCGCTGCCTTTGCCTTCCTGAACACACGAGCAGAATCAAGAACCAATTTTTACAGCAGGGCAAACTGGAGCGTGATGCGACCTGGATCCGATCCCGGTCTCTTAGTCTCGTGAAGTCTCGTGAAGCAAGCGCGACCCTAAAATAGAAATAGAAAATATATGATAAATTCAGGACCCTGTGTAGCTTATACTATGCAATCATGAATTAGATTACATCATTGATGTGTGCTGTGTGACATGAAGGAGGCATAGTACACATTTGTAAGATTATAAAAATTTTTGGATAGTTCCTCTATTAATTGGTTTATACTAAATGTTCATATGAACCCTAGTTACTAAGTAACATATTTTTGGAACTGCTCAATTCGTTTTTTTAATCACCCTGTAATTCCATACTTGCTTCTATATTCTTTTTTAATTGTCAAAAATTTACGAAAATGTCTCAACTTAACTGAAGAGTTGTTAGAATGAAATGTGTTATTTAAGATTTGACCTTGATTTTACTGCGTGAAAGAAGTAGAGATAGCCTGAAAAAACACTTAGAGAAGAGAACCGGAGACGGCAATAACAATTGTGAGGAATACATTGAAGGACACTGAATTGATGTCAGGTGACAGGAGGATTTGGTGTATGTTGATGAGGATCTATGTTCCTTGGGAAGCTGAATGGAATTAAATTGAATTAATATGGGTTACCCGTTACCACGGATATAACGAAAATTGAAGGTACATAATAAAGAATTGCAGCGATAGAGAGAGAGAGAGAGAGAGAGAGAGAGAGAGAGGGGGGGGCGATACATGAAAGAAAGTGAAGAGAAAGAAGATAATATTTACTGAGGAACGCAGAGATAATGGATGAAGAACAAGTAGAAAGAAAGAGGGAACAAAATTAGGATAGAAGGAACAAAAGAAAGAAAGAAAGAAAGAAAGAAAGAAAGAAAGAAAGAGAGCACGAAAGAAAGAAAGAAAGAAAGAAAGAAAGAAAGACAGAAGGAACGAACGAACGAATGTACCAATGAATAAAAACAGCAAAGAAAAGCGCAATAGAAGAGAAAAGGAAATAAGGAGAGGAAGCTATTTACCAGACAAATGACTTGAATAAGTAATTTGATGGGAGGAAGATGTGACATTATCCTACTCAATCACGGCATCAAGGCATTAGCCTGGAGAGGGTTCGAAACCGGACAGCATCGTGATTGAATTCAGAGCTTTCCCCCGTTGACCCAGACAATGAGCGGAAGAATATTCAAGTTTACGCTGTTTTTTTTTTCTACTATCTTAGAATACCTGTTTTTGTAATTATCGTGTCAGATTATAACTCATTGATGTAGAAACTAGATGCCCAGTAGGGGAGTCCTTAAATAACTTCATCCCACCAATATTCTCTGCTTTTCTTTGCTTTTCTTTTCTTTGCAAGTTTTGGTTTATTTTGCTTTTTAAGTACCATCTTCATTGCACAAAGACAATTCCATAACTGCTCCGATCTCCTTCTTTAGGTCACACAAAGAGTATCGCAGCACAGTGCACGAATTCCGTACCACCGGCGAGGATCCCAATGTGTGTATACAGGAATCACACATTCTATAAATATTTTTGTGGAAGATAGGTTTTCCTTTATTTTGTCAATGTTACCATGCTGTATGGCCTACTTTTTACGATTTCCGACTGCCGAGGGATTTTTAAGGTGCGCAACTTGCACACGGGACCACCTACTTTTTCGCCCTTACCCGAGAAGGCTACGTATCTGATCTCACTACCCAGGAGATCAGGAGAAAGTATGACGTCTTTAGGAACCACTAATTCTGAAAAAAATTTCCATCAGTTATATTCCATGTGCGAACCCCGTACCTTTAAAATTTGAGGCGGACGCCATACTTCTGAGCCACTTCGACATCCTTACAAATTTTGGGATTACTAATAACTACTTTACTTTGACTGTTTTGTACCACATTTGTGGTGTATTGTGGGGTGGGGAGCTGAAGGATTCGTTCTTGGGTCAAGTCTGTCGCACTGGGTGTTGTGAGCAATTGATGGTTCAAAATGTATGTAATACTCCCTACCTATCAGCTCGACGGTTCTGGCTCGATCCCCAGTTGAGGTGAGAATTTTGTAGACAGCAAACGGCTCCGGGGTCGACCCAGCCTCATTAATTGGGTACCAGAGCAACTCTGGGAAGGTTAAGACGGCGGGCGTGATGCTGACCTCATCACCCCTAGTGTGCCGATAGTCAAGAAAATATGGGCCTAACACCGTATTCCCAATATGCCTCAATGGGTGTGTAACGGGATCCTTTACCTTTTTTTTAACGTTTTTTTATATATTTGATGTAGTAATACTAATAATAACAATAGTAATTTATTTGTAATTCAATAAGTTGACAATTGAAATGAGCAAAGTGGAATCAATTTGTAGTTGCCCTACAAGACGCCACTAGGCGTGATGGCCACTGACTGCTTTGACGGTCGGCGGCTAAGGATCAAAGAAGAAGAATAAGTTGACAATTAAAGTCTCTAACACTTCACATTCCAGCGTCAGTATCTGCTATGGTACTACCGTTTATATTTCATATCCGCATAAACGAATCCACATAGATTATGTCCTGGAGGTCTCTGAAAAGGCGAGGAAAGAAAAAGACTACGCTCAGGCATGTCATACAAGTCGACTACCATATGGTTGGGAATGGGGCTAGCAACCTCATCATGTAAAACAAATTACCCCAGCAACCACCGTGGCAAGAGCATGTGAATTCTTCGTGTAGGCTTTCTGTGATACGACAAGATGGAGTAGTAGCTTTATGCTTCGTAAGGAGCACAAAATAAAATGATGATGTTTATGATGATGATGATTATGATAATGATAGACGAATCCTGCTAACATAAATTTGTTATCAATCTTGTGTGCTTATTACTTCTCCCTGATAACGGCCATCTTCCATAAAAATTAGTCGTTCAGAAAGGGCTCTCCCTTGGGGTCCATATTTATTGCTTCTCCAAAGCATTGATTTTGTTTCCGCATGTAATGGCATCTTGTAAGTGAGGTAGGAAAATACAAATGTATTGTAGAGGCACAGTAAGATGTAAATAACCGACGTGCAAAGACGGAATTTATTTGCTCCTACATCATAACGTCTTTACTGTTTAGATTGCGTCGTGTACGTTAGGGACCATGGGGTTTCTGGAGCGTAAATATTTATGAAGCGCCGGGGGGTCACCATTTCCAATCGGGTAGACGCTTTTTAAAAGTCCTTTCTTGTTCAGTGATGAAGTATCAACTGGTGTAAGGCGGTGAGGTCTGTTTGTAGTGGGTTTCAAGTTAAAATAGCAGTTTTCAGTGGTGAAGTAAAGTCTTTTTTTTTTTTTTTGTGTGTATATAAATGGGAGGGGAGGAGAAAAACATTACATGAGCTCCATTTGTCTCCGCTCATCTACCATCCCGGGAGGGTCTACCTTGTTCAACCAAATCTCCGGTTACAATTAGAGTACTCAATGTGAGTTTATTTTCAATTTTGTGTGGTATTGGTATCATAATGTAATTTACAAAATATAGTGCACAGCGCGATATATTTACATCAGAATTTGTTGGGTTTTTTTTAATCGCCTTGAGTATTTACAATGTAATTACTTTTGTGTTTAGAGTGTCCAAGTGTTAATGTTTTTGTAAATGTATTATTAATAAATTTTTTTGCTTTTAGTGTTATTTTATGTTGTTCTTTGTTTTTTTAAGTTTGTATGGACAGTTTACCTGACCTCGTTGAGCGTCGTGAAGAGTCCATATGTTGTTCTTGGATCTTTTATATGGTGTAAATGCTGGTGTAACGCATTGCAGAATTACCTACACTAAGCAAGTGCTTGGGGCACCAGACTACCAAGGAAAAAAATTAGTTAATTGCTGATGACGAAATTGTATGAACTATATGCTCCCAATTCAATTTGCTCAATCGTTAGATTATTTGATTTGTGTTTATGGCAACAATTTTCCCACCGTTTTTTGGCTTTTAGCAGTTCAATATTCAGTCCACGTTTTCTGTAATTGCAAGGTAACAGTACTCTATGAGGAAATGTAAAATATAGGAATTTTACTAAAATAAAACACAATGAGAAATTCGAAGAAGAAGCTATTTTAAAGCAAACATTTAATATGATTGTTATTTGTGTTCTTCTTCTTATTATTATTCTCCTTCGTACAGACGTCCACATGAATGTTTTTAAAGAAAGCAGTAGTCAGTTTGAGGCTATTTGAATCTCCGTAGAGTTTGTGCACACATGGTACTGGTGTCGGCCATGTGCGCTTTCTCTGTTTCGCATATGTTGGGCAACTTTGAAGCAGATGTTCGGCAGTCATTTTATCAGTGCCAAAGTTACACTGATCGGCAGTATGTACAAAAGTTAAGGGTGTTTGTCTTATCTGAAAACTTGGTGGAATGATTTGAGTGTTTTTTTTTTCTGCGTCAATATATGTAGAAAAAAGTTTTGAGTTAAAAATCTTTTGTTCATAGACGGTTTTTTTTCTGCAAATTCATACTAGTCTATATTCTGCCAAAAGTGTACGTAACTGTATGTAAACAATAACAAACATTTTTTGTCTCTAGATATATATGTATACATTGAGTTTCAAATTATGTTGAGGAGGGATAAAGTAGTTCAATGCTTAGGGCAATTGAAAGCATTACTCCGTCACTGGTTGAACTGTTTCAGTGAAAGCTTCCCAAAGTACTTCAAACTGTTTTTTATTTTTTTTATTTGGTAAGTCTTGGCTCATGCTTCACTTTCATATGGTTCAGCGGGTAGATCTGGTGATGGTCATCATTATCATTTTGCTATGCAGTACTTACGGAGCATGGGGGCTACCATATCTTCTGGTCTCCTTGTAGGAAGCCTGCACCAAGCATTCTCATGCTTGTGCAGCAGTGATGTCCGTGGTAGTTTGTGTTACGTGATGAGGTACCCAGCCACTTGCACATTCTCATATTAGTCGCCTTGTAGCATAGTTGTTGGTCAGTAGTGGTATATACTGGTTATGGTAGTGATTGCTCAGTTTTGATTCTGGTTATTCAAGGTTATGCATCGCTTCGCTGCAACATCGTTTTTTTTAACATACAGAGGGTTGAAGAGATAGCGAGAGATCACAGAACGCATGGTGAAAAATATGACAATGAATGGCCTGGATCTTATGGCAAAGGACATAATTTTGTGTCCCTCTATATACCTGATCCAAGATGTTGTTTTTAAAATTTTATGATGTCATTTCTCATTCTGGCTCTTGTGGTACATAAATGGCTTTTCTTAAACATGTTATCTCACAGGATGGGATTTTCCTTTCTCGTGCTTTGGTCAGAGACAATTTTTGACACTGATAGAAAAGAGTCGGTAAGAAAACACTATTTATCAGTTGTATATTAGCATTATTGTAAACATTAAATAATGCATTTAACGTAACCACCAAAACGTGATATATACGAAATACAATGTGCGCGTGAGAAATCAATCAGTCAATTAAGACCCTTTAGCTCGCAAAGGAGCATAGCCTTCAAGAAGTACATGCTAGGTGTGGGGGTGATTTTGTAGGAGAGTGACAGATTGGATGAATGAAAGTATAAAATATGTATGATAGTCTATGAGTTCGAAGAAACTGCCTCTCCTCTGGAAATAGTCTACTAGAAATCCTTAATGCAAAGAGAACTCTGGCAATTAAACAAGATATTTTCAGAACGATAAATTCTTTCTCAGGAATCCTACAAAAGAACTATGTAAAGTACATAAGTTTGAGAAAGGAGATTTGGTGTCCAGCCACATTAACTAAAATATCCCGACCCATTGTAAGTTAGTTGTCTGACGGCTCAGCCCTCATGGTGTACATTTATGTTTAAAAACAAAATACAACCGAAATAAAAGTAACAAGAAAAAATTACCAACAGACTCTGTTATGTTGAATTTTAAAAAGATATATTCTCACAACTGTTAAAGATTTACAAATGAACACAAATGTGTAGGTTCTTATGTTTAGAAAAAAAAAAAAACTATGGTCATCATATGGACTAGATCTTTTCTATTGCAGTTTTGCTAGTAGGTATTATGCTCATCTCTCCAAGGACTGAAGTAGCTGCTGGGATGATTTTTGGTCTGACTCTTGGTTTGGTCTGTCCTTGCACTGAGGTACAGTTAAGCAGTTCTATGGTTTCAGAGGGTGGCAGAGTTTGCCTCCCTGGACTCAGTGCACATCTGTAGTGGTTTTTGATGGTATTGTATGGTTGTGATGTTACCTAGTGTAATGTATGAGGTCAGTTGTGAAGGCTCCTGAGATAAATGTAGATGTGAATTACAGAAGGCCCTTCTTACTACCACTTACGACCTCAAACATATCTTTTTTACTAATGTGAATGTAGCTACGTTAAAAAGTCTAGGGTACTGAAATGTAATGTGTTGTAGTAAAATATACAAACACGCACAGATAATTAATGTCTAATAATATTAATAGAATTCTATAACACACTGAACTAACTCAGGCTATTTTAGTTTAAATATTAAAATTTTCTTTAAATTTATTTGTTCTGAACCAATGTTTTAGTTGGTCAGAACATATGAAATGTTATGGCGTTATAAATGGAATGCATAAATATATGGCATAATAAAATGGAATGTGTATACATAAGTATTTTATCAGACTGGTTAATATTAATTATATTTCTAATGTCTCTGGGAAACTATTACTGGATGTGCTGTTGGGGTGGTGTCATCACACCCACTCTGTGACTAGAACAAGCTTTGTCCATGGTCTTATGAACTTTAATAAATGTATCTTTCCCAAAATTCAATATATTTATGAGGGGAAATATTTATAAATTCTTTAGGAGTATGGTGAATCCTCAGCAGGCCACTAAATCACTCATCTTGCCTGCGAAGATCTAATGCTGGATTCAGGTGGCCCACTCCTCTCGGTAGCTAGAATACAATGGTAGCCTGCACGGACACACTGTTTGGCTGCACACACATCTGCTTGTGCAATCTTGATTACTTATGTGGCACTACCTTAGTGCCACAACAGAAACTCACAATTCTGAAACAAAATTTGTGCGCTGTGTCAGTAATCTATTTACTGCACCACTCTTACACACAGCACAACACATCAACAATACACAGAATGGGTCAGATCTCTCTGACCACACAGCACATCTTACCCAGTTGTTTTCATATAGTACTAGTTCCCCAAGACTGCATGGCATCTGAGATATGTTCAATAGTTTCCTTTTATTCAATAAGATAGGTGATATGTTCCCACTGATCTCAACAATAGATCCGCCTTCCATAGTTTTAGTTAGGCGTCCATATATTTTGTTTGTCTCTAGACCCTGAACTTGGGCTGGGGACCTAGAGCGAACACTTACTTGTCGTAATCATTTTATATGATATGGCAGTATCAATCACTCGAGATATTAAAATGTACAAAGTAAATACTTTCATTCTTACCAGAATTCAGAATTGAGAACACAGTTAATTGCTAGCAAAACTCAGCTGAGCTGCTGGCTATATGATGGCGTCCCTCTAAATGTATGTACTATCTTCTAGGAACAACACCACAGGCAATAACCACTGTGCTCTGGACAGTATTATATCAAATGGCAAAAATGCGCATCTCTGTCCCGCTAATATGATTACATTTACCCAATCACCGACTTCCCCCCTAACTTTTCAAATCTACAACCAAAAGTCAAATTCAGTCAGATCTCAGTCAAGGGTGTGTTATTGTCTGTTGGTCCGTCTGTCTCTCCTTGTTTTTCATAAAAAACACGCTTGGTTCTACATGCAATACCCTACACAAATCTGCCTCCTAAGTTATTTTTAGCCACAATTCTCCACCTTTCCCCTCTTTTACATTACAGCTTGATTTTTGCATTTGCGTGTCTCAAGGCCAAGAATTTGAAACTTTAGTGACAGTTTGCACAACAGTACTGTCGCTGGTCTGATGTGAACAATACAGTCTTTTGTCAATATCTTCCTTGTTATCTATCCGTCTGTATAATTTAAAGTATATTAGTTCTCTGCTCAAGATGGGCTACCAAACAAGCTAGGTTTTATATTCATAACTCTATTATTAAGAAAAAACATATTTTTTCTCAAGTTTAATTTTTTGAAATTTGTTCGAGAAGGCGTTTGCCGCTGAATTCAAATAAAGGGACCAAGTATCGAAAAACGTCCAAGAAATGACTGTCTCGAATAAGAGCTAAGGTCCTTTTTGTCAATTTCTTTACATTGTGGCAACTAGTGACGTGAATTTTTTTTTCTTTTACTACCAATTGCGTCTTTTTAGCCTTGCTAGATTTAAACACGTGTTCAGTCATATTTTTCCTTTTTCGATCTCCGTTTCCCTCCCGTCTACAAAGGGTAAACCGTTTCGACTGCACGTCTAACAAGTTAGTTTGACTGGCGGTGGGAAATGCGGGCATGGGCGAGCGTGTCTCCTAGTATCTTATGCATTATTTGTATCCCTACATTTTATCTTTATATTTGGAGATATTTTAACGTTGTATCATGGTAAATTCATCACACATCTCCCCACCTGAGAACATGCGCTACGGCAAGTTCCAAAACCAGTGATACACATAGATAAAATTACTCCTCACGCCTGCCACTACTCTAATTTTGATCACAGGGGTGCCGACTGAGGAAATCTGCACCGACATTCAATGACCCTGGGATATACTCAATACTAAACTGATAAGGTTGCAATAATAAAGACCATCTCAACAATCTAGCATTTTCATGCTTAGAGTGAGATAAGAACACCAGGGGCTGATGATCCGTCTGGACCACAAAAGTCCTACCATATAGATAGATTTGGAACTTTTTTATTGCCCAGATTAACGCTAAACATTCTTTTTCGCTTGTGGAATATCCTTGTTCCGCTTTATTCAATTTGCGGCTTGCATAAGCGACTGGGTTCAGTTCCCCATCGGGTGAAGATGACCGTTGCAACAGAGCCGCCCCGAGGCCTACATTACTTGCATCTGTTCTCACCACGAAGTCCTGTGTAAAATCAGGCAATTTGAGAATATGCTTGCTAGTGAGTTTTTCCTTTAACTCTTGAAAAGCCAATTCACATTGCGCAGTCCAAATTATTTTATCTGGATGTCCCTTGCGAGTCAGATCAGTCAGAGGAGCACAAATAGAGTTAAAATTTTTGATATATTTTTGGTAAAATCCACATAATGACACGAATGATCGCACGTCCTTTTTTGTTTGTGGTCTAGGTGCTCTCTGCAGTTTTTCCAAGTTCTTGGGGTCAGGGGTCATGTTACCCTGATATACAGTGTGTCCCAGGAATTCCAACTCTTTGCATCCAATACAACATGTTGTTGGCCTAGCAGTTAAATTCGCCTCCCTAAGCCTATCAAATAACATTTTTAGAGAGTCAATGTGTTCTTCAAATGTCTCTGTGGCGACGAGAATATCATCCATGAAATTCGTGATACATGGGTTATTCAGGGGATCCAACAATTTGCGCATCATCCTAGAAAATACACTCGGAGCATTTTTCAATCCGAATGGTAGCATGTTGAATTCATAATGTCCTTCCGAGGTGCTAAAAGCTAAATAAGGTCTCACTTCAGGCTTCACTGGAATCTGGTAATAGTCTTTACTAAGATCCACCTTTGAAAAGTATTTTGCCTTGTTTAATCTGGCAAATAAATGTTTTGTGTCTGGTAATGGATCCACTTGTCCTTCTGTGACAGCATTCAGTTTCCTGTAATCTATGCACAGTCTGTGTTCCCCAGACGGTTTCCTCAACAGAACTACACTGGAGCTAAAAGATGATTCACTGTGTGAAATAATCCCCTCCTTCAACAAATAATCTATTTCTTCCTTCAATGCCTTCTCCTTCGCGAACGGAATAGAATAGGCTCTCATACAGATTGGGTTTGAGTCTACCAGTTTCATGTCATACTGTAGCAAATTTGTATGTCCTGGTTTATCTGTTAATACATCTGTATGTTCCTCCAGAACCTGTTGAACTCTCTCCCTCTGATTTTTAGTCAGGTGCTTACTGACTTTTACCTGTGCGGCTGTTTCACAAGGATGTAATGGGTATTCATGTGAGGTGAAAGGTTCCTTTTGCATTTGAGTTGCGATAGCCAAGGTCAGTAAGGGGGTGCTTTCCTGGAGTTGTCTGTCCAGATATTTCTTTAAAAGGTTTACATGATAAACTTTCTCCTTCCCCTTTTTGTCAATTTTATAGTTTATTCTAGACACCTTCTCTAGAACCGGAAATGGACCTTGCCATCCAATTTGTAATTTATTCTGGCTGCCGGGTAGTAGAAGAAGCACCTTCTCTCCCACAGCTAGTTCTCTGTCCTTTGCCTTCCTATTAAAATATGCTGCATGTTTCTTCCTGGCTTGTCTCAAATTATCATTTGCCAGTTTCCATCCAGCTTTCAGACGAGTGGTCAGTTCGTTCACATATTGATACGATGAGGTAACAGTCTCTTCTGCCTTCTCATCTGTCCAGGTCCTTAATAAGGCTTCCAATGGACCTTTTATTGGTCTCCCAAATAGCAGAGTTGCGGGAGCCATCCCGGTTGAACTATGTGGTACCTCCCGATACGCAAACAACGCGGCGGGCAGGAATTGATCCCACAGATCCGGTTTTTCGTGTGCCAGCTTCCTCAGGATAGAAATGAGAGTCCCATTGAACCTCTCTACCTGGCCGTTCCCTTGTGGATGGTACGGACTACAATGAAAGTGTCTGGCTTGAAATAGCTTAAAAACTTCTTCCGTTAGTTTCCCCTTGAACTGTGAGCCATTATCAGTCAAGATTTGATGCGGGAATCCTAATCTTGTGAATATTGTAAGTAGTGCCTCTGCTACATGTTTTGAATCAATTGATGGCAGGGCTACCGCCTCTCCCCACAGAGAACAAGTGTCCACCAGAGTAAGGATGTAACTGTTCCTCCTCTGTATAAGAGTTTGTTCTTCATAAAGTATTCTCCCTTGCTTGGAGGTGTGTGGCATTTGGGCAATTTTTTAAAACATGGCTTGAGTGTCCTATCCTCAGCCTGCGCCTTCCTCATCTCCTCTGGATGAGCATTTATAGGTTCACCTTCTTCCTCGTTTTTCTTTGACCTGGTCTGCACTGTCGCCATGATCCCAGGTCTCTCGGGATTCCCCAAGAAGACGTACCTACACCCCAATATCAGAGGGTATATTGGTTCATCTATCACTGCTGCTCTGATTTCTCCTTCCACATAGCGAGTTTTCACCGTTATCCTTGCGATGGGAAGTGTCATGAGTGGTATGTCCTTAGTCGCCCCTTGTATTTCCACTGTTTCTGTGGTATACTGACTTGGGTCCACTAGGCTAGACTTCACAACTGAATCATAATCCAAACCTGTATCATAAAGGCACCTTATGGTGACCCCATTACAAATAACATCCTCACAAACTGGGGGGTGATAAGGTTCCTGCTGTCCCTTAGGATTAACCTTTAATCTTTGAGTCCCCGACTTCATTGCAGCAATGTTTGAAGGTTTCCTTCTACAAAATTCGGTGTTATGGTTGTCTTTCTTACACCATTTGCACCATCTTTTTCCTTGGTTAAACGGTTTTCTTTCATTATATTTTTGGTCATTGAACTGTGAGTTTCTGTCACGATAGTCATTTCTTGGCCGTTCAAAGTTTGTCCTGCCTTTATTCCCCTATTCTCTATTATCAAATTTATTAAATGGCTGTGGAGCTTTAAAATTTTCTATGTGCTTCTTTTTAGTGCCACTTACCTCTGCCTGGGCTGCCTTATACCTCTCAGCGACATTTAAAACCTCCCCCAACCTCTCTGCACCTTGTTCCATGAGAAATTTTCTCAAGTCTGGAGCCATGGACTCTCTTAATTGCTCTATCATGATCATCTCTTTAAGATCTTGGGTCTTCCCCAGAGCAGTCCATTTCTCCAAATAGGTTTCCAGTCTGGCAGAGAATTGGTGGTATGTCTCCCCAGACAACAGTTTGGCATTTCTAAATTTCTTACGGTAAAATTCACCATTTTTTTCGTATCTTAATAACAAAGCCTGCTTTAGCATGTCATAATTGCCTTGGTCTTCTCTGTTCATTTTAGCGAAGACTTCATAAGAAGTACCTCTCAATCCCTGTGATAACTTTAAACTCCACCTCTCTCTCTCTAACCCATATGTAGTAGCTAATAACTCAAATCTACTGAGGTACCCCTCAATGTCATCGTCTTTCTCAACAAAATGGTCTAAATGAAACCCCATAGCTGAGGTTGAGGCTCCCTGACTAGGCGTAGCATCTGAGGCAAAAGGGCTGGCACCAATTTCAGGAGCATGGCCTTGTAATTCCAGCTCCCTTAGTCGTAATTCGTGCTCCCTTTGTAACCTTCTATCTTCTGCCTCCCTTTCGGCAGTCAACCTTTTATCTTCTGCCTCCCTTTCGGCAGTCAACCTTTTATCTTCTGCCTCCAATGCTTTTGCCTCCTTGTCAGCCTCAATCTGCAGCCTCTTAAGTTCTCTATCAGCCTCAATTTGTAACCTCTTCTCTTCAGCTAACCTCCTATCTTCCCTTTCAATATACTTGTCACATTCAGCAGTTACATACTGAATTAAAACCTGACCCTCCATTCCCATTTCCTTCGCCGTTAGCACAGCAGCTGATCTAAATTTTGCCAGGTCAGCCATCATACACAATAACAATGACCAAGATAAATCTAACTAATGACAGGTAATTCTAATTAATGATGACTATGGTAATTCTAATTATTTAATTACTTAACTAACTACCACTGGCTGTGAAGATTCACCAACTTTTATTTTCCCCTTTTATTTTAAGGGACACTTTTTAAAATTTTTGCAATTTGTCCCCACTAGTTTAATTCTCCCACCAGGAGATTCCAATATTTATGATAAACTAATTATCCCTGGACAAGACCTCAATATTTGTAGTGGTTTTTGATGGTATTGTATGGTTGTGATGTTACCTAGTGTAATGTATGAGGTCAGTTGTGAAGGCTCCTGAGATAAATGTAGATGTGAATTACAGAAGGCCCTTCTTACTACCACTTACGACCTCAAACATATCTTTTTTACTAATGTGAATGTAGCTACGTTAAAAAGTCTAGGGTACTGAAATGTAATGTGTTGTAGTAAAATATACAAACACAGACAGATAATTAATGTCTAATAATATTAATAGAATTCTATAACACACTGAACTAACTCAGGCTTTTTTAGATTAATATTAAAATTTTCTTTAAATTTATTTGTTCTGAACCAATGTTTTAGTTGGTCAGAACATATGAAATGTTATGGAGTTATAAATGGAATGCATAAATATATGGCATAATAAAATGGAATGTGTATACATAAGTATTTTATCAGACTGGTTAATATTAATTATATTTCTAATGTCTCTGGGAAACTATTACTGGATGTGCTGTTGGGGTGGTGTCATCACACCCACTCTGTGACTAGAACAAGCTTTGTCCATGGTCTTATGAACTTTAATAAATGTATCTTTCCCAAAATTCAATATATTTATGAGGGGAAATATTTATAAATTCTTTAGGAGTGTGGTGAATCCTCAGCAGGCCACTAAATGATTCAGGTGGCCCACTCCTCTCGGTAGCTAGAATACAATGGTAGCCTGCACGGACACACTGTTTGGCTGCACACACATCTGCTTGTGCAATCTTGATTACTTATGTGGCACTACCTTAGTGCCACAACAGAAACTCAATTCTGAAACAAAATTTGTGCGCTGTGTCAGTAATCTATTTACTGCACCACTCTTACACACAGCACAACACATCAACAATACACAGAATGGGTCAGATCTCTCTGACCACACAGCACATCTTACCCAGTTGTTTTCATATTGTACTAGTTCCCCAAGACTGCATGGCATCTGAGATATGTTCAATAGTTTCCTTTTATTCAATAAGATAGGTGATATGTTCCCACTGATCTCAACAATAGATCCGCCTTCCATAGTTTTAGTTAGGCGTCCATATATTTTGTTTGTCTCTAGACCCTGAACTTGGGCTGGGGACCTAGAGCGAACACTTACTTGTCGTAATCATTTTATATGATATGGCAGTATCAATCACTCGAGATATTAAAATGTACAAAGTAAATACTTTCATTCTTACCAGAATTCAGAATTGAGAACACAGTTAATTGCTAGCAAAACTCAGCTGAGCTGCTGGCTATATGATGGCGTCCCTCTAAATGTATGTACTATCTTCTAGGAACAACACCACAGGCAATAACCACTGTGCTCTGGACAGTATTATATCAAATGGCAAAAATGCGCATCTCTGTCCCGCTAATATGATTACATTTACCCAATCACCGACTTCCCCCCTAACTTTTCAAATCTACAACCAAAAGTCAAATTCAGTCAGATCTCAGTCAAGGGTGTATTATTGTCTGTTGGTCCGTCTGTCTCTCCTTGTTTTTCATAAAAAACACGCTTGGTTCTACATGCAATACCCTACACAAATCTGCCTCCTAAGTTATTTTTAGCCACAATTCTCCACCTTTCCCCTCTTTTACATTACAGCTTGATTTTTGCATTTGCGTGTCTCAAGGCCAAGAATTTGAAACTTTAGTGACAGTTTGCACAACAGTACTGTCGCTGGTCTGATGTGAACAATACAGTCTTTTGTCAATATCTTCCTTGTTATCTATCCGTCTGTATAATTTAAAGTATATTAGTTCTCTGCTCAAGATGGGCTATCAAACAAGCTAGGTTTTATATTCATAACTCTATTATTAAGAAAAAACATATTTTTTCTCAAGTTTAATTTTTTGAAATTTGTTCGAGAACCTTCTCTAAGGCGTTTGCCGCAGAATTCAAATAAAGGGACCAAGTATCGAAAAACGTCCAAGAAATGACTGTCTCGAATAAGAGCTAAGGTCCTTTTTGTCAATTTTCTTACATTGTTTCAACTAGTGACGTGAATTTTTTTTTTCTTTTACTACCAATTGCGTCTTTTTAGCCTTGCTAGATTTAAACACGTGTTCAGTCATATTTTTCCTTTTTCGATCTCCGTTTCCCTCCCGTCTACAAAGGGTAAACCGTTTCGACTGCACGTCTAACAAGTTAGTTTGACTGGCGGTGGGAAATGCGGGCATGGGCGAGCATGTCTCCTAGTATCTTATGCATTATTTTTATCCCTACATTTTATCTTTATATTTGGAGATATTTTAACGTTGTATAATGGTAAATTCATCACAACATCACAAACACGGATGGAGTAAGTCAGCACTGCTGAATACCTCTTCTGCTGACTGGATTATGACTCAGGTTAGAGTCACCTGGTATGACAGCCTACAGTTGTACTCTGGTATGGGATGATTTATATGGTATGGGTTACCAGGTTGGTAGAGTAAACTGGTTTTGTTATGGTCACCTGGTTGATGGGGTATGGTTGGTAAGGTAAACTGGTTGATAGGGTATGGTTGGTAGGGTAAACTGGTTTTGTACCCTCACCTCGTAACCTGGTTTAGTACCTTGGACCCGTAACCTGGTTCGACTGGAGGATGAAACAATTGAAGTACCATTAATGGTGTTTCAAGAGCAATCATTTCCTTTGTCAGATGGGCGATAAGCGTCCATCATAAATTAAATTAAAACAATCATAGCTAACATTCAATAGCACAGTATTATCTAGTATCTATGAAATATTCCTACTTAACTGACATCATAAGCTTATCTGGAGTTCTCAACCTCTCTCTGGCTGTCTGCTTATTTACAACAGTTGTTTTCCCCATGTGGGCAGTGAGTTTCACAAATTGTGATATTTGGGACTGGGGGTCATCAAAAGTTTGAGAACCCCTGGTTTACATTGTGCCCGCAGAGCAGTGTCTAGATTTTGGGGTCATTGTCACCAATGGTTGGAGAATCACTGGGTTATAGTTTCCCGTGCTGTAGTAAAACCTGTTGGGGTATCATTGCTGCCGCGGCTTGGGAATCCCTGCTTTACATTCTTGCTACTTGAGCAGTGAATCTATTTTAGTATGTTCCTGGTCTCAAAGGCTGAGAATCATTGGCTTCCAGAGTCAGTCGAATTATTACATTCACACAAATAGCCACAGTGCTGTTGCCTATCCTTAAATATTTCTATGTTTATGTTATAAACATTCATATAACCTGATAGTATAATCATAGCACAGGCTACATGCATATAAATACATTAAAACAAGACAAGGACAGGTCATAGATGAAACCATAAAGTACAAATCGTTCAGTAGTCTCATTAAAAAAATCAAGGAACATTAATGACTGTCACAATTAAGATGAAAGAAAGTATAGAACTTTGCCTAACAAAAGACACTGAAATAATAGCTGTAGATAAACATATGATTATTCATGTTATAAAATCAACAATATTAGATCCACTTACTCGCTCGAACGATTCACTACGGATTTCGCAAAGGTAACCCCGTTCCGAGGCCCATTAGCTCGCGTCTGCTTCACGTTACAAGTAGGATGTCTTAAAATTTCCCTCTGAGAATTTTTCACTGGCCTTCCCGTTGCACTTTTGGTTGACTTCTTGGGTGGCCCCATAGTGAATTCTTCTTTGGTCCCAGCAGGATCAAGTTATCTTCATTTAAACAGGTCCCAGTATGGTGGACTGCAACGCGTAACCCCCCTTGATTTACGCACGTCCAGTCAGCGATACAAGAGTTCCTCGGCTGGACTGTTCATACATGGCAGTAAATGCGATACAAATGGAATGTCCTCCAGTGACCAAGTGAATAATTTATTTGCTGTGGGTTATGCGAAATCACGAAAGTTTGCGAGTCTAATCTAATAGAAGACTTGAAGATAAAAGTTTTTCTCATTATGAGAATGAAAAAAAATCTGAAGAGAAATGGTTTCATTTCTAGTGATAGGAGAGGTTTGGAGAGGAATAAAATAATAGACAAAAGAAATAGTCGGTGAGAAAAGCGGAACGCTACACTAGGCTCTCCTGCCGCGCGCCATCACCTTAAGGCTGTTCCATACATTCCTCATCATATTATTTTCTTCCCCCGATTCTCTATTCCACGTGTTTTCCGGTCTATTTCTACTGCTTTTAACCTGGAGATTCATGAAGTAGGACTGCCTTGTAATGTTTTCAACATGTTTTCTCAGTTGGTGCCCAGTCCATCACCAGCCGTTCCTCTCATTTCTTGTGTCACTGACACTTGTCCTGGTTCTTGTACTCAGTTCTACCTTGACGACCTAGTCGTACCATTTCAATCCTTCTATTCAACGCAAGCACCTATTACAGAACGCTGTCAAGGTCAACATTAATTATTCAAAGAATACAACAAGAGCACCTGTTCTTAAACTCGTAACTCTCCTAACTTCTAAGAACTTATGCCCAAACTAAATTGTGTATGTCCTATCTCTCTCTCTCTCTCTCTCTCTCTCTCTCTCTCTCTCTCTCTCTCTCTCTCTCTCTCTCTCTCTCTCTCTCTCTCTCTCTCTCTCTCTCTCTCTCTCATCCTCTCTCTCTCTCTCTCTCTCTCTCTCTCTACCCAAACTAAATTGTGTATGTCCTATCTATCTATCTATCTATCTATCTATCTATCTATCTATCTATCTATCTATCTATCTATCTATCTATCTATCTATCTATCTATCTATCTATCTATCTATCTATCTATCTATCTATCTATCTATCTATCTATCTATCTATCTATCTATCTATCTATCTATCTATCTCTATCTCTCTCTGTCTGTCCTTAAGAAAGCGCCTTCTGTTTAACAAAGCTAAATTTGTTCAAAAAATTATGTCACATAATGCTTCAGCATACCTGTGGCCAATGTTTAAATACAACGAAAGACGCAGTCAGCGCTTAAACAAATAGCACGTACCCAAGCCTAGGCTTGACTTATTCAAGAAAAGCTTAGCGTACTCTGCTGCACATCTTTGGCATTGTCTTCCACATACCCTAAGAAACAACCTCAGTCCCTATTCATACAATCGTAGACTTTTCAAATACTTTATGAGTTCTGATTACAAGCCCCCCTAATCGAATTATCCTTTCTTATAATGTCAACTGTGGGTTCTAATGACGATGTTTGTACTTTTCTTACTTACTTAGTCGTTCCCCTTCTACCGTGAGGTGAAGAGGTTTGGAAGAGAGAGCGCCAGACTATCCTATCGGCTGTCTTCCTCCTGGCCTGGTTCCATTCTAGTCCTCGGTCCTTTATAGATTATCTAATGTTGTCCTCCCAAGTGACTCTGGGTCGTCCTGGGGGTCTGGATCCCTGGCGCTTTGTTTCCCATGCTTGTCGTGGTAGCCGATCTTCTCCCATTCTGCAGACATGGCCAAACCATCTTAGTTGGCACTGTTCTACTTGGGTCTGCAGGGGGTGGGATTTTGGGCCTTGACGTATCGTCTGGTTGCGGACCATGTCTCTTCTTGTTACTTCAACCACCTTCCTCAGATACCTCATTTCTGAGGTTTGGATCTGGCTTTTGTGGGTTGTAGTCATTGCCCATGACTCGCATCCATATGTCAAGACCGGGACATAGGTGGGGCGGTATACTGCCATCTTCGTTTTCTTACCAACTTGCTGAGGAATCCTCGATTTATGGCCTGAAAAAGTCTCACAGCTGCTGCTTTTCGAGTGGCCAACTCTTCTTTGATGCCTCCCTTTCTGTCTATAATAGCTCCGAGGTATTTAAAGTGGTCGACCTGCTCCAGGTCCTGTTCTCCCAGCTTAATCTGATGTCTTCTTTCTTCTCGTGATATCACCATGGATATTGTTTTAGAGCTGCTTATGACCATCCCTCTCTTCTCCAGCTCTTCCTTCCAGACTTGCAGGTTGGATTGGAGATGTGCCTCTGAATTAGCAATCAGGGCAACATCATCAGCAAATGCAAGCTCTGAAATATATACCTGTCTCATCTTCCAGTACCCCACTGAATACTTTCTTGTTCTCTCCTTACATGCCTTGATAACATCGTCCATGAGGAGTATGAAAAGATAAGGTGACAGGATATCACCTTGTCTTACACCAGTGGTGGTCCTGAACTCTTCTGACTTATGGTTTGCTGTCCTCACATAATTTATGCAAGACTTGTAGAAGCTCTGTATAGCATGAATCAGAGGTGCTGGAATGTTCTTCCTTGCCAAACAGTCCCAAAGTTTGCTACAGGTGACCCTGTCAAACGCCTTTTCCAGATCTATGAAACAAAGATGGACCGCACTCTTATACTCAAGAGCCTTTTCACTCAGCTGTCTGAGTGTGAAGATTAGGTCTTGAGTACTTCAGTTTGCTCGGAATCCGCACTGGATCTCATCCAATTGTGGCTCAGCTAGGCGTCGGAGTCTCTGCTCTAGGATTCTAGAGTAGATTTTACCAGGGACACTGAGAAGGGATATGCCTCTGTGGTTTCCACATTGTCGATTGTCACCTTTTTTTGAAAATGTGTGTTATGATGGCAATCTCCCAATCCTTTGGTATAGTCTTGTTGCACCACGCTGCCTGTAGGACCCTTAAGAGTAATAGGTCACCTGATGCTCCCATGTACTTAACCATTTCTGGTGTTATACCATCATGCCCTGCTGCTTTGCCCATCTTGATTTTCTCCAGTGCTGCCTTCAGTTCTTCCATCTTTATGTCATCTTCATCACCATTGGTTTCCTCTTCTGTGCTAGTGGTTATCATTTCTGATGCTTGACCTTGCTCACCATCAAGGAGTTCTGAGAAATATTCTTTCCATCTTTCCATTATTTCCTTCGGGGCAGTAAGCAATTTGCCTTGCTTGTCCTTTATAAATGTGAGAGGGCATTGTTTTTCCTTCCTCGTGTTCTTTAGGGTCTTATAGAACAATTTCTTGGGCATCTTTTTCTAGCTTTTCTCCTAATTCTTCCCAGGACATCGGTTTTGCTTCTAGCACCTTGTTTTTTGCTTCTGTTCTAAATATCACATATTCTCTATATTTCTCTATTTGTCCTGCTGTGTTTTTAGCTCCTAAGTATTGTTTCTATGCCATTTTCTTCTCTCTTATTTTCTCTTTGACTTCCTCTGTCCACCAAGGTGTCCTCTTTCTCTTGTTCCCAAGTCGGACTTCACCACATGCTTCTGCAGCAGCTGTCTTTATGATGTCCTTGAATTTAAGCCCAAGGGTTTCCAAGTCATCAGGTTGTTGTTCTGTGTTTCTCACCGCTGTAGCAATAAGCCCCTGATATCTGGTCTTAATTTCTGGCTCTCTCAGCTTGTAGGTCTTATGGCTCATTTCTCCCGTTTGTTTACTTGGTTTCTTGTGTGATGTTGGGCAGTTCCTAGGCTGAGCAACTCTTTCAGTTGTTCTTTTGATTGTAAGCAGGTAGTGATCACTTCCAATCTCTGGCCCTCTCCAGACTCTAGCATCCCGGACATATTTGAATGAGCTCCTCCTAACAATATTTTATGTCATTGACTATATTATAACAATATTTTCAACATATTTTATGTCATACTTATAAGTAGTTAATGTTAATATAAGTGTGCTATTTTATTTTACTTTACAACGTTGAATTCCTTGAAATTGATATGAAAAATGCATGTGAGAATAAATGAATTCAGTATGAAAAGTGAGAAAAAAGGAAGAGCAGAATGTCAGACGGGCCTGATTGTCCAATTCTCAACCCTTTGAAAATAAAGTTCGTTCGTTCGTTCTCTCTCTCTGTTTGTCTGTCTGTCTGTCTCTCTCTATCTATCTATCTATCTATCTATCTATCTATCTATCTATCTATCTATCTATCTATCTATCTATCTATCTATCTATCTATCTATCTATCTATCTATCTATCTATCTATCTATCTATCTATCTATCTATCTATCTATCTATCTATCTATCTATCTATCTATCTATCTATCTATCTATCTATCTATCTATCTATCCATCCATCCATCCATCCATCCATCCATCCATCCATCCATCCATCCATCCATCCATCCATCCATCCATCCATCCATCCATCTATCTATCTATCTATCTATCTATCTATCTATCTATCTATCTATCTATCTATCTATCTATCTACCTATCTATCTATCTATCTATCTATCTATCTATCTATCTATCTATCTATCTATCTATCTATCTATCTATCTATCTATCTATCTATCTATCTATCTATCTATCTATCTATCTCTGTCTGTCTGTCTCTCTCTGTCTGTCTCTTTCTTTCTCTATATATATCTATCTATCTCTATCTGTCTGTCTGTCTCTTTCTCTCTCTCTCTATATATATATCTATCTATCTATCTCTATCTTTCTCTGTCTGTCTCTCTCTGTCTCTCTCTCTCTCTGTATACATCTATCTATCTATCTATCTCTTTTTCTGTCTCTATCTCTCTCTCTCTCTCTCTCTCTCTCTCTCTCTTGCTCTGACAACCTTTTATAATTGTAGAAGTGACCCCAGATTTTTACACATGCATCTGAGCCACTGCTGTCTTTGACATGTCAATTATATAAAGCTGAACGTGAGACAATCAACTGATCATGTAAAG
Organism: Oreohelix idahoensis; assembly: GCA_024509875.1. Lineage (NCBI taxonomy): Eukaryota > Metazoa > Mollusca > Gastropoda > Stylommatophora > Oreohelicidae > Oreohelix > Oreohelix idahoensis. The sequence goes on along the minus strand of JAMPIV010020247.1, from coordinate 176,089 downwards.
TAGATTGCTACAAAAACCACCCCTACAAGAGTGGAGGAATACTTTGGTGCAAGCTTCATGCAAGGGAATCATTGCAGTGGTGACTCCGTGATCCATAAGGAGCAAAGAGGAAAAATATAATGATGTATTGTCAAGACGTCTAATATTTATTTCTCTTTCTCTACCTCTATTTTTTTCTAACACATTCACTTTTCGTAGCGTAATGGTTTCAAGCAATGTTCGACCGCACGTATGATACGCATTGTATTTTTGACGATAAAATACGTATTATACGCGTAAGGTAAAACTTCCGTTCGTTGAAATACGTTGCATCACTGCGTCAAATGTTTCAAAACTCGAAAATGTATCTCCAATTGAAACATGCTATGCTGATGCCTAGATGGCAGGGAGGATAGTGTGATTCGCTTGCATATATAGGTGGGTTGTCGCACGGAAGGTCCTGGGTTCGAGTCCTGGGTAAGCCACTCACATCTGTTTTTTTTTTTTAGTTGTCTAGTTTTCTACTTCTTTATTTCTTACGAGTGCCTGAAAACATACCTTTTATGTTTGTCTAATATTTATTTACTGTTTACGGGCCTCGGGTTTCCCTTCCTTATGTGTTATAAATGTTTATGCTGTCATACAGAAGCTAGACAGCTAAAACTAAAAGCAATTTAATTTACTTATTTTTATTCTAATATTGAGCACAAATAACAGAAGTTTTTTTTATTTTTTACACATTATGCTGCAATGACGTAATTTCACGATATACCAATGCAAAGTGCCCCATGTCAAACTTACGCACATTAATTTAACGTATAATAAAATATTATACGCGTATTTTATTATTTGCCATAAAATACGTATAATACGCGTATTGTATTCTCAGACAGTCGAACATTGGTTTCAAGTTATATGTCTGTCAATCACATGTATACTAAATAAATTAGATTCCTGATCAAATCAATCAAGCAGTAATCTTTAGCTCTCCAAGGAGAAAAGGATCCCGTTACACGCCCATTAAGGCATATTAGGAATATGCTGTTAGGCCCATATTTTCTTGGACCATCGGCACACTAGTGGTGATGTGGTCAGCATCACGCCGGCCGCATTAACCTTCCCATAGTTGCTGTTACCCAATTCATGAGGCTGGGTCGACCCTGGAGCCGTTTGCGGTCTAAAAAATCCTACTTCAACTGGGGGATCGAATCATGGACAACTGAGCTAGGAAGCCAAATATATAGAATAGGCCTTCAACAAACACTCATCGTTCACTACTCGAGATAAGATCGCGTTATCGTCAAAATGCCCAGACATAGGCCACACGCTAAAAAGAGGAAGGTCTACACCAGCCCACCAGCGCAGAACAGCCAGGGTAATCGCAATATCACAATCAACAATGACAGACAGCCAGAGAGCAAGACTGCCCCAAGTACTCGTGCCGGGACCGGCCCTTCTATAACTCCGGACACGACTGAGTTAGCTGTGACATGCGTCGACCCGACTGAGAGTCAGAGTGGCCCGACCCCTTGCCTAGATAAAGAAGACCCAGAACATAAAGAAATATGTAGAGCGTTACGACAGCTGGAGAAAAGAAAACAAGCGCTTCTATCCAGGTTGCACCCACCCGACTCGTCAGCAGTAACCCGGTCTATGACAGAGAAGCCGCACGATGCCGAGATGACAGCCGACCCACCTGCAAGCACTATGAAGGAAGTGATAGAGGCAGATCCTCAACACAGACAGGTACAAGAGGAAGATGTCGCAGAGACCATTTTAGATGCACTTCGAAGACTTGAAGACGGAGACGAGTCCCTTAGGCTCGCTCTTCAAGAAGCAACAGTAGAAGTAGCTCCAGACGTGCTGGACATCGAAACCACTGAGAAGCAAGCTACCATTCCTGATCCTGAGGAAAAAACAGCTGACAACTCAAAGGCTCAGACGCAAGATATCACACCGAATAACCAAGAACAAGATTCGAACCAAGCCTGTAGAAGGAAACAAAGACCAAACACTAAAAATACAAGCAACTCAGAAACGATACAGGAGAGGATTGTTAAGATCACCCAGACGTCAGGAAGTGAGGTCTCACTCAGGGCCCTACCCGACAACAAAGTGATCAACATCCTCGAGGTGATAACTGGACGGAGAGGTATCGCCAAAGTAGGGAGGCACGAAAAGGGAGTAGTGCTTTCTCTCAACAACACAGACAAAACAACCTCGCTGATGATCGAACTGGAATCCGGTCCAAAGGAAATCCAGTTGCCCCACCAAATAAAAGTGGTGGTGGAAAAGTACAAGACAACAAAGAAGTTGGTCATCAGAGGGGTGGATACAAGATGTTCCGAAGGCGACGTCCACAGACGCCTTCAAGCTGAAAACACAAATCTTAAAATCACGCAGGTCGAAAGGCTAAAAACCTGGGCCAAGAAAGATACCAATCTGATGATAGTCACGGTAGAAGGATCGACAAGACCCGAGAGACTGACGCTCGAAACCACAACCAAAAAGACAGAAGCCTATATCCCTCCGGTGATGCAGTGCTCCAACTGCCAGCAGTTCTCGCACACAAAAAAGACGTGCAGGAGAGATGCAGTTTGCCGGTATGCTACACAAGCTGACCGCTGAAATCAACGAAATGAAAAGGAAACAGCAGAACGAAAGCAGAAACAAGCAGGATCCCGTAGACGACAAGGACAGCGGTGAAGACATAATAGATATGCAGAGCGCCAGAGAAATGTTACAGAGCGCCCAGGCAATGCTACAGGAAACAAAATCCATCAAACACGAGATAGAAGTTGACATCGCCAAACTCACAGAGCTAAAGGCAGAGAACGAACAAATACTCAAAAGAATTGAAACAACAACATCATCAAACACGAGATAGAAGTTGACATCGCCAAACTCACAGAGCTAAAGGCAGAGAACGAACAAATACTCAAAAGAATTGAATCAGAGAGAAGGATCGTTGAGGATATCCTTACAAAAAACTAGAGAACAAAACAAAGAAACGAAAGACAAAATGAAAATCGACATCGTACAGCAAATGTTACTCAATCAAGACAGAGCATTAGCAGCCAGAAACGCTTGAACAGCTACTACCAACGATAATTGAAAAAGCACTGTCACAGATACAGGAGAGCAAGAAGACAAAAGCAACAGAAACTAGTAGCGTAGAAACACACAAAACTAAACGAGCCAGATAGTTGAGGCAGGACATAAAAAACACCATGAGAGCGACACGGCACCACAAACGGACAAAGAGGAATCCAGACAGCCAGCAAGTGGTCCTTTTCAGGTCCAGTCACCTCCAGGACTACGAACGAGATACCAGTGAAGACGATAACACCCTATATACCCCAATTATAACCAAATTTCAGGTTGAACAGGGTATCACAGCAACATAGTAGAGGAAAACAACAACAAAACAACAAACACTCATTCTATCACGTGACATCAGCTCAAGATCTTTCCATGTATTCCTCGTAATTTTTGTTTTTGTCTCTAGCTCTTTTCTCCGCGTGTTCTTCAGTATGTATCTACTTCTCCGCGTGTTCTTCAGTATGTATCTACTTATCCGCGTGTTCTTCAGTATGTATCTACTTCTCCGCGTGTTCTCCAGTATGTATCTACTTCTCTGCGTGTTCTCCAGTATGTATCTACTTCTCTGCATGTTCTCCAGTATGTATCTACTTCTCTGCGTGTTCTCCAGTATGTATCTACTTCTCTGCTTGTTCTCCAGTATGTATCTACTTCTCCGCGTGTTCTCCAGTATGTATCTACTTCTCTGCGTGTTCTCCAGTATGTATCTACTTCTCTGCGTGTTCTCCAGTATGTATCTACTTCTCTGCGTGTTCTCTAGTATGTATCTACTTCTATGCGTGTTCTCCAGTATGTATCTACTTCTATGCGTGTTCTCCAGTATGTATCTACTTCTCCGCGTGTTCTCCAGCATGTATCTACTTCTCCGCGTGTTCTCTAGTATGTATCTACTTCTCTGCATGTTCTCCAGTATGTATCTACTTCTCTGCGTGTTCTCCAGTATGTTTCTACTTCTCCGCGTGTTCTCCAGTATGTATCTACATCTCTGCGTTCCTGAGGGGCCGTTCACAAATTACGTAATACAAAGAGAGAGAGATGGAGTGGGGGGGGGGGCCGAGATGTTACATTGTGGTGCGGGGGGGGGGGTGCTTCGTCTGCAAATTGTAACGCTTTCACGTTGATAGTAAAAGCTTACTGTATTATACCCGCTTTCTTCAATGAAACGTGTGCTGTATTTCTTGGAAAAACATTGAGAGGCACCCTGCGTAATGACCTAAATTAATCCTAACATTAATTATACTGCGTTACCAAAACGAACGAACAGATGGACTAAAGGATAAAGAGAGAGGGAGGGCTGAAAATCAGGAACGCATGCAACACGCGTCGCGCGATACACAATTACTACCATCACGCGTGTAAGACTACATGCACTAACTTTTTTTCAGACGGACAGTGATAAAATACATTACCCTTCCCAGAGTTAGGTTTTAAAATCATAAAAAACGCTTATTAGGAAAGATAACAATAGATGGGTTTACGGTTGAAAACATAACAGTACCCAGACAGCACATCTTCGAAACAGGAGGTAGAAAATACATATTTTGAACGCAGCCACGTAGCTCTTTTAAATTTGGATATTTGGGTTCCTTAGGGCTTGCTGACAAAGAATATGTAAAACGTTACGCAAATAGTCCAGGAATTAATAAATTATACCCAAAATAAAATAGTGGGGATGCCTGACAGCATGGAATCATTTCTCCTCATAAAATTTTTTTATAACGTGTTTGAAAAAAATCTTACGTTACAGAATTAGCCTACCATGTAAACTCCAAATTGATTGGAGCGCAACAAATGAAAGACTAGCCACGATTGGTCGGGCTATAAATACTATCTTTCGTTGTTAGGGGAGACGTGAAAAGGTAACATTTTTTCAAACACTTGTCGAAACGTGGCCTCATTGGCTAGACTCGCTGATATACTCACTTAGGAGCGTTAGTTCGAGACCACTAGTGCAAATAATCTTGATAAAGCAACAGTGCGTTGAAGCCAGCTCATATTTGTGTTAAATAAAAGCCTGGAACATAAGCAGATGGGAATTTGTGCCAGAAATTGTGCCAGAATTCATTGCTAATCAACGTGTCTGTGTTTATTTCCATGAAATTGTGGTAAGCTTGAACCATTCAGTATCTTTTAATGAAAATTGAATGTAAATTGTTAATTTATGCCTGTATATATATATGTGTAGTTCAGTGGCAAACAGGAGATAAAGCCTATAATGCTCCAGCCTGAACAGAGGGTGTCGGAGGGAAGTAAAACGGCATGGAATGGCCAAATAGTACACTGACACCTGGATGATTGATTAGACAGAAATAATGCTGGAAGTGCAGAGGCGTAGTGACCATTAAGGAGGGTAATGCTGGTATAAAGTATTTCAGATGAAGCTGACAGTTGGCCTAACGCTCTGAACTCAATGTTTGTGTTGTATTGTGCTCATTGTAGAACTAGAGTATCAATTAGTTATGAAGTAGAAGGTACATCCTTCTTGTTTTCAGGGACCGTGGTCTTGATGGTACTGAGCAGCACCTGGTCAGAGCTTTGCTGAATCCAGAGTCGGACAGCATATTCCTTGGTCCATTTAGCTATCAGTGAGGTGTCTCCAGAGCCCAGAGGAGAATTCGCGCAGAGGAGTCCTTCCCTGCCGCCATCACTCAAGATAAGCTGATTTGGCCAGCTGAGCTCAACATTATGTCCCCTCATCTTGAAATAACTTTGTAAAAATAACATTCAGAGGGGAATTTAATTGTCTTAATATCAGGAACTGAGAACATCTCCAATACTAGTCCCAAAAGACAAACTATTGAAGTCATGATGACAAATACCAACAGAGCTTGAACAAAACAAAACCAGTATTACCTCATATTACCACTACACAACTGACACACATAGGATATTTTAATAATATATGTCACTACAATATTCATATTGATAAAGTCTGTACATATACTTGTAATTAAAATTGATTGTGATTCCTGGTTCCTTTGTATTTGAATCAGGACACATATACCTTTATGATAACCATGAATACATATTGTTATTTGAAAAGTTATCAGTGACTCCTTAAGATATTCTCATAGAGGGTTATATGTATGTGAGTGTCACAGTGTTGTCAAGAGTAGTGGATTAAATTAAATTGTTTATCTGTCTGTTGTTGTGACTTACACTTCATCATACACATACCCTAGACACATAACGTAGTCATCACACTATTCCAGAATAATTCTGACTGAGATATATAGATATGTGGTAGCAAGTAAGGTTATCTATAATACACTACTCTTAATAGATATAGATACCTTCACAGCTGATCTCAGTCAGTACACTAAGTCCCATATAAATAATTATAACATCCCACTTCACCACATATATTGGGGGCTCGTCCGGGATTTTGAATCTTTACCTATTAAAAATATTGGGTGTAATTCACTTCAGGGAATATAAGAATTAAAAGGTATCCTTGGGTGGAATTAAATAAGGTTGAGCTCACGGTGCCTGTGTTGTCCAGTAGATATATTTAGAGATTAAATTGTTGGTTAGACATTGTAGAAATTTACCTGATAGACAATGGCGGACCTGGCCAAGTTTCGATCTGCTGCTGTACAGACTGCAAAAGAGTTAGGATTAGATGGGCAAGTTATGGTTGCCTATGTCACTACGGAATGTGACAAATTTATTGAACGCGAAGAAAGAAGATTAGAAAAAGAGGCCGAAAGAAAGTTAGAGGCTGAGACTAAGAGGTTGCAAGCTGAGGCTGAGACTAAGAGGTTGCAGATTGAGGCTGACAAAGAGGCTAAGAAATTGGAAGCAGAAAGAGAAGACAAAAGATTAGCTGCAGAAAGGGAAGAGAAGAAATTAGCTGCAGAAAGGGAAGAGAAGAAATTAGCTGCAGAAAGGGAAGAGAAGAAATTAGCTGCAGAAAGGGAAGAGAAGAAATTAGCTGCAGAAAGGGAAGAGAAGAAATTAGCTGCAGAGAGGGAAGCAGAAAAGGAGGAGAAAAGATTACAAAGGGAACATGAATTACGACTAAGGGAGTTTGAGTTTCAAGGCCATGCTCCTGAAAATGGTGCCAGTCCCTTTGCCTCTGATGCTACGGTTACTCAGGGAGCCTCAACCTCAGCTATGAACTTTCATTTAGATCATTTTGTTGAGAAAGACGATGATATTGAGAGCTATATAAATAGGTATGAGCTATTAGCTACCACGTATGGGTTAGAGAGAGAAAGGTGGAGCTTAAAGTTATCTCAGGGACTTCGTGGGGGCAGCTTATGAAGTTTTTGCAAAAATGAGCAGAGGTGATCAGGAAAATTATGATATGCCAAAGCAGGCTCTTTTGTTAAGATATGAAAAGAATGCTGAATTTTATAGGAAAAAATTTAGGAATGCTAAACTACTGTCAGGTGAAACATATCACCAGTTCTCTGCACGAATAGAGACATACTTGGAGAAATGGACTTCTCTGGGGAAAACCCAAGATTTTAAGGAAATGGTCCTTATAGAGCAACTAAGAGAGTCCATGGCTCCAGACCTGAGAAAGTTTCTCATGGAACAAGGTGCAGAGAGGCTGGGTGAGTTGCTAAATGTTGCTGAAAGGTATCAAGCAGCTCAAGCAGAGGTAACAGGTAATAAAAGAAACAAGTGGATAACTTTAGGGCACCACAGAACTTTAATAAATTTGATCCTAGGGATCAAAATAAAGGTAAGCACCAATTTGATAGGCCACGGTATGAAAATAAAAATAAATTCCCACAATTCGATGAAAGGAAATATAATGAAAGAAAATCTTTCAACCAAGGAAAAAGGTGGTGTAAGAATTGTCAGATGGACAATCATGACACTGACCGTTGCAGAAGGAAACCTGTGTATATGGCAACCCTTCAGGTCAGGTCGACCTCAAGACAGGAGGAGGATATTATGTTGGATACCACTCCAGAAGAGATGAGGAAGGCACAGGCTGAGGACAAAACACTCAAGCCTTGTTTCAGAAAATTGTCAACTTGTCATACAACTCCAGGCAAGGGAGATTTTTACATGAAAAACAAGTTGATGTATAGGAAGGCTGGAGCTAGATCCAAAGGTCAGGGACAACTGGTACTTCCTAAAAGATACAGGACAGAATTAATAAGGAGCCTACATGTGAAACCAGATGGGGACCATGAGAAAATAGGTACCATCATTCAAAAGGTGGCTCACAATTATTATTGGCCCAAAGCAAGATGGGACATTGAAAATTTTGTAGAAAGGTGTAGCATAGCACATGAGGGAACACCCACAAGTGGGAACATGGATCAGGACCTGGACACGCCCCGGGGCAAAATTAGGCCTGATAATAAAAAAGAAAAATAGATTTGATAAAGTGGACCAAATGGAATGGGAAGCCCCTTTTCACGGACAAGCTTCACTTAACTGTTTTACAATGGCCACTATGCGGAGAGTGCAAAGAGATGTCTTACCTCAGGATAAGCCGACAATCCCTCAATCGGACTTAAACAAACTGGAGGAAGAGGATGTAGAGAGGAAATCTCTCATCAAGAATTTTAAGAGGGGAGACAGCCCCAAAAGAAAAATTGGTAGCGGTCGTTTTGTGAATGATAATTCTGGGAGGAAAAATCATCACTATAAAGCTTCGAGTGGAAGAGACCATACCGGTGCATGGACAAATAGGTCCACACAATTAAAGGTCCATATGTAGCTATGTTAAGAACGTGGACTGATGAAAAGGCAGAGGAAAACATTACATCTTCATACCAATATGTGAATGAGCTGACCACTCGGTTAAAAACTGGCTGGAAACTTGCCAATGAAAAGTTGAAACAAGCCAGGAAGAAACATGCTGCCTATTATAACAGGAAGGCGAAGGACAGAAATTTGGCTGTGGGAGAGAAGGTACTGCTTCTTTTGCCCGGGAGTCAGAATAAGTTACAAATTGGATGGCAGGGTCCATATACAGTTCTAGAGAAGGTGTCTAGAACAAATTATAAGATAGATAAGAAGGGGAAAGAAAAAATCTATCATGTGAATCTCCTGAAGAAATATTTGGAAAGAGAACATCAGGAAGAGACACACTTGTTGACCTTGTCCATCGCCATGGAGATGAAAAAGGAACCACTTTCATCATTTGAATATCCATTTCACCCCTGTGAGACAGCAGCACAGGTGAAAATCAGTACACATTTAACGAAAACTCAGAAAGAGAGAGTGCAACAGGTTCTAAATAATCATGCAGAGGTGTTAACAGACCGACCAGGGCATACAAATCTATTGGAATATGATATGAAACTAATAGACTCCACACCTGTCTGTATGAAACCATATTCGATTCCGTTTGCTAAGGAGAAAGCTTTGAAGGAAGAGATAGACTATCTATTGAAGGAAGGAATTATTTCACACAGTGAATCTTCGTATAGTTCCGGTGTTGTACTCTTAAGGAAGCCCTCTGGAGAACATAGACTCTGTATAGATTACAGGAGACTGAATGCTATTACAGAAGGACAGGTGGATCCATTGCCGGATACAAATCAGCTGTTTGCCAGACTAAATAAAGCTAAATATTTCTCCAAAGTGGATCTGAGTAAAGGATACTATCAGATTCCAGTAAAGCCTGAGGTTAGACCATACCTAGCTTTTAGTACCTCAGAAGGACACTATGAGTTTAATAGATTGCCATTTGGATTGAAGAATGCGCCTAGTGTCTTCTCTAGAATGATGAGAAAATTATTGGATCCTCTGAATAATCCCTGTATAACAAATTTTATGGATGATATCCTTATAGCAACAGAAACCTTTGAGGAACACATTGACTCTCTGAACATGCTGTTTGATCGACTTAGGGAGGCAAATTTAACAGCCCGACCAACCAAATGTTGCGTTGGATGTAAAGAATTGGAATTTTTGGGACACACAGTTTATCAGGGAAACATGACCCCTGACCCAAAGAATTAGAGAAACTACAGAAAGCCCCGAGACCACAAACCAAGAAGGACGTGAGATCCTTTGTCTCATTATGTGGTTTCTACCAGAAGTATATCAAAAACTTTAATTCCATATGTGCACCGTTAACTGAATTGACACGTAAAGGACATCCAGATCGCATTACATGGACACCACAATGTGAAATGACTTACCAAGAATTGAAGGAAAAGCTCACAAGTAAACCCATTTTGAAATTACCTGACTTAAGTCAAGAATTCATAGTAAGGACGGATGCAAGTAATATTGGGTTAGGTGCAACTCTACTACAGAAATCAGATGCATTGGATGGGGAATTAAGCCCAGTGGCATATGCTAGCAGAAAGTTGAATAAAGCTGAAATCAACTACTCAACTAGCGAAAAAGAATGTCTTGCAGTAATATGGGCGATAAAGAAATTCATATTTATCTATATGGGAAGGCATTTAAGTTGCAAACAGACCACAAACCTTTATCGTTTCTAGCACAGGCTAGGCATGAGAACTCCAGGTTACTCCGATGGTCTTTACTTTTGGCTCCATATAATTTTAGCATTGAGTATATATCTGGAAAAACCAATTTGGGAGCGGATTTTTTAAGCCGCCATCCGTGCGATGAGAATCACCTTAAACCCCAGAAATAATAATAAATTTCTCTATGTGTATATAGAATAAAGGACTGACATATAATGTCTGTTTTAAGAGGGGAGGTGTCGTGGAATATTCTAATCCACATATATAAATTATTAGGTAAATATGAAGCCTAACAAATAAAATAAATAAAGGAAGAAGAATGGTAAAGAACAGTGCTGTCACAATGACAGTACTCGAAATCCCCCTTGTTTTCTGCTTCGTCTGCAAATTGTAACGCTTTCACGTTGATAGTAAAAGCTTACTGTATTATACCCGCTTTCTTCAATGAAACGTGTGCTGTATTTCTTGGAAAAACATTGAGAGGCACCCTGCGTAATGACCTAAATTAATCCTAACATTAATTATACTGCGTTACCAAAACGAACGAACAGATGGACTAAAGGATAAAGAGAGAGGGAGGGCTGAAAATCAGGAACGCATGCAACACGCGTCGCGCGATACACAATTACTACCATCACGCGTGTAAGACTACATGCACTAACTTTTTTTCAGACGGACAGTGATAAAATACATTACCCTTCCCAGAGTTAGGTTTTAAAATCATAAAAAACGCTTATTAGGAAAGATAACAATAGATGGGTTTACGGTTGAAAACATAACAGTACCCAGACAGCACATCTTCGAAACAGGAGGTAGAAAATACATATTTTGAACGCAGCCACGTAGCTCTTTTAAATTTGGATATTTGGGTTCCTTAGGGCTTGCTGACAAAGAATATGTAAAACGTTACGCAAATAGTCCAGGAATTAATAAATTATACCCAAAATAAAATAGTGGGGATGCCTGACAGCATGGAATCATTTCTGCTCATAAAATTTTTTTATAACGTGTTTGAAAAAAATCTTACGTTACAGAATTAGCCTACCATGTAAACTCCAAATTGATTGGAGCGCAACAAATGAAAGACTAGCCACGATTGGTCGGGCTATAAATACTATCTTTCGTTGTTAGGGGAGACGTGAAAAGGTAACATTTTTTCAAACACTTGTCGAAACGTGGCCTCATTGGCTAGACTCGCTGATATACTCACTTAGGAGCGTTAGTTCGAGACCACTAGTGCAAATAATCTTGATAAAGCAACAGTGCGTTGAAGCCAGCTCATATTTGTGTTAAATAAAAGCCTGGAACATAAGCAGATGGGAATTTGTGCCAGTAATTGTGCCAGAATTCATTGCTAATCAACGTATCTGTGTTTATTTCCATGAAATTGTGGTAAGCTTGAACCATTCAGTATCTTTTAATGAAAATTGAATGTAAATTGTTAATTTATGCCTGTATATATATGTGTAGTTCAGTGGCAAAACAGGAGATAAAGCCTATAATGCTCCAGCCTGAACAGAGGGTGTCGGAGGGAAGTAAAACGGCATGGAATGGCCAAATAGTACACTGACACCTGGATGATTGATTAGACAGAAATAATGCTGGAAGTGCAGAGGCGTAGTGACCATTAAGGAGGGTAATGCTGGTATAAAGTATTTCAGATGAAGCTGACAGTTGGCCTAACGCTCTGAACTCAATGTTTGTGTTGTATTGTGCTCAGTGTAGAACTAGAGTATCAATTAGTTATGAAGTAGAAGGTACATCCTTCTTGTTTTCAGGGACCGTGGTCTTGATGGTACTGAGCAGCACCTGGTCAGAGCTTTGCTGAATCCAGAGTCGGACAGCATACTCCTTGGTCCATTTAGCTATCAGTGAGGTGTCTCCAGAGCCCAGAGGAGAATTCGCGCAGAGGAGTCCTTCCCTGCCGCCATCACTCAAGATAAGCTGATTTGGCCAGCTGAGCTCAACATTATGTCCCCTCATCTTGAAATAACTTTGTAAAAATAACATTCAGAGGGGAATTTAATTGTCTTAATATCAGGAACTGAGAACATCTCCAATACTAGTCCCAAAAGACAAACTATTGAAGTCATGATGACAAATACCAACAGAGCTTGAACAAAACAAAACCAGTATTACCTCATATTACCACTACACAACTGACACACATAGGATATTTTAATAATATATGTCACTACAATATTCATATTGATAAAGTCTGTACATATACTTGTAATTAAAATTGATTGTGATTCCTGGTTCCTTTGTATTTGAATCAGGACACATATACCTTTATGATAACCATGAATACATATTGTTATTTGAAAAGTTATCAGTGACTCCTTAAGATATTCTCATAGAGGGTTATATGTATGTGAGTGTCACAGTGTTGTCAAGAGTAGTGGATTAAATTAAATTGTTTATCTGTCTGTTGTTGTGACTTACACTTCATCATACACATACCCTAGACACATAACGTAGTCATCACACTATTCCAGAATAATTCTGACTGAGATATATAGATATGTGGTAGCAAGTAAGGTTATCTATAATACACTACTCTTAATAGATATAGATACCTTCACAGCTGATCTCAGTCAGTACACTAAGTCCCATATAAATAATTATAACATCCCACTTCACCACAGTTATGTATGTGTTTTCATGTGTTTTTCTCAAAAACTTTCCAGCATCGTAGATCAGTAGGATTATTCATTCAAGAAATAGTTACGTGTTGTGAGCATTTTAAAAGACAAAAGGAACAAGTATCATTGAACTTTTGACTTCAGAAAGAAAAGAATAATCAGATCGGGGTTTAGCGCCGGTGTGCAACAAAGCAGAATTTACTGAAGAGACGGGACTTCCGAATATCTCCGGACGCCATCTATTTTTCTTACGTGTTTTGTAAATCGTTAGCTTCTCTTCGTGCTGTTTATTTCTTTGTCTGCTGTTTCCTTCTCTCTTTATTTTGTCGACGTTTCTCGTTATAATTATCTCTTCTTACATCTCCAACTCGTCCTTTATAGTTGTGTCATATATTTTTTTTTTAAATTTGAGCAATGTGTCACATACTCTCTAGTTTGCTTATTCTCTTTCTCTGACTTAACGTTATTCTTTTCTTAGCTACTTTTCACCCATCCTTCTATCTTTTTCCAGCAATTATCTGCTGGGTTCCAATATTTACATTCTACTCTCTTCATTTTCTTCTTTAAACACCTTGTCTGGTGGCGTAGGCAATAATGTATCTCCACCACTTCATGTCCCCAGTAATATTGATCAATTCTGTTGTTAAACTCTGTCCATGCCGTAATGTCAGACTGTCCAGCATCCATTCTCTTTATCTTCCTCTATTTCTTTTACCTTCAGTTTTTCTTGTTGTTACGATATCCTTACTTAGTCATCCCTCTTTTACCGTGAGGTGTAGAGGTTTGGAGGTGGGAGCGCCATACTATCCTATCGGCTGTCTTCCTTCTGGCCTGGTTACAATCTAGTCCTCGGTCCTTCGGAGATTGCCTAATGTTGTCCTCCCAGCGGACTCTGGATCGACCTGGAGCTCTGGATCTCTGGCGCTTACGATATCCAGGAGGAAGTAATTTGCTTCTGACATTATGTTGCCCTCGAATCCTTGTCACCTCGACTTTCTGTGTTTCATTCTTAGTCTCCCCTTCCCTGAATCAACATAATTTACCTTTGCGCTACCTACAGAGCGTGGGCACAACTAAGAGGGAACATGGGCACAGCTAAGAGGGAACATGGGCACAGCTAAGAGGGAACATGGGCACAGCTAAGAGGCTACATGGGCACAGTTAAGAGGGCACATGGGCACAGCTAAGAGGGAACATGGGCACAGCTAAGATGGAACATGGGCACAGCTAAGAGGGAACATGGGCACAGCTAAGAGGGAACATGGGCACAGCTAAGAGGGAACATACACTTTCATCATCATTACTCTTTAACTCCCTATGGAGCATAGACTTTTATCACATTTACGTCACGGCTTCCTAGTCTGTGCCATCCCTTCAAGTTCTTTCCCTCTTTTCTTTATCTCTGTCGCGTGTGTCAGTAGTGCCCTTCTTTACAAGGAGGGATCAGTGCATCATTTTTCGGTTGCGAACACAACATAAGCCACTCAACAATCACTTGAACATAATCCAACCACAACACACTCCAGAGTTCCAGCTATGTACCTACCCCTATGAAACTGCTGACAACCGCCTCTTTGAGTGCCCCGCACTCGAAGATGTTAGGAAAATGCTCCTTCCTCCGAGGCCAGAGATGTGCAACACCTTATATGGGGCAAAAGAACAATTTTCGAGCACATGCAGATACCACTACATGGCATTGGGCCGGGGCGAGAACCTAAATGACGCTGGATCCTTAACACCAACAAACAAGAATGCTTTCACGTAGTTTCCTCTGTGCGTGTTCTATTCAAAGTCAGCCTGTTTTTCTCTCACTGTTTAATCATGCTGAAGTTTTATTTTGGCTTTCAGTTTGCACAGTTTCCTCATGCCCAACCTTCCTAAGACTCCTTCTACGACTTGCCTGGCAGAGTATAGGATTACTATTCGGTTCCACCTTTTCGGGCATCGGTACCATGTGTGCCTTTTTACTAACATAAAACCTGTGACTTTCTTGCAATGCGAATAACATTATGTTTCTATAATTATCAGTAATAAGGTACAGATAGTCCCGTAGCAGATACTGCAAAAATGGAGTGAAGTGTGAGAGACTTCACCATATTAAGTCTAGCCTTAAAAGTTGCAGTGAGGAGTTTCCGTCCTCGCTGGCTTTTCCTTCCCTAAATCAATAGCAGTCAGGTACCTATTTACAGCTGGGTAGACAGAAGCTTGGTGCTACCAGGTTTAAATAAGAAAACCTGGTTACTTTGCCTCCGAGTGGCCAGCGTTCGAACCGCTTATCCAATCGGAAGCTCTCCTGTTATAATATTAGCCCCTTCAGTCATAACTGACTATGGTAATGCGCCCCTGAGGTGACAACCCTCAGCTGCTTATTTTCTCGATGTATCTGTCGCCATTTTCTCCTCTCTTCTGCTTGTTGTGTGAGCTTCTTTTCGCCCAATCTGAGGTAGCGCCGTAGTGAGCATCACCTCATGGTGCGACCGACAGCTTCCTCCTCCCAGAGCTCAATGGGGAAAGCAGACAGTGGCGGGACAACACCTAATTGACTGGGAGCTACCTAGCTTGAAGCTGGCGGTTGCTATCCAGTGAGATCATAGAACCTCTCCCACTATCGGAAGTAGCCCTTGGCACCATGCCCTCCGCCAGTTGGGCAAGATGCATAAAACCAGTAACTGTTACTTCCCGTGTTGTGCCGACACCTATAGGGTGAAGCTGGGAGTCTCCTCTCCAGAGCGAGAGCTTAGGCACAGTTATATGGAGATCAAGCTGTTGCCCATGCAGCATGTTCCCCCTCTCCACGCAACCGGTAAGTCCAAAAGAACGGCAGTAGCTGATACAGTTCGGTCCCAGCCACTCCTATAATAATAACGCAGAATAAAGTAATCCTATCGCCATCTCAGTGTAAGAGACATACTAATTTCCAGACTCCACGCAAGTAACAATAGATTAAGGTACCATCTGTTTAATAAGCCAAAAATCGAAACTACCAATGAGTGTAACTTTGACACTGACTACTCAACATCTAGTGTGGGAGTATACAACATATGTTGGCCAGACAAAGCGCATATTGACATTGAGCTGTTGGCACGGGACAGGAAGACTAAGCATAAGTTTCTTCTTCTTTGATCCTTAGCCGCCGACTGTCCAAGCAGTCAGTGGCCATCACGCCTAGTGGCGTCTTGTAAAGCAGCAACAAACTGCTTCCACTTTGTTCGGTAGGCGGCCATCCTTCGTACAGTGCCCCAGTTCTGGTTCATTCTTTGCATCTCGGCCTCCACAGTTCTCCGCTAATTTGTTTTTGGACGGCCTCTCTTTCGCTTTCCTTCGGGGGTCCACAGCAAATAGGCTGGAAAAGAACTCTCGAGGCTGAATCGACAATCTTGAGCCTTTCTTCTACGGAACAGTGCTCGGGGCAGAACACAGGGAGAAGATGATGTCGAGGGTCTGTGCTCCAGGAAAGGGACCCCACTAAAGAGAGATTATACATTATCTTGCCAGTAATAATATGTCACGTGTTGCTTTATATATCCCAGTATTTCATAAGAATCATCTGTGACACTGCTGATTCCTTTTCGGTTAATAAGTATTTTTATCCTATCCGTTGGGATGTCGGAGTGGCTAAGAGGTATGGCGTCCGTCTCGAATTATAAAGGTACCGGGTTCGATTCCCAGTAGAGGGAATATTAAAAGTTGAAATTTTTTTTCGAACCAGTGGTCCCAATTATGTCATACTCCCCCCCCCCTTTTTTCCGGTCTCCTGGGTAGTGAGATCGGATAGCTATCCTTCTCGGATAAGGGCGACAAAATAGGAGGTCCCGTGTGCAAGCTGCGCACGTTAAAAATGTCTCGGCAGTTGGTAATCGTAAACATTAAGCCGCTGCTCTGGCAACATTTAATAATAAAAAAATTAGAAACCTACCCACCACAATATTTACAGAATGTGTGATTCCTATATTCACACATTGGGATTACTACCGGTGCTACGCAGTTCGTGCACTTTGCTGAGATCTTCCGCGTGTGATCGAAGGGAGGAGATCGGTGCACTAATGGCGTTGTTCGTGTGCAATGAAAATAGTCCTTAAAACCAAACCAAATCAAACCAAACCAAACCAAACCAAACCAAACCAATCCTATCCGTTACATTTCGGTGTTCATCGGAGCTATTTCAGCATTTCATATTTTCATCCTTGCTTTAAACTCCGTACATGTCCCTGCACGTGTCAACTACTGGGCTGTGATAGTCGAGTATAGAAAAATAATGTTATAACCTATACAGCATCTCAAAGTTTGATTTTATTTCTTCTTCTTCTTCTTCTTCTTCTTCTTCTTCTTCTTCTTCATCTTCTTCTTTTTCTACTATTTCGTCTTCTTATTTTTTCTACTACTACCCTACTTCTTCTCATTCTTTTTCTTGTTCTTTTTTGTTCTACTTCTTCGTCTTCTTTCTTTCTTCTTTTCTAATTTTCCTTCTCCTTCTCGTTCTCCCTGTCTCGTTATCTGACATGGTCAGGTAATTAATGTAAGTAAATGAATAAGGGGGCTGCTGTAAAACTGGTAAGAGAATAAATATACGTATATTAACAAATAAAACGGTATTGAATCAGTTGTACAAATTAACGGTACACAGGAAACACGGGACGTTTCGGATTTCATCCTTCGGTAGCCACAGTTACAAACAGGCAACAAGGACAAGAAATATAGACAGGTAAAAGAAATATGCTATACAGCACTACAAACGCGTAATGTATATATGTAATAAAGTGTAACAACTCAGGTGAAGAGCAATAGTAAAGCAAGGAAAATACAAAAAACGGAAAAAATATAAAGACAATTAATTAAACAATCAACGAAAATCAAAAGCAGAAAATGGAATAACAAAACAAGGTAATTAATGAACGCTGTTATTGAGTAATGGTGTATTTATTTACACATCAACATCATCATCATCACTTTCTTTTTTTGCTCTCTAAGGATCGTGGAGCTATCACTGCAGCTGGCGCTCTTACAAGACACCTAAATCAAAGCATTCATGTACACTTGCAGCTGTGATGTCTGTAGAGATAGATTTAACACAACGAGGTTGCTAAGCAACCTTAAGTTAGTCTCTTCTTACGAATTACCTGTGGGAGCTTTGGTCCTATTCTTTATTTGTATCCTGAGAGACCCCCGTAAACTGCGCGCGGCAAGTATCAATCTATACCATGTATTATCCAATACCATAACTCCCGCCGTAAGTACGTCAGTCGGTCACATCATGCACACCGTCATTTGCGCACTTTTCTATTTTCGAGAGAGTACATTAACTTTCAACCGCATCTAAGGTGTGCAACTGTGGTTGAAAGTTAGACAATAATTGTATTGTTTCCCTTATATGTACTCTCCCGAAAATAGAAAAGTGCGCAAATGATGGTGTGCATGAACAGTTTGATTATGGAAACAAGCCAACAACACATTAACTTTAAAATGTACGTTTTTGATTGTTTTTTCAAGACAAAATTTTAATTTAAAGTATTGCAGACTTATTATTATGGACCAAAATGATAAGATGGCTACAATTAAAAACTTGTCAATTTTGACGGGTTATTGCTAGTTATATGTCATCATTTTCACATCTTTATCTCTAAAGCACTGTCACCATACGCCAACTTTCTATTTGTTTGTCTACTCTTATATTTCATAACCTTCTTCGTTTTTTGCAGTTCTATCTTTTAAAAATGTATTTCTCTTCTTCCTAAGGATGATCAAGCAACGGTTCTTGTTTAATAATTTCCTTATTATTATACGAGCTTTTTGCTGTCATCTCAGCATACTCACATCATTAGCGTAATATAAATGTTCCAAGTAATCTAGTAGCTACTAAAATATACGGTTGTGATACTCAACGGTTACATTAAAAAAATATACACGATAAAATGTTCCTTTAGTTGTCTGTTTGCTTGTTTGTTTGTTTGTTTTTTTTTCAATCTCAGACTGATGATTTGTGTATAACTATTGTTTTATTATCCCTCTGTTATAAAAATATTTATTTCTTGTTTATGGTCTTAGTTTCTGTTCTAAGTATAATGTCAATTGTCAGCTTTCTTGTGTATTTTTGGTATTGTCTTTCTCATATTCAAAAAAATCAAAAACAAGCGACAATATGGAGAAAACAAAGATTAACCTAGTCAAACAGCGCGAACCAACCAAAGACTGAAGATGCACTGAATCAAAGAACCGCTCTGAGAAATATAAGAATTAAAACCGAAGAAAAAAAAACAGACAAAAAACGAACGACAGCAATTTCTTGCCTGGTTGACCAGAAAAGCAAATATCAAGCGCTTTAGTGCTGTATACATAATTAAGTCTTCGTCTGCTGCTAAACCAACAGAGATTTGAACGCATGCGATAAAAAACTACCAACTAAGCTACAGCATAAAATACCTAATCTTCTCGTTGGTATTCCGATGACGCCAGTGGATGTATCCGAGCACGGAAATTGAATACCGCTACTCTCTGTGAGAGCCTGAAGGGATAATTCTGTTGATTTTAATTGAGAAGATTCAGCAACAAATTGACACCTTAACATTCGAAGTCAGATCTAATCATGACAAATTTGAACGCATGAATTATGTAAAAAAATGTGCTTCTGCTAAGTGCGAAAAAAGCTACGAAGAACATATAACCATTAGAACATAGGAAATTATAAGATTCAGTGAGAAAAACACCAAGAAATTGGAAGCTATGCGGATGGAAGCTAATGATAAGCAACAAACACAGCAACACTAATTATATAATTATAAAATGCTAAATCAATAAATAAATCTATCTATCTATCTATCTATCTATCTATCTATCTATCTATCTATCTATCTATCTATCTATCTATCTATCTATCTATCTATCTATCTGTCTGTCTGTCTGTCTGTCTGTCTGTCTGTCTGAGTGCCTGTCTGTCTGCCGGTCTGTTTGTTTGTGTCTGTCTGTCTGTTTTCGTCTGTCTGCCTGCCTGCCTGTCTACAAGCATATCTGCTTGTCTATATATATATATATATATATATATATATATATATATATATATATATATATATATATATATATATATATATATATATATATATATATACATATATATATATATATATATATATATATATATATATATATATATATATATATATATATATATATATGTATGTATGTATGTATGTATGTATGTATGTGTGTATGTGTATGTGTGTGTGTGTGTGTGTATGTGTGTGTATGTGTGTGTATGTGTGTATGTGTGTATGTGTGTATGTGTGTATGTATGTATGTATGTATGTATGTATGTATGTATGTGTGTATGTGTGTATGTGTGTATGTGTGTATGTGTGTATGTGTGTATGTATGTATGTATGTATATGGCGAGAGAGAGAGGGACACAGAGAGACAGAGAGGGAGAACGCAAGAGAAAGAACATAGTATTAGAAATTTATATCATTCTTGAAAATAACCACACATGGTTTTTTCGTCCTACTGTTAATTCAACAAGCCCCCGTTTAATTCGAGCTTCACTTTATCTGGACTGACTATAAAATTCGAAATCTTCTGATCTCTGGAATGTCAGTGGAAACTGTGCTCTGAGCAGATGGTAATAGTTGTAAAGGTGAAGCCCTAAGAGCAGTTTGATTTGTGATTAGGCTGGGAGAAGCAGCCGGGGAGTTACTGTTGTTTGTTTAGTCAATCACTTAAAATGATTACAGGCATAGTTTTTTATCGTGATATCATTGCTGTGATTATAGCTAGCTCAAAACAGTAGTTTAGACTTAAGACCGTTGTATACTTTAGAAATATGTCATAATAAACAGTCTTCTTCTTCTTCTTCCGTCCTTAGCCACCGACCGTCAAAGCAGTCAGTGGCCATTACGCCTAGTGGCGTCTTAGGGCAACAGCAGATAGGTTTTCTTTGCCATTGTTTCCCATCACGCCTATTGGCGTCTTTAGGGCAACGGCAAATCAATCCATTTGCTGTTGTTTCCGTAATCGAAGTGACTGGCAAACGGGTGATCAGCCCGATAATAAACAGTAGTTATGATTTTTTGCCAATATCTGCCTTGCCAAAATTGAGCTGTAACAGTCGAGGTTGTTATATATATATATACTTGATCTGTTGCACTAATCTCATCTTTTATTCGTAGGTTAAACTGGTAGATCACTGCACGAAATGACCTTGTGTATAAATATTCTTGTTAGTAAAAATACTGTTGTGTGCACTTGATATTACTGTAACTTCGATGCTTCTTAAAGGTAAAAATTAAAACTTCCTTTTCTAATCTTCTTTATCATATCTCACTATATGGCGTAATATGAACGTCTCGCGATGTTTTCACGACGGCTTCTTGTCTCTGACTGTCCCAACAATAATCGCTTCTTCTAATATCTCTTCTCTTCATACAGTCTACATCTTTCTGAGAGCAAAGTTCGGTCAGTGTCTCGCTGTAGACCAGACTCAGAGTTGAATGTCTTTCTTCTCATTCTAGTTATTTTTCATTGTTTTACTAACGGTCGTTATTTCGTTTCCCACCGTTTCAGAAAATTGAGAATTTGTTTAATTTTATTTCCAGTACTAAGATCATTGTCCACGCGAAGTCACGCGTCGATTCCTGCCCATAAATATATCAGCTTCTACCCTTTAAGGTCATCTTTCCCAAAATACTATGTGGGAAAGTTAACCACTCTTGTAACTGTTCAATGACCTACGCTGTTCTCATGAAATCTCTAACCTGGATTAAAACAAAGTTCTTCTTCTTCCTTGTTCGTCCTGAAAAGGACGTTGGTTGCGTTGTGTCCGTTTACAGCGAAGCTGTGATATTTGCGCCTTTCGGCCGACACATCCGACTTCAGCATGGCATTTTTTGGGGCCAGGTTTAAAACAAAGTTCTAAAAATAACAAAACGCTTCATGTCTCTTTGTCCAGTTTAATAGAATTACTGTAGTTTTTTTTTCCTTGTGGGACATTTTCCTGACCTCAATAAACTTCTAAAATTCAATGTTCTAGCTATATACATCGCGTCCTATCATAGATATAAAGTCAATGGTAAACATAGTCCCATGGTAGATAATGCCAAAGGTAGTGACGTTTTTGAGACTTTATTATACTAGGTTTCAGCTTTTATGAAGAGAGGTGATAAGATCTCTATCTTTCTGCCTTTACCCTCTCTAACTCAGGAGCAGAGCCAAGTATCCATTTACAGCTAGGTTGTCTGGATTGTTTCATTACCTGGTTTTGAACTCGATAACTTTGCTTCAAGAACTGTTAATTCTGTCTTTTGGCACTCGAGCCAAAAAAGACTATGAAATCTAATTGACAACAAAAAATAGAATTGTATTATTGCGCTCACTAAAACGCACTTTATTCGTGAATTGCATAAAATGTGACCGACATCCTTTTTTTTTTGAAGTAAAGTGAACACAAGGAAAAATATCATTACTGTATTAGAATTTTCTACAACTTGATGGAGCAAGAAGAAGATTGTCCGCAAGGTATAAAAGAAACCAAATAGGCTGCGTTTATTCCAAATTTCAAACTTCTCTGAAACATGAAAACAGCTGTGAATTTATCATGGTAGATCTTTAGAGAGCTAAGTGTGTCGAAAGTAGACTCCCACATCTCCTGTGTTGCCTAACACAACCATAAGCTGAAGACAGTGTTGTCACCCTGAATTTGGAAAAAAATCTAGACGGTACCTTAAAAACACCTATATTTTGAATTGTCGTCTACTTTTGGGCGACTAAGGCTACAATAGGCGGTTTTTCCCGGGCTACTTTGGGCTATTTTTGGTCTACTTAGGGCGGAATCCCGAATACTGAAAGTTGATCCAAGTGGCGTTCTTCAAATATTAAAGGAAAATGAAACCTAGACGGGACTTTAAAAAAAAAAAAAAAAAAAACTAGATCTAAAATTCACCTAGGAGTGGCAACACTGGGTTAAGAAAACACT
This sequence comes from Oreohelix idahoensis, assembly GCA_024509875.1. NCBI lineage: Eukaryota > Metazoa > Mollusca > Gastropoda > Stylommatophora > Oreohelicidae > Oreohelix > Oreohelix idahoensis. The sequence continues at coordinate 152,993 of JAMPIV010020247.1, read as the reverse complement.
ACTTTTGTAGTCTGAAAAATAAAAAGTACAGTAATAGTATTAGACTTGACAATCTAAAAACAATGACAAGTTCGAAAAGATAGACAGCGAATTGTAGGGAGGTGAAGCAAACAAAGTTACATGAAAATGAAAGCAACAAAAATAGAGAGATGGAGGGCTCAACGCAAACTGCAATATCTTTTTATTTTTTCCTCGCACCACTGAGAAGAGAAAGAAGTCAAGTTAGCTTTTCTAAGCCCGGGGGAAGAACATTTGAACGACTGTTTATAGATCGTGGCGTTAGGTTTCAGTGTTCACAAAAGTTACCTCCAGGGCAATAGCTAAAGTGGGCAGTGTATATAAACATGTCAAACCGCGCAGAGCAGTAAAGGAAACCAGAATGTTGGAAAAGAGAAATAGACATGTATTCAAATACATTAAGTAAATTAAGAAATGGAAGGAGACTAGAGATTGAGATTGGTAAAAAAAAAATTTAGAAGGAGAATAAAATCATGAGAGAATATAAGATCGCTAATTTAAGAATTTGAGACATTTTGACGGAGTAGAGAGAGAGAGAGAGAGAGGGAGAGGGAGGGAGGGAGGGAGGGAGAGAGAGGTAGAGGGAGGGAGGGAGGGAGAGAGAGAGAGAGGGAGGGAGTGAGGGAGAGAGAGAGAGGGGGGAGAGAGAGAGGGAGAGAGAGAGAGGGGAGTGTTAACGACATGTAGACATAATATTAGAGGGCCTGAAATGTGGTTGAAGAGGTGTAGTCTGAGTATAAAAGAGAACGAAAAATGCGCGGAGACGTTTAGGAAGGTTATGAGAGACTAAGAGAGAGCTCAGAGATGTATAGACAAAATATTAGAGAGTACAATATATGGTTGACAGAGCACTAGATATAGTTGGAGACGTTTAGGCAAATTATAAGAGAGACAAAGAGAGGGTTACAGACGCATAGACAGGATATACGAGAGAGCACAAGATATAGTTGAAGAACCATGGTAGTGCAGTAGTTACTGCACTGGCTTCCGAGTTCAGTGGTTCATGGTTCGATCCCCATTTGAGGTGGGATTTTTTAGACAAACGGCTCCGGAGTCGACCCAGCCTCATGAATTGGGTAATAAAGCAACTGTGGGAAGGTTAAAGGCGGCCGGAGTGATTCTGACCACATCACCATCTAGTGTGCCGATGGTCAAAAAAATATAGGCATATTAACACCAAATTCCCAATATGCCTCAATTGGCGATTAACGGGATCCTTTACCTTTTATAAGGACGTGTTGACAGAATTTAAGTTAGCAAAATGGATAGAGGCGTGTAGACAGAATATAAGAGAGCGTCAGAATATTTTTGGAGACGTGTAGACAGAATGTAAGAGATCAAGATTATTAAATACGTGTATACTGAATATAAGATACGACAATGTTTAGAGTCGTCTTAACATTATATAAGATATGACAATGTTTAACATTATATAAGAGATAAAGAAACACGGAAATAAACTGCGACTCTTGTGTGGTTCCCGGGGGACTCTGGGCAGATACAGAAAATAAGAAGATAACTACGCCCCACTAGGCGTATCATAAAAGGAGAGTAAGATAATGCTGTGTATAGAATTGAAGAGCCCCACTACGGGAAACGAATCGCTACAAAGCCCATCAGAGCATACACCATGAGGGTCGTTGACGGAGGTTTCCTGCATGGAAGTCAGCTGCAGACTGTACCCTATGCTTCTTAAGGTAGCCCACTAGTAGGAACTCCCGTAGGGGATTAAAGTGTTAAAGACTATGCCACACTAGGTTCAGCATTTTTTGAGGTGGCGTAACCAATTCCCTTCTTCACTACCTTTGCCTTCCCTAGCTCAAGAGAAGAATAAGGTTCCTTTTTACAACAGAGTAGGCTGGAGTGTGACTTTAATAATTTAGATTCTGAAACCGTACTTGTGCCGTTCTAACTCCCCATACTCTTTACAGGGAAAAAAAGGGAAGGAAGATTTTTTGTTTGTTTGTTGTTGACAGAGTGAAACTGAAGCTGAGAAGTAAAAAGAAAGAAGTGAATGCAAGAGCGATGAAGCATGGAGTACTGGAAACTGAGATGATGCAGAGACAACTAATTTGAGAGTCACACACCGACAGGATGATGTATGCTCCTCCATATTACAACTTAAGCTGACGTCTGCCTACAGAATTGAGGAACTGGTATCGACCGAGTTCAGGACGTCAAAATGCACATGTCAACAAACTTCGGCGGTGACTTCTTCTTGACCCCAGAAAGCACTGAGTCTCAATAGTTTTTGCATATCATAATGTACAGAACGTGAGATCCGATGATACGGATGGGCATGATAAATGAAAGCAGTGGATCAGACATGCGGAATGGATGTAGAACTAAACAGGTTTGAGTAAAGGAGTGCTTCTTAACCCAGGGTTCGCGGGCGACTTACGAGACATTTTAGAAGGCGAGTCATCAAAAACGAAAACTAATGCACACAACTGAAATGTATTTGTACAAAATAGAACACTAGTAACATGAATGTAATACCGAACCTAAGTTACTTTTTAAAATAACGTTTTCTCAAGCATAATTGAAATGAAGCAACATAGTGTTCATTAATCTAGTAAAAACATTAAGTGTAAAATGCTCAATTTTCATATTTTCTAACATTTACTTAAAATTTAAAACAGATTTAAAATGCATTCCTCTGCCATAATTTAGTTTTAAGTGTACTATACTTAAAATGTTAACCATTTTCAGAATGTTTTGAATATTAGGGCAGGTTATGTTCGAAGAACTATTTTCACTGTATGAACAGGTGTTTGTTAATAACACTGGAAGTTACTCATAAAAGGACTCTTAATTCATGAGCTCTAGCAACCAATCTCCCGGTTACGGGCTAAGTACGTGCACTAAGTATATATATAGTTAAAATGATATTTTTTCTGCGCATTTCACACAGGAAAACATACGTTTATATGTTTGGTTTTTTTAAATGAACTTTAGAAGATAATGGGGTGTGAGGCTTCTTAAGATGCTGTAAAGTGGTGCGAGGCTTCGTAAGATGCTGTAGAGCGGTGCAAGGCTTCTTAAGTTGCTGTAGAGTGGTGCGAGGCTTCTTAAGATGCTGTAAAGTTGTGCGAGGCTTCTTAAGATGATGTAAAGTGATGCGAGGCTTCCTAAGATGCTGTAGTGTGGTGCTAGGCTTCTTAAGATGATGTAAAGTGGTGCGAGGCTTCTCTTAAGATGATGTAGAGTGGTGCGTGGCTTCTTAAGATGCTGTACAGTTGTGCCAGGCTTCTTAAGAGGATGTAAAGTGAGGCGAGGCTTCTTAAGATGCTGTAGAGTGGTGCGAGGCTCTTAAGATGATGTAAAGTGGTGCGAGGCTTCTTAAGATGCTGTAAAGTGGTGCGAGGCTTCTTAAGATACTCTAAATGGGTGTTAGGCTTCTTAAGATGTTGTAAAAAAAAAGGGGTGGGGGGGTAGGCTTCCTAAGATGCTGTAAAGGGGTGCGAGGCTTCTTAAGATGCTGTAAAAGGACGTGGGGCCTCTACAAGGTTAAGAAACACTGGAGTAAAGAAATAATATTATCAGAGTTCTCAAAATTTAGCAGATCTAAGAAAATCAAACGATAGCATAGCTAATACAATGACTATAAAGGTAGAGGTTACACGCACATTGAGGCATATTGGGAATACGGTGTTAAGCTTATATTTTCTTGACCATCGGCACACTAGTGGTGATGTGGTCAGCATCACGCCGGCCGCTTTAACCTTCCCAGAGTTGCTCTGGTACCCAATTCGTGAGGCTGCGGTCTAAGTAATCCCACCTGAAAAAAAATCCCACCTCAACTGGGGATCGAACCATGGACCACCGAGGTAGGAAGCCAGTGCACTAACCACTGCGCTATCGCGGCTCCAACAATGATTATGCCTAGGCACATAATGTTTATTCCTAAAGCTATACAGCTGCAAAGTTAAAAAAGAAAGTACAGAAAAAGGATATACAGTGACAAGACGTACCACAGAATGCACTGGCATTACGCAATGGCGAATTAATGTACAAGAAAAACAAACTAGTAAAGATTGCCTGCTAGGGAAACATCGTTCAACATCGTCACCATTTTCTTTTTCGCTCCGCTTACATGTGGAGCATGGGGGCCATTATTACACCTGACTCCCTTGCAGAAAAAATGCCTCCCAAAAAGTCATGTGCTATTGCAGCTGTGGTTCCTGTGTTACCTGATGAGGTTGCCAGCCCACATCGACAAATCTACATTAGTCGCCTTTTACGACATGACAGAGGGTCAGAAGTATTTTTTTTTTTTTGGATGTCTTCTGAGGCTTCCGTGAACTACACCAAGCAGGGAAACATAAAATATGCTAAAATGTATTGCACTTTGGGAAAAAGTGACGTGCAGATCCATTAATTAGGAGAAGAGGAAAAAAAAGCGAATGTGTCATCAAACGAGACAGATCTGACAGCCAGAAGGGAACATGTTCTGATAACATAGATTAAGAGCAATGGTAAAATGACATTGCTGTCACAAGGAATGTACTCGAAATCCCCTTGTTTTCTGCTTCGTCTGCAAATTGTAACGCTTTCACGTTGATAGTAAAAGCTTACTGTATTATACCCGCTTTCTTCAATGAAACGTGTGCTGTATTTCTTGGAAAAAAACATTGAGAGACTGCGTAATGACCTAAATTAATCCTAACATTAATTATATTACGTTACCAAAACGAACGAACAGATGGACAAAAGGATAGCGAGAGGGGAGGGCTGAAAATCAGGAACGCATGCAACACGCGACGCGCGATATACAAATGCTGGCATCACGCGTGTAAGTCTACAAGCACTAACTTTTTCAGACGGACAGTGATAAAATACACTACCCTTTCCCAGAGTTAGGTTTATAAATCATAACAGACTCTTATTAGAAAAGATAACATTAGATGGGTTTACGGTTGAAAACATAACAGTACCCAGACAGCACATCTTCCAAACAGGAGGTAGTAGAAAATACATATTTTGAACGCAGCCACGTAGCTCTTTTAAAGTGGGAAAATTGGGTTCCTTAGGGCTTGCTGACAAATAATATGTAAAACGTTACGCCAATAGTCCAGGAATTAATAAATTATACCCAAAATAAAATAGTGAGGCTGCCTGACAGCATGAAATCATTTCTGCTCATAAAATTTTTTTATAACGTGTTTGAAAAAAACCTTACGTTACATAAATAGCCTACCATGTAAACTCCAAATTGATTGGAGCGCAACAAATGAAAGCCTAACCACGATTGGTCGGGCTATAAATACTATCTTGGTTGTTGGGGGAGACGGGAAAAGATAACATTTTTTCAAACACTTGTCGAAACGTGGCTCATTGGCCAGTCTCGCTGATATACACACTTGGGAGCGTTAGTTCGAGACCACTTGTTTAAAATAGCTTGATAAAGCATCAGTGCGTTGAAGCCAGCATATATTTGGCTCAATAAAAGCCTGGAACATAGGCAGATGGAAGTTTGTGCCAGTTTGTGCCAGAATTCATTGCTAATCAACGTATCTGTGTTATTCGTATGAATTGTGGGACAGTGGTCTTGATGGTACTGAGCAGCATCTGGTCAGAGATTTGCTGAATCCAGAGTCGGACAGCATACTCCTTGGTCTTTTTAGCTATCAGTGAGGTGTCTCCTGAGCCCAGAGGAGAATTCGAGCAGAGGAGTCCTCTCCTGCCGCCATCACTCAAGATAAGCAGAGTTGGCCAGCTGAGCTCAACATTATGCCCCCTCATCTTGAAATAACTTTATAAAAATACTATTCAGAGGGGAATTTACTTGTCTTAAAATCAGGAACTGTGAACATCTCCAATACTGGTCCCTAAAGACAAACTATTGAAGTCATGATGACAAATACCAACAGAGCTTGAACAAAACAAAACCAGTATTACCTCATTTTACTACTACACAACTGACACACATAGAACATTTGTAATAATATATGTCACTACAATATTCATATTAAATACATTCTGTACATAACTTGTAATTTAAATTGATTGTGATTCCTGGTTCCCTTGTAGTTGAATCAGGACACATATTCATTCATGCCAGTAATGAATACATATTGTTATTTGAAAGTTTATTAGTGACTCTTTTAAGATATCTTTGTAGAGTGTTATATGTATGTGAGTGTCACCGTGTTGTCAAGAGTAGTGGATTAAATTAAATTGTTTATCTGTCTGTTGTTGTGACTTACACTTCACCATACTCATACCCTAGACACATAACGTAGCATCACACTATTCCAGAATAATTCTGACTGAGATATATAGGTATGTGGTAGCAAGTAAGGTTATCTATAATACACTACTCTTAATAGATATAGATACCTTCACAGCTGATCTCAGTCAGTACACTAAGTTCCCTATAAGTATTTATAACATCCCACTTCACCACATATATTGGGGTCTCGCTCTTGGGATTTTGAATCTTTAACTATTAAAAATATTGGGGGTAATTCACTTCAGGGAATATAAGAATTAAAAGGTATCCTTGGGTGGAATTAAATAAGGTTGAGCTCACGGTGCCTGTGTTGTCCATTAGAGATTGAATTGTTGGTTAGACATTGTATAAATTTACATAATAGACAATGGCGGACCTGGCCAAATTTCGATCTGCTGCGGTTCAGACTGCAAAAGAGTTAGGATTAGATGGGCAAGTTATGGTTGCCTATGTCACAACGGAATGTGACAAATTTATTGAACGCGAAGAAAGAAGATTAGAAAAAGAGGCCGAAAGAAAGTTGGAGGCTGAGACTAAGAGGTTGCAAGCTGAGGCTGAGACTAAGAGGTTGCAGATTGAGGCTGACAAAGAGGCTAAGAAATTGGAAGCAGAAGAGAAGAAATTAGCTGCAGAAAGGGAAGCCGAGGAAAGAAGACAGACTGCAGAAAGGGAAGAGAAGAGATTAGCTGCAGAGAGGGAAGCAGAAAAGGAGGAGAAGAGATTACAAAGGGAACATGAGTTACGACTAAGGGAGTTTGAGTTTCAAGGCCATGCTCCTGAAAATGGTGCCAGTCCCTTTGCCTCTGATGCTACGGTTACTCAGGGAGCCTCGACCTCAGCTATGAACTTTCATTTAGATCATTTTGTTGAGAAAGACGATGATATTGAGAGCTATATAAATAGGTACGAACTATTAGCTACCACGTATGGGTTAGAGAGAGAAAGGTGGAGCTTAAAGTTATCTCAGGGACTTCGTGGGGCAGCTTATGAAGTTTTTGCAAAAATGAGCAGAGGTGATCAGGAAAATTATGACATGCTAAAGCAGGCTCTTTTGTTAAGGTATGAAAAGAATGCAGAGTTTTACAGGAAAAAATTTAGGAATGCTAAACTACTGTCAGGTGAAACCTATCACCAGTTCTCTGCACGAATCGAGACATACTTGGAGAAATGGACTTCTCTGGGGAAAACCCAAGATCTTAAGGAAATGGTCCTTATAGAGCAACTAAGAGAGTCCATGGCTCCAGACCTGAGAAAGTTTCTCATGGAACAAGGTGCAGAGAGGCTGGGTGAGTTGCTAAATGTTGCTGAAAGGTATCAAGCAGCTCAAGCAGAGGTAACAGGTAATAAAAAGAAACAGGTGGACAACTTTAGGGCACCACAGAACTTTAATAAATTTGATCCTAGGGATCAAAATAAAGGTAAGCACCAATTTGATAGGCCACGGTATGACAATAAAAATAAATTCCCACAATTCGATGAAAGGAAATATGATGAAAGAAAATCTTTCAACCAAGGAAAAAGGTGGTGTAAAAATTGTCAGATGGACAATCATGACACTGACCGTTGCAGAAGGAAACCTGTGTATATGGCAACCCTTCAGGTCAGGTCGACCTCAAGACAGGAGGAGGATATTATGTTAGATACCACTCCAGAAGAGATGAGGAAGGCACAGGCTGGGGATAAAACACTCAAGCCTTGTTTCAGAAAATTGTCAACTTGTCATACAACTCCAGGCAAGGGAGATTTTTACATGAAAAACAAGTTGATGTATAGGAAGACTGGAACTAGATCCAATGGTCACGGACAGCTGGTTCTTCCAAAAAGATATAGGACAGACTTAATAAGGAGCCTACATGTGAAACCAGATGGGGACCATGAGAAGATAGGTACCATCATTCAAAAGGTGGCTCACAATTATTATTGGCCCAAAGCAAGATGGGACATTGAGAACTTTGTAGAAAGGTGTAGCATAGCACATGAGGGAACACCCACAAGTGGGAACATGGATCAGGACCTGGACACGCCATGGGGCAAAATCAGGCCTGACAATAAAAAGAAAAATAGATTTGATAAAGTGGACCAAATGGAATGGGAAGCCCCTTTTCACGGACAAGCTTCACTTAACTGTTTTACAATGGCCACTATGCGGAGAGTGCAAAAAGATGTCTTACCCCAGGATAAGCCGACAATCCCTCAAGCGGACTTAAACAAACTGGAGGAAGAGGATGTAGAGAGGAAATCTCTCATCAAGAATTTTAAGAGGGGAGAAAGCCCCAAAAGAAAAATTGGTAGCGGTCGTTTTGTGAATGATAATTCTGGGAGGAAAAATCATCACTATAAAGCTTCAAGTGGAAGAGACCATACCGGTGCATGGACAAATAGGTCCACACAATTAAAGGTCCATATGTAGCTTTGTTAAGAACGTGGACTGATGAAAAGGCAGAGGAAAACATTACATCTCATACCAATATGTGAATGAGCTGACCACTCGGTTAAAAACTGGCTGGAAACTTGCCAATGAAAATTTGAAACAAGCCAGGAAGAAACATGCTGCCTATTATAACAGGAAGGCGAAAGACAGAAATTTGGCTGTGGGAGAGAAAGTACTGCTTCTTTTGCCTGGGAGTCAGAATAAGTTACAAATTGGATGGCAGGGTCCATATACAGTTCTAGAGAAGGTGTCTAGAACAAATTATAAGATAGATAAGAAGGGGAAAGAAAAAATCTATCATGTGAATCTCCTGAAGAAATATTTGGAAAGAGAACATCAGGAAGAGACACACTTGTTGACCTTGTCCATCGCCATGGAAATGAAAAAGGAACCACTTTCATCATTTGAATATCCATTACACCCCTGTGAGACAGCAGCACAGGTGAAAATCAGTACACATTTAACGAAAACTCAGAAAGAGAGAGTGCAACAGGTTCTAAATAATCATGCAGAGGTGTTAACAGACCGACCAGGGCATACAAACCTATTGGAATATGATATGAAACTCATAGACTCCACACCTGTCTGTATGAAACCATACTCGATTCCGTTTGCTAAGGAAAAAGCTTTGAAGGAAGAGATAGACTATCTATTGAAGGAAGGAATTATTTCGCACAGTGAGTCTTCGTATAGTTCCGGTGTTGTACTCTTAAGGAAGCCCTCTGGAGAACATAGACTCTGTATAGATTACAGGAGACTGAATGCTATTACAGAAGGACAGGTGGATCCATTGCCGGATACAAATCAGCTGTTTGCCAGGTTAAATAAAGCTAAATATTTCTCAAAAGTGGATCTGAGTAAAGGATACTATCAGATTCCAGTAAAACCTGAGGTTAGACCATACCTAGCTTTTAGTACCTCAGAAGGACACTATGAGTTTAATAGATTGCCATTTGGATTGAAGAATGCGCCTAGTGTCTTCTCTAGAATGATGAGAGAATTATTGGATCCTCTGAATAATCCCTGTATAACAAATTTTATGGATGATATCCTTATAGCAACAGAAACATTTGAGGAACACATTGACTCTCTGAACATGCTGTTTGATCGACTTAGGGAGGCAAATTTAACAGCCCGACCAACCAAATGTTGCGTTGGATGTAAAGAATTGGAATTTTTGGGACACACAGTTTATCAGGGAAACATGACCCCTGACCCAAAGAATTTAGAGAAACTACAGAAAGCCCCGAGACCACAAACCAAGAAGGACGTGAGATCCTTTGTCTCATTATGTGGTTTCTACCAGAAGTATATCAAAAACTTTAATTCCATATGTGCACCTTTAACGGAATTGACACGTAAAGGACTTCCAGATCGCATTACATGGACACCACAATGTGAAATGACTTACCAAGAATTGAAGGAAAAGCTCACAAGTAAACCCATTTTGAAATTACCTGACTTAAGTCAAGAATTCATAGTAAGGACGGATGCAAGTAATATTGGGTTAGGTGCAACTCTACTACAGAAATCAGATGCATTGGATGGGGAATTAAGCCCAGTGGCATATGCTAGCAGAAAGTTGAATAAAGCTGAAATCAACTACTCAACTAGCGAAAAAGAATGTCTTGCAGTAATATGGGCAATAAAGAAATTCAATATTTATCTATATGGGAAGGCATTTAAGTTGCAAACTGACCACAAACCTTTATCGTTTTTAGCACAGGCTAAGCATGAGAACTCTAGGTTACTCCGATGGTCTTTGCTTCTGGCTCCATATAATTTTAGCATTGAATATATATCTGGAAAAACCAATCTGGGAGCGGATTTTTTAAGCCGCCATCCGTGTGATGAGAATCACCGTAAACCCCAGAAATAATAATAAATTTCTCTATGTGTATATAGAATAAAGGACTGACATATAATGTCTGTTTTAAGAGGGGAGGTGTCATGAAATATTCTAATCCACATATATAAATTATTAGGTAAATATGAAGCCTAACAAATAAAATTAATAAAGAGAAGAGCAATGGTAAAATGACATTGCTGTCACAAGGAATGTACTCGAAATCCCCCTTGTTTTCTGCTTCGTCTGCAAATTGTAACGCTTTCACGTTGATAGTAAAAGCTTACTGTATTATTATACCCGCTTTCTTCAATGAAACGTGTGCTGTATTTCTTGGAAAAAACATTGAGAGACTGCGTAATGACCTAAATTAATCCTAACATTAATTATATTACGTTACCAAAACGAACGAACAGATGGACAAAAGGATAGCGAGAGGGGAGGGCTGAAAATCAGGAACGCATGCAACACGCGACGCGCGATATACAAATGCTGGCATCACGCGTGTAAGTCTACAAGCACTAACTTTTTCAGACGGACAGTGATAAAATACACTACCCTTTCCCAGAGTTAGGTTTATAAATCATAACAGACTCTTATTAGAAAAGATAACATTAGATGGGTTTACGGTTGAAAACATAACAGTACCCAGACAGCACATCTTCCAAACAGGAGGTAGTAGAAAATACATATTTTGAACGCAGCCACGTAGCTCTTTTAAAGTGGGAAAATTGGGTTCCTTAGGGCTTGCTGACAAATAATATGTAAAACGTTACGCCAATAGTCCAGGAATTAATAAATTATACCCAAAATAAAATAGTGAGGCTGCCTGACAGCATGAAATCATTTCTGCTCATAAAATTTTTTTATAACGTGTTTGAAAAAAACCTTACGTTACATAAATAGCCTACCATGTAAACTCCAAATTGATTGGAGCGCAACAAATGAAAGCCTAACCACGATTGGTCGGGCTATAAATACTATCTTGGTTGTTGGGGGAGACGGGAAAAGATAACATTTTTTCAAACACTTGTCGAAACGTGGCTCATTGGCCAGTCTCGCTGATATACACACTTGGGAGCGTTAGTTCGAGACCACTTGTTTAAAATAGCTTGATAAAGCATCAGTGCGTTGAAGCCAGCATATATTTGGCTCAATAAAAGCCTGGAACATAGGCAGATGGAAGTTTGTGCCAGTTTGTGCCAGAATTCATTGCTAATCAACGTATCTGTGTTATTCGTATGAATTGTGGGACAGTGGTCTTGATGGTACTGAGCAGCATCTGGTCAGAGATTTGCTGAATCCAGAGTCGGACAGCATACTCCTTGGTCTTTTTTAGCTATCAGTGAGGTGTCTCCTGAGCCCAGAGGAGAATTCGAGCAGAGGAGTCCTTTCCTGCCGCCATCACTCAAGATAAGCAGAGTTGGCCAGCTGAGCTCAACATTATGCCCCCTCATCTTGAAATAACTTTATAAAAAATACTATTCAGAGGGGAATTTACTTGTCTTAAAATCAGGAACTGTGAACATCTCCAATACTGGTCCCTAAAGACAAACTATTGAAGTCATGATGACAAATACCAACAGAGCTTGAACAAAACAAAACCAGTATTACCTCATTTTACTACTACACAACTGACACACATAGAACATTTGTAATAATATATGTCACTACAATATTCATATTAAATACATTCTGTACATAACTTGTAATTTAAATTGATTGTGATTCCTGGTTCCCTTGTAGTTGAATCAGGACACATATTCATTCATGCCAGTAATGAATACATATTGTTATTTGAAAGTTTATTAGTGACTCTTTTAAGATATCTTTGTAGAGTGTTATATGTATGTGAGTGTCACCGTGTTGTCAAGAGTAGTGGATTAAATTAAATTGTTTATCTGTCTGTTGTTGTGACTTACACTTCACCATACTCATACCCTAGAGATCTCAGTCAGTACACTAAGTTCCCTATAAGTATTTATAACATCCCACTTCACCACACTGCTAGTGAACCAGCTGCGGTGGTTGCTTTATGCTCCATGAGGAGGGAAATGGTGATGATGATGAGGATGATGATGATGTCGATTATGATGTGCTCAGTGACGAACGAAATGAATAAGTTACGTGCGTCAAGTTGGGGACAACGGCTATTGACCAGAATCCCGTGTCACTCAGCGTTATGATAAGAATTTTCAAATATCAAAGGCAGGGGAAGAAACAAATATGGGAGTTAAATTATGAGAAAAGTTTAGATATGGTGGTTCTTAAGCTTTTTTTTTTTTTTTTGGCTTATTCCCCCCTCCCCCCTTCTGAGCCTCATTTGCGTCTGTGACACCCCTCATAGTCGCTGTTAGCTGGGGAAAAAGGTACTTTACCATCTTACTTTGCCCCCTAGAAATATGGCATGACTCCCTGGGGGGCCATATGGCACACGTTAAGACCCACTGACGTAAACAAAGACTGAGTAAGTAGCAGCTGCACGAGATTAATGGAAGCGACTAACCAGTGTCCTATATACCCGAGGTAGCACAAGCAATGGACTAAATGAAGTGATAGGTACGTGACACAGTTCAATATAAACAAGTGAAACAAGTAAATTCCCACAAACCACGTGGGGAGACACTGTCATTTTAAATGATTGATATTAGCAATCAAATACGGAAGCTGTCAAAGACGTACAATAATTTGTTGACATATTTTAGACGAGGGACACACTGAGTAGACGAAAAATGTACGGATAACCGTTTTTTGGACGCGCAGAAAGTGTGTTAGTTGCTACCGGAGGATAGAAGGGAGCAAGACCAGAATTAAATACAAGCGTAAAAATGTTCCCTCTACTTAAGGCGATGGTCAACAATTAGCATCTTAAGTCTTCGAAATGTTTGTCCTCTGTTTTCACTTCAATTTTAGTGTCTTTTTATGTTTTACCCATTTATATCGGCATTTAGAAAAAAAAATCTCTTTTGGCAATTTCTTTCCATTTTAGCGTAGATAGAATTTTCTTTTTTTTTTCAATACAGAGTTTTTTGTTTTTTTAATTAATAAGTTACACACGCAACCCACGTGCGCAAAGAGAGACATTTAGAAAAGATGTCTTCTAACAATCACAAAAGTAGCGCCCGAAAGAGGATTTAACCTCTCATCTATGCCAATAACTGGTTAGCATTTGTCTCCCTTGTTTGATAATTCTTCACAGGTTATCATACCTTTTCGCTGTATGAATACAACATATTTGATACCAACTTTATTGCTTAACTTTAACCAGTAAACAGATCCCGCCAAGATATTTGAAGTAAAATAAATGTTCACCACAAGTTAGAAACACATATTCTCACAATTTTACTGCTCCAAGTTAATTATTGAGTTTGACCAGCGGTAGGCAGCCAAGTAGCTGTGGAGATCTACTTTAGAACTACTGAGCTCTCTAAATATATCTTTCTTCTTCTTTGATCCTTAGCCGCCGACCGTCAAAGCAGTCAGTGGCCATCACGCCTAGTGGCGTCTTGTAGGGCAACAACAAATTTATTCCACTTTGCTCGGTCGGCGGCCATCCTTCGTACAGTGCCTCAACTCTGGTTCATTCTTTGCATCTCAGCCTCCACAGTCCTCCGCCAAGTTGTTTTTGGTCGGCCTCTCTTTCGTTTTCCTTCAGGGGTCCATAGCATAGCTGTTCTTGTGATGGCATCGGGGTCTCTTCTGAGGACATGGCCAACCCAGCTCCAGCGTCTGCCAGCTATGATGGTGTGCATGCCCTCTTGCTTGCTCCGAGTAAGCAGATCTTGGTTGGTGATGGTATTCGGCCAATTATTGAGTTTGACCAGCGGTAGGCAACCAAGTAGCTTTGGAGATCTACTTTAGAACTACTGAGCTCTCTAAATATATATGTTGATAAAAATCATGTCTGTTTACAGGTATTCGATTATTTGGAATAAGTGCAGCGTATATGTAACTTTTATCTTATGCAATTCATGAATAAAGCGAATCTTAATAAGCAAGCTTGCTGTGGAGATGGATCGGAGTTGTGGCGTTGGCCGTTTTTTAGTGGAGTCGGGGTTGGAGTCGGTAAAGAATGTCCAAACTCCGACTCCAAATATTATGCCATATGACTAGTAAAAAACTGTATTCGGAGTCGGAGCAGGAGTTGGGAGTCGGTAATTTGAATAGGGTAAACATTCCTCTCTCCCCATTCGTCACCTTCATAACCCTCCACTCCCAAAGGAGCATAGGCCTTCAACAAACACATGCCAAGTCCTCCTGTCACGTGCCATCATCTCAAGTTCTTTCCATGTCCTCCTCATCATTTTCACCTCTGTTTCCAACTCTCTTCTCCATGTACTTCTTGGTCTTCCTCTGCCTCTCTTGCCCTGTGGGTTCCAGAAAAGGACTGCCTTGTAATGCTATCAACAGGTTTCCTCAGTGTGTTGCCAAGATATGTGTATGATTCTACATCTTGTATTGGTGTTTCTTCAAGTTCAACCCTATTATCATTACCTGCATTTATTCGCATTATTTTTGACTTTTCCCTGTGTATTTTCAGACCCAATTGCTGTGACCTCTCATCGAGTGTTTTCAATTTGTCCTGCATCTGATTACGGTTATGGGACAGAAGAGCCAAGTCATCAGCAAAATCCAGATCATCCAACTGCTTAGTCAGAGTCCACTGGATTCCATTTCTGTTGTGTGTTGTCGATGATCTCATAACCCAATCTATTGCCAGCAAGAAAAGAAATGGAGATAAGAGGCATCCCTGTCGCACTCCTGTTCTTATCCCAAATGGTTCTGTAAGCTGTCCTTCATGAAGAACTCTGCATGTCATGTCTTCATATGTTTTCTTTATTAAATTAATGATCTTCAGGGGAACTCCATAATGCCTCATCAATTTCCAAAGTGATTCTCTGTCTACACTGTCAAATGCCTTTTCATAGTCCACAAATCCGATGTATAGTGGTGAATTCCATTCCAGACTTTGTTCAACTATTATTCTCAAAGTGGCTATCTGGTCTGTACATGATCTGTTTTGTCGAAAACCTGCTTGTTCATCTCTCAATTTCTTGTCTATGGACTCTTTTTAATCTCTCAAGGATAATCCTGTTTAATACTTTTCCTGGCACTGATAGTAACATTATTCCTCTATAATTTGTGCACTCTTGTAAGTTTCCCTTCTTAGGCAACTTAACCAGATATCCTTCCTTCCATTCTGCTGGTATCTCTTCCTTTTCCCAGACTTCACCAAGTAATTTATATAACATCTCTGTAGCCGTGTCGATATCTGCTTTGATGGCCTCTGCTGGAATGCCATCAGGTCCAGACGCTTTTCCATCTCTTAGAAGCTTTATGGCTTTCTTTATTTCTTCCTTCGTTGGTCTTTCACCGTTAATTTGTAGCTCTTCTTCTGCTGGCTGGATGTCCGGCGGGTTTTGTGGAGCTGGTCTATTGAGAAGGTCCCCAATTCGTCACCTTGAGATCTACCAAATTATCATTTAGGACCTAGCGGTAGATCACGACTGATCAGTTGCCTCCCCTGAATTTGGGGTACCGGAGACGCTACCTGAATTTGAAAAGTCTCCAGCATTGCTTGGCACTACTGCTCCGTGCGAAAATACAAGGCGCAGCTGGTAAGCACAACAAACCTTACTTTTCATCTGTCGCCAGTTCCAACTGAGCCGCGGTAACGCGGTGGTTAGTCCACTGGCTTTCTAGCTCGGTGGTCCATGGTTCGATCCCCAGTTGTGGTGAGATTTTTTTTAGACCGCACACGGACCCAACCTGTTGAATTTGGTACCAGAGCAACTCTGGGAAGGTTAAGGCGGCCTGCATGATGCTGACCACATCACCCCTAGTGTGCTGAATGGTCAAGAAAATATGGGCCTAACACTATATTCCCAATATTCCTCAACGGGCAATGTGTTTGAACACCTTTAATAGGAATGGAAAGAAGCCGTAATTTTGAATTTCATACTAATGCACATCTCATGTATTTTTAGCCTGCTTATTATTCTTTATCATGACTTACGTATTACTTGTGTTGTGTTCTAGGGCTGCTAGGACCTCCCTACCCCCGGCTAAGCTAACCTTTAATTTTAAAGATTCTAGGGTACCTTCTCGCTCTTAGCGCCACGAGCCAAAACCCGTGTTAATGGCACCTAAATCCGGCTCCGACTGTATATTTGCGATGTTCAGGGTAAGAGTAGCTAACTTGATACGTTGTTGTGTAATGTCATCTTTATATTTTGTTTACGCTTATCTGTAATGTTTTCTACGATAATACATATTTTTTCATGAGAGTATTGTGGTCACGTTAAATATGAAATTAAATAAATTATTGCAAAATAAATATTGTGCAGTCTCTAAGCTGTGAGTGGGGGAGATGGAGTATGTCAGCAATTATTTTGGAATAGCCCTTGTCCCCCAAATAAAAACAAATCTCCATTTTACGTAACAACGTTTCAGGAAAATACGCAAACGGTGCGCGTTGAACTATGAAAAACTGAATTAAACACCCATTGAAAGAACACACGCGCCTTTCTTTATTTTCATGGCGCATTGTTCAGTGTGTTAGAAGTATTCACACTAGCATTTTTGGAAAAATACAGACATGGTTTGCATTGCACTTTCTTGGCTGAACTTTTTCTTGAGTACCCATTACGATCCAGCATTTAGATTCTAATAATCTACGTAACCCATCAAGAAAGTTTAATACTTTAGTTGCACACTAAAAGAGCCACCCAATACAGTGCCTTTTTTAAAAGTGTTAGCATTCTGTTCAATCTAAATACAAAGAACACATTTTTTTTAGATACTAAAAATAATCACAGGTAGGAACTAAAATGAATGAGTTTTCATTCCACGCATCAGTTTAGAGCCAAACGATACCAGTCTTCCTGTCAACTTGAGACATTGCCAGTTTCCTGTGAATTTAGCTTTTTCCAGGACAATGAGCATAGGGAGAGTCCTTTGATAATGTAGGTGTATACCTTCCAGGTGTAGTTTTTTCTCATGGCCAACTTAATGTAACGCTCACGCGAGGAAGGAACCCAGACTATCTTTAAGTATGCATTAGGGACAAAATCTTTCATAGCTATAGTTTTAATTGGATCCGTACTTTTACAAAAAATGATGTTAATAAAGAGCTGTTATGGAATTTAATTAGTCAAAATTTACTCTATTTACCTACGTCAACTTCTCCAGGACATGCTGCAGATGCTGAAAGGTTAAGGTTTTAGTTTTAGTTCTTCTCCCGTCATTGTCTTGACGGATGTACGCGCTCGTAAAAATAAACTCCTAAATGCGCCATTCAGTAGTTAGACACTCATTTTTGTAATGAAATTGTTCATAATTGTAATGCTCTTTAGAGAATTAACATGACGCTACTTACTAGTTAACTCGCCACGTTTTAACACCGCGAAATCCGAAAGATTTAACAGCCGTGGCTCCGCCTTTATTTCTGCAGATCACGCGAGATTTCCCAACGCGCATTCTTCGCGCACGTCTGCTAACAGTCGTTAGGATCTGCGACACTTACTGCTTTTTGTGTAGCACCTGTCGACTGTCAAACATTGGATTCTGCGCGGATTCCATTTCCCATTTAAAATGGTGTTTCCTTGTCTTTGATTTTTTTTTCTTTACCGTTACGTGGATTGTTTGCATTTCCTGGATTGTTGTAAGAATCATTCATTCTCTCCGACATTGGATTCTATGTGTTGTATATACTTTGGTAAATTTGGATTGAATATTTAAAACTAGATAACCGCATGTGTCCGAAGATATTGTGTTAAGTAATCCGTGCCACTTGTATTATATAAAAATATATAATAATATTAGCATGCGTTATTGTATTACGATTAGAGTTACAGTGTAACAGTGTATTGATTTACAATTCTTTTTTGAACCATAATCTGGTTCGATTCCTAATATTATACTACAAGTTTGATGCACTTTATGGCTTTCAATTTTTTTTTGTTTTAGTGATTTAGGGGGAGAGTTATTTTATTTTATTGTATAGCAATATACGTAGACCAATTTTCAGACTCACGAATCAAACTATATCTCACGTATTCTTTCAAAGACATTCCAAATTACAAGTTTTAGGACACTTAAAATAAAATTCGCGTTCTTCTTCTGTACAAGAATTCATAATAAAGCATTTTTCTTTGGGACAAAAAAGAAAGACAAAATCCACAAGATAGTAAAGAGCATATTCTATAACGGAATTAACAACTCAACTCAACACATTACCGGCTACAAGATCTTCCTCGGGGTTGGAATTACAAATTGATCACACGAGCAAACAGTCTTGATTTGTTTTAAGGTAGAAGTTATATCGTTTGCCTTTCACAGCAAAGTTACCGAGGTTCCGAGTTCCAAACATTGCAGCGCCGTGCTCCAGTCTATCCATATTGTTCACAAAAATTATTATTAATTTTGAAAAGATTTGATGAATTACTGATAATGATAAATGACCAACAACTTTTATTCTCTGCAATTGAATGTACGGGAAATTTCAGTTTTATTTTTAACGCCCTTGGTAAAAATAATAAAAAAACGACCCTTAAAATGTGTTTTTTTTTATCTTTACTCTTTGTTACCTCAAGACACTGCGAATACCTTCGTCACTCAAAATTTTATCAGTCTTCTGTGCTGGGTTATGTTTATTGTTTATTTTCCTTTCTTTTCTCAACCGGAGGTAGGAGTGTCTACGAGGTATAGCGTCCACCTCGAATTCTATAGATACCGGTTCTATTCCCAGTTGAGAGAATATAATTAATAGACTTTTTTCTTCAGAACGAGTAGTCCTAATGATGTGATACTCCCTCTGGTCTCTTGGGTAGTAAGATCGGACGCCTAGCCTTCTTGGATAAGAGCGAAAAATAGGAGGTCCCGTATGCAAGTTGCGCACGTTAAAAATCCCACGGCAGTTGGAAATCGTAAAGAGTAGGCTGTAAGGCCGCTGCCCTGTCAAAATTTAAAAATTAAAAACCTACCCACCACAAAAATATTGATAGAATGTGTGCTTCCTATATTCACGCACTGGGATTCTCGAAGGCGGCTACGGAGTTTGTACACTGTGCGGAGATCCACCTTGTGTGATCTAAGGAAGAAGATCGGAGTGCTGATGGAGTTGTCCGTGTGAAATGTAGATAATCCTTAAAACCAAACCAGACCAATCTTTTCTCAACTGCAAACGCGTTGTTTCTACGTAAATATGTAATCGCAATTACTTTTCTCTTGTTCCATCTTGCCTTTGTTCGGAACTTTATGTCTATATTACAATGAATTCCTATACGAGTATATAATTTGCTTTGGATCTTATCTTATTATTGAATCTACATACTTCTCGTTACGGTTTTTTTAAACATTTTTAATCCTTGCTTTTAATCTTCGACTTTTTAAGTAATTAATTATATTTTGGTCACGTGCCACTAATGCAAAGAGAACATCAACGCTTACTACTACTACTTCTTCCTCTTCTTTTTCTCCTTCTACTACTATTCCTACTACTACTTTTAACTCTGATGTTTTTCTGTTGTCTAGTTTTCTACTTCTTTATTTCTTACGAGTGCTTAAAAACATAACTTTATGTTTGTCTAATATTTATTTACTGTTTACAAGCATCGGGTTTCCCTTCCTTATGTGTTATAAATGTTTATACAACTGAAAATACTGAATAGCGCGCAGCTTCAATATTTAAGACGGTTATAAACCTGCCGGCTGAATACGTAAATTTTTGACTGACACAGCCAAACACACAATAGTCGTATCTTCGCTTGCCACAGTTTTACTGTCCTATTGTATGGCTCTGAAACATGGAAAATAACAAAAATGACAATCATGAACTTACAGACTTTCATATTTGCTAGCTTACGTATAACAGATTGGATTGGCTGAAATGGTACGACAATGCCATCAATGTGGAACTAATGGCGAGTGCCGTTGGATCAAGAGAAGATAAAAAGACTGACATTGGATATGGCAAACATTGAGGAAAGCTGCTGATATCGTTAAATGGCAGACCCGTGACTAGAATCTCGAGGGTAGGAGATGTAAGGAGATAACAAAAGAGACAAAATCACACAGAGACACACACAGAGAAGGGAGGTAGAGGCAGACGTGAACCGGATAAACAGGACATGAAAAGACCTCGAACTGATGGGAAAGGACACGAAGAAATGTCATGAATTAGTTGCTGACCTATGCTGCAAGGGGGAGTGCTGAGTAATGATAATGAAAATCATATCACAGCTTCAAGTTGTCATCAACATTTCACCGGTTTTCCAATATTTTAAGACCCCACTTCTATGATATCTAAAAACAGACTCAAAAACTGATAAATTATTTGTATTTTCGTACTCATTTTAAAAACTGGAATTTTTTTCTTCTTCTTCTTTCGAGCCCCCAAGTTTGAAGTTTTCACTCTTTACCCTTTTGTATTTTGGGATGAGTTTCAGGGCTTTCTTGCAAACCCAGAGGACCTCCCCAGCTAAGCGGGCTCAAAATTGGTACAAAAATACCAGATCCACTAATTGGCGAGTGATGCTATGCCACGAGTTAGATGACCCTCTAACCTAGAAGGGATTTGGAATGTTTTAAATGCTATAATTTCTAAACACTCTTGCGCACAACAGGCACGCCACTGGCTGACACATAATGTTTTAAGGAGATATTACAATGCATACGCGACCTCTACATTATTCGCAGTAGTTTGAGGGGACTTGGTGCTGATGTCTAATTCTGAGGAGATTCATGCAACGGACAGTCACTTTTGGTTTAGCTTGAGGCTTTTGGTCAGACAGTTGGTAGGGTAACAGGATATCCATTCAAAGCTGCAGACGGCCAGCATCTTTTGCAAATGACAACCAGCAATAGTGTTACTGTCAAGTACGAACAATAATGTATTTTCTTTTGTCAGTTCCGTTGAGTTCAAAACAAACTCAAGAAACTTTTGTTTTAAGAGGGGGGAGTTCAAAAGAAATGGGTGCAGAGCCGTTTAGCATTAGATTAATTTCGTTTGCCCAATCTGTCAACCAATCAATCAATACCTTTTAGCTCCCCAAGGAGCAAAGGCCTCCAGCTGGCAACCTCATCATATAAAACAGTTGCTACATAAATTATCGCTACAAGAGCACGTGAAGGCTTTATGCAAGCATCCTGTAAAAGAAATAGATGCAGTGGTGGCGCCATGTTCCACTGGAAGCAGAATGGAAAAATAATGATCATGACAGTTACATCAGTCTGACTGTTCACTCCTGAAATAATGATCATGACAGTTACATCAGTTTGACTGTTCACTCGTGAAATAATGATCATGACAGTTACATCACTCTGACTGTTCACTCGTGAAATAATGATCATGACAGTTACATCACTCTGACTGTTCACTCGTGAAATAATGATCATGACAGTTACATCAGTCTGACTGTTCACTCCTGACATAATGATCATGACAGTTACATCACTCTGACTGTTCACTCGTGAAATAATAATCATGACAGTTACATCAATGTGACTGTTAACTCGTGAAATAATGATTATGACAGTTACATCAATCTGACTGTTCACACGTGAAATATTGATCATGACAGTTACATCAATCTGACTGTTCACCCCTGAAATAATGATCCTGACAGTTACATCACCCTGACTGTTCACTCGTGAAATAATGATCATGACAGTTACATCAATCTAACTGTTCACTCGTGAAATAATGATCATGACAGTTACATCACTCTGACTGTTCACTCGTGAAATAATGATCATGACAGTTACATCAATCTGACTGTTCACCCCTGAAATAATGATCATGACAGTTACATCAATCTGACTGTTCACCCTTGAAATAATGATCATGACAGTTACATCACTCTGACTGTTCACTCGTGAAATAATGATCATGACAGTTACATCACTCTGACTGTTCACTCGTGAAATAATGATCATGATAGTTACATCAATCTGACTGTTCACACCTGAAATAATGATCATGACAGTTACATCACTCTGACTGTTCACTCGTGAAATAATGATCATGACAGTTACATCAATCTGACTGTTCACTCGTGAAATAATGATCATGACAGTTACATCACTCTGACTGTTCACACCTGAAATAATAATCATGACAGTTACATCAATCTGACTGTTCACTCGTGAAATAATGATCATGACAGTTACATCACTCTGACTGTTCACTCGTGAAATAATGTTCATGACAGTTACATCACTCTGACTGTTCACTCGTGAAATAACGATCATGACAGTTACATCAATCTGACTGTTCACTCGTGAAATAATGATCATGACAGTTACATCAATCTGACTGTTCACCCCTGAAATAATGATCATGACAGTTACATCACTCTGACTGTTCACTCGTGAAATAATAATCATGACAGTTACATCAATCTGACTGTTCACTCGTGAAATAATGATTATGACAGTTACATCAATCTGACTGTTAACTCGTGAAATAATGATCATGACAGTTACATCAATCTGACTGTTCACACGTGAAATATTGATCATGACAATTACATCAATCTGACTGTTCACACCTGAAATAATAATCATGACAGTTACATCAATCTGACTGTTCGTTCACTCGTGAAATAATGATCATGACAGTTACATCAATCTGACTGTTCACCCCTGAAATAATGATCATGACAGTTACATCACTCTGACTGTTCACTCGTGAAATAATGATCATGACAGTTACATCAATCTGACTGTTCGCACGTGAAATAATGATCATGACAATTACATCAATCTGACTGTTCACACCTGAAATAATAATCATGACAGTTACGTCAATCTGACTGTTCACATTTGAAATATGACAGTTACGTCAATCTGACTGTTCACACCTGAAATAATGATCATGACATTTACGTCAATCTGACTGTTTACTCGTGAAATAATGATCATGACATTTACGTCAATCTGACTGTTTACTCGTGAAATAATGATCATGACAGTTACATCAATCTGACTGTTTACTCGTGAAATAATAATTTACATAGAAAGACAGCGAGAGTACATTGGCGTTTTAGTTGCCTGGAATTCTATTTTTAAGAAATAAAGTTAACCCTCTTATGAGGCAATGAATGAAAGAGTATTCGGTTCCGTAATAGAGGCGAAAAGGGAACATAACGATGTTAGACGAAATAGCTCTTGGGGAGTTAAGATACTTTAGGCGATCAACTTTTCTTGTGTGGAGACAATGAGATGTTGAAGATGTTCTTGCATGTGTCTGTGTGAGCTTGGAAGACACAGACGAAAGAGGTGGACATGAGTTTCTTACACAACAGTATTTCTTTTACTTTCGATAGTAGCATACCCTTTATGCGCGTTTAGACTTACTAACGTACGCCGCTCGTATATTAAATATTAAAGAACTGTTGTTTGCAGCTGAAAAAAAAATGTGATGAAGTAAAATATAAAAAAGAATCTTCTGTGTACCCTTTGAACTCCTGTCACGTATCCACAATGAATACACTACACACCTAAGGGTCTTTTATATTTGGACATGCGCCCTAATATAACCGACTAGGTTGAACGGGACGCGCCTCGCCAAAACGAGGCAAAAGTTTTACATAAAAAAAGCACTGTTTGGGAAACATTGTTATATATATTTTAGAGTTATATTCTGTACCGATTAATTAATCGATTAATCGGTTAAATTGATTTTCATCGATTAATTGATGAAGCACATTTTAATCGGTTATTCCATTTATAACAATGTTTATGTTCTTAAATGCAAGACATGTTGCTATGTTAGAGGTTTGTGATATGGAATTTGGCAAGAATGGTCAATAATAATAAATGGTTTTTTGTATTTTTTCAGTATTTTCATTATATTTTCAGGACGATGTTGCCTTATAACAAGTAAAATAAATGAAGTCCTTAGTGATGTTAAAAAGTCGTATTTATAATTTTTTATACTTTATCAAATTGATCGAAATTTATCTATTAATCTTCGGTTAAAGAAATTCTATTAATCGATTCAGATGTTTTAATCAATCCCACCCCTAATCTATTTATTTGGATGTGTTAGTTATGAAGTTATAAAGCAACTCGTCAAAAAATGGCACGAGGAGAAATGAAAAAAAAAAACACCATTAGACTGAAATTTGACTAATTAATGAACAGTTGTTTTATCACAACACGTTTTATAAATGTATCGATATCTTTTAAAATCTTACCTTGGCACTTTATTAAAAAACCACAACAAAAAATTCAAAATAAACTTTCTATTACTCCGTCTTAGAATCATTATTAAATGGCATATCGTCTTGAGCGAGTAAATCGGCCGAGTTACTGCAAATTTAACGAACTCCATTCATGATCTACTGCGAAATTTACAGATAAAATACTTATTCATACTCACCCGTAATATAAATTAGGGAAATTCAAGAAATTATTTAAAAAATGAAACATAAGCAATTGTTCAAGATGAGAACAATATGCTTCGATAAGTCATTTGTTTCAGCTGTTGCAGTTTAAAACTAGACCTAAGTATCTTAAAACAATCTGCGGTTGTCAGGTACGATTTTCCGTCGACCTGGGATCTGACAACTTGCAGCACTACATGGTGTTGTTTGTCCCTAAACAAGCAAGATTTCTCCGCAAAGCTAAAGAGATCCTATCAACAGCAAACCAAAACAAAACAAAAAAATGACATTTAACTTTTACGGGAACTTTTGAAGAGATAAGGTCTGAATACCCTAAGTAATTCACTCAACCATTGTTAACGATGACTGACTTTAGCGGAGTATCTTATCACTGGTATTATCAAACTCCTGGCAATTTGCTTTACTTGACGTTCTGCTTTCATCGTCTGATTAGTACCATTGACATAGACTGAAACTAGACTGCCTGAGATCTAACTCATGAAAAACGACGTACAACAACACCAACATTTTGATTATATCCCCTCTATCAATGTTGAAGTTGTTGTATAGTCTTAACGAACACGTTTTTCATGTATGCCCTTTATGAACTCCTTATTCCAACCTTCGCAGTTTCTTTCTCTTCCACTTTGATCTCTTTGTATGTATTTATTTAATGGCGCTCTTGGTCAATTTGAGTAGATAATAAACGTGGTTAATTAACTTCATTTTGCTTCAGCTCTGTCGTTAAATCATCGTCAATAATTACTTCTTATGATGTCTCTCCTTATTGTAGTTTAAAGGCATATGGCTACGGTTAACTTGTTTGCTTTCTGTCCGACTGTCTTACTGTTTCTAATATATGTTTGTTCTACGAACATTTGAATGATGGAGTAATCAGGATGCTTACTTCTCAAGGCAAAGGGCTGGGTTCGAAACCGTCAAGTTCATCAATACCCTTTAGCTCCCCAAGGAGCATAGGCCTTCAACAAACACATGCCAAGTCTTCCAGTCCTGTGCCATCCGCTCAAGTTCTTTCCATGTTTTACTTATCATTTTCACCTCCGTATCCAGTTCTCTTCTCCATGTGTTTTTTTGGTCTTTCTCTGCCTCTCTTTCCCTGTGGATTCCAGAACAAGGATTGCCTTGTAATGCTATCAACAGGTTTCCTCAATGTGTGTTCTATCCATCGCCAGCGTCTTCTTCTCAACTGGCAATTGTCTGGTTCTTGTCATCAATTCCACATTTGTGACTTTGTCATACCATTTCAGTCCTTCTATTCTATGCAAGCACCCGTTTATAAAAGTCTGTAGCTTTTTGGTTGTTATTTTTGTTGCTCTCCATGTCTCAGACCATACACTAGGACTGACTTGATATTTGAGTTGAAGATTCTTATTTTCATGTTGGACTTGATTTATCTTGTTTTCCATATGTTTCCCAATGGGATGAAAGCTCCTCTTGCTTTTTGTATTCTTATTTTGACATCATTGTCTGTCCCTCCAACTCTGTCTATATTACTGCCTAAATATGTGTACGATTCTACATCCTTTAGTGGTGTTTCTTCAAGTTCAACCCCGTTATCATTTCTTGCATTTATTCTCATAATCTTTGTCTTTTCCCTGTGTATTTTCAGGCCCACTTTTTGTGACCTCTCGTAGAGAATTTTCATTTTCTCTTGCATCTGATTATGGTTATGGGACAGAAGAGCCAAGTCATCTGCAAATTCCAGATCATCAAGCTGTTTAGTCAGATTCCATTTCTGTTGTGTGATGTTGATGTTTTCATAACCCAATCTATTGCTAGTAAGAAAAAAAAATGGAGTCTCAATCCCGTTTTAATCCTAAACGGTTCTGTAAGTTGTCCTTCCTGAAGAACTCTGTATGTCATGTCTTCATAGGTCTTCTTTAATTAAGTTAATGATCTTCATGGGAACTCCATAATTTCTCATCAATTTCCAAATTGATTCTCTGTCTACACTGTCAAATGCCTTTTCGTAGTCCACGAATCCGATGTATAGCGGTGAATTCCATTCCAGACTTTGTTCAACTATTATTCTCAATTTAGCTATCTGGTCTGTACAAGTTCTGTTTTGTCGACAAACCTGCTTGTTCATCTCTCAGTTGCTTGTCTACGGACTATTTTAATCTCTCAAGGATGATTCTGTTTAATACTTTTCCTGGCACTGATAGTAACATTATGCCTCTATAATTTGTGCACTCTTGTAAATTTCCCTTCTTAGGCAACTTGACCAGATAACCTTCCTTCCATTCTGCTGGTATTTCCTCTCTCTCCCAGACTTTGCCAAGTAGTTTGTATAATATCTCTGTAAAGGTATTGATAAAGGCTGTTTCTTCCTTATCGTAACTGGGTATACATCAGATCACGTTGTAAAGATGTACTGGGACTGAATAGTCAACTCAAACAACCGAGCACAGTTTCAGGTGTACAGGTCATCTTGCTCCAAACGTCTTGAGGACTTGACAAGGATGTAATGTGTATCATGAGTGGTAGAGTGACGGTTAATACGCGAATGTGTGAACTGTTCTGTAAAGTTGACTGGAAGTACAAATACTCACTCATACGTATCAGAAGTTAAGGATACAGACTACTGTGAACGTTTCAACAGTTTAATGGGACGCACACACTTGACAGAACGGGTACAGTTGCAGGAACACATGTCGACATCAATAGCATATTGTTGACCCACGGTGTACAATAATAAATTGGCATTCATGTTGAGGAAAATCACAATGGAACATCAGTATACAAACGTTCAGAGTTCCATATCTCATATAAATATTCATCAGGCCTTACTGGCTGATCATGTCAGTTAATATATAATGTTTAACAAATCTTCATCAGGCCTTACTGACTTGTCATGTCAGTTAATCAATAATGTTTACGGTGACTCCTGGACAGCACCTCCTTTAGCATAAGTGTAGCTTGCACTCTAGCGGAGATTTCTTTAAATAGCATTCAGTAAACATCTTGTGAGCGAATGTTAAATCACCCATAATAGATTTTCCTTTCATAAGTGTGATCTCTTTATCATTCCCTGATAATAAGGGCGTCCCTGTTCTCTGGTAAATGATCAACAATACATAGCATTCCAAAATGGCTTCTAGTCTTGTAAACATCGCTCACCATAACGATGTACGACAAAGCTTCAATAAAGATTCAATTCTTGAATATCAAAGTTTCCACAAGCATCAGCATAATCTGTCCTCATAATTGCTGTATGGAAACATAATCAGTGCTGCTGGATAATATGTCGTTCTGACATATTAACATAAGTAGATTCATGTAAACGTCTGCCCATCTTAAGCCTAGGAATGAACGAAGTCAGCAAAAGTACGTTTACCTTAGCATAAGAATACACTAGCAAGCACAAAAACGCTCTTCTCCTCGCGTTATGGAATGAACACTAGGTTTACTCATGGATTTAACCATCACAGAAGAAAATATCTTCGTTCCCATCATCAAAAGAGATCACAAACTTCGGGCAGGTCTAAGACATGACTTCCCGCCATAGGCTTCATCACTGAAGAACTCTCTAACCTATCTTCATCCGCCGAAAAGCACCTGACCCCAAAAGTACAGTACAAGAAAAATAGTTCCACTTAAACATACTAAGATATCAAGATATAAGACATACTCGTCCTACATAGACAAGAACTACACATAGATTCGGGCCATAGACATTATGAAGCAAGAACAATCTATTCCTAACCAAACACATAATAGATTAAAGTAAGTCTAAATTCCTCCGCTGAGTTCAATTTTTAAGAACGATACAAAGAGCGATAACTCACAGAATGAATACCCATCGCCTAATCTGAGTTCTGTCCCTTTAGACCGAAAAACGTGCATTCAAAGATAAATACATTTTTATCAGACAAATAAATACATTTTACATTTGTATGCGTAATCCGTGCGTCACCAAAGAATATGTGCGCAACAGGTATCAATATCTGTTTTGATGGCCTCTGCTGGAATGCGATCTGGACCAGCTGATTTTCCATCTTTCAGAAGCTTTATGGCTTTCTTTATTTCTTCTCTACTTGGTCGTTCACAGCTGATTTGTAGCTCCTCTTCTGCTGGCTGGATATATGGGGGATTAGTTGGAGATGGTCTATTGAGAAGTTCCTCAAAATGTTCTGTCCATCTCTTCATTTGTTCTTGTATATTACTAAGCAATTTTCCATTCTTATCTTTTATGAGGCCATTTGCTTGCTTATATTTCCCTGTTAGCTTCTTTGTGTTGTTGTACATATCCCTCATATTTCCTTTGGCTGCAGCTTCCTCTGCTTCCCTTGCCAAATCATCAGTATATTTCATCTGGTCTCTTTTGATGTTTCTTCTTACTTCTTTGTTTTCTTCTATGTACACTTCATGAGCCTTGGCTTTTGGAGCTTCTGGTTTTGCTTCTGTTTAAATTTGCTTTCTTGTTTTTCCTGTCTTGGTAATGGTTTCTGTTGTTATCCATGCTTTGTGCTGATGTTCTCTTTTTCTCAGTACTTCTTCACATGTCTCGTTTCATGAATTTTTTTACTTGTTGCCAGTGGTCTTCTGTATCTGCATTATCTTCCAGCTGTTGGAGTACTTGTATTTGTTGGATACTGTGATTGAAAATTTTTCTCTTATTTCCTGATTTTTTTTAGATATCCCACATTATACTGTTGTCTATAGCTATCTACTGTTGTAAATTTCTTTAGTTTTAATTTTGTTTTAGCCAAAATAAGATGGTGGTCTGAGACCACATCTGCTCCTCTACATACTTTTACATCATGTAATGATTACCTAAACTTCTTACTTATGCATAAGTGATCAATCTGATTCTCAGTTCTGTGGTCTGGTGATATCCACGTTGCTTTATGTATTCTTTTATGTGGAAATATGCTTCCTCCTATAGCTTGTTGATTTGAAGCACATAAGTTAGCTAATAGTTCCCCATTCTCTTTCATCATACCTAATCCATGCTTTCCCATGATTTCTTCAAAGCCGGTGTTGTCTGTTCCTATTTTCGCGTTTAGGTCCCCCATCAAAATTGTGAGGTCCTTTATAGAACAGAATTCTGAGATATGTTTCTCTTCAAATCGTTTCTTCCAGTACCTCATGATTCTGAAATGAAAAGGTTGAAAAAAAAAATAGGAATGTAGAAAACCTTAGAAAACTAAGAATGTAGAAAGCTTTACAAACTAAGATTATAGAAAATTTTGTAAAACTAAGAACGTAGAAAATTTTGTAGTCTGGTGTAAAAGTCTTCTTTCTCAGACTCTTCTTTATCATTTGTTGGTGCATAACACTGGATGATGTTTATATTTACTTTCTTTTTGGCTTATTTAAATCTTGCTGTTATGATTCATGATCCCAGTCCTTCCCATTCTATAAGTGCGTCATTCCCATTCTATAAGTGCCTTCTGTGCTTCCCAAGACAGCATTATAGCCACACCTTCACTGTGGTGGGCTCTTTCCTCCTCATGTCCTGAGGACAACACCATTTCTCCTGTGATTAATCTCCTCCTCTCTATGCCCTTCCACTGTGTCTCACAGAGACCCAGGACATCAATCCTGTAATTTACCATTTCCGCTGCTACCTGTGCAGTTTTCCCTTGTTCACATAGAGTGCGAACATTCCAGGTGCCGATCCTGGAGATTCTCCTAGACGAAAAGAGGTTAGTCCTTCTTTCGGCTTTCTCTGAATTGCTTCATGCGCCTCCTTTCCAGAGGACCTTCTTCTGTCTTGGGCGGCAGAGTTGGTTTATATTCTGTATTTGACTTGTCCATGTTTGTTGAAGTTTTTTGGTAAATGGGGTAAATTTTTTACGGGATGGAGTAACTAGCCCAACCCTCCTTAGTCGCTTTTTACGACATGCATGGTAGGGTACAGTGTTACCATTCTTTGCTCCCATTTCGGGCCCCGGTAACACCCGGGTGAAACCGTCACGTTACACTCCAGTTAACCCCGCTGTAAAAATGGTACACGATTCTTTTTTTTTTAAGGTAGGGACGACAAAACTGTAATGAGGAAGGCATCTGGTCACCACCTAATAAAGCAGAGCATACATGCATATCATTCCTCTACGGCAGTATCTGATATAGTACTGCCTTTACCTCTTACGTTCTAAGAAATGTATAACTATAAGAGGACCTGGTATAACTTCGTTGTTAGGCCTCTGCTCCGAAGGAAGCTGTAATGTAATGCTGCTGATAATCGTATAACTTCAGTTTATTCTCTAACCAGCGGCACTCGATCTTTCCAGCCCTTTTGGCCCAATGACATGTCATTGCGAGGCTGGGGAGACAGTGGACTTTCCTTCCAACCCGGTCAGGAGCTTCGCTCCTTCCCATCCACAGAGGGTTTATCTGCAGGAGCCGTTCAGGTTATTCAGTCAAATTCCCGGTCGATGACACTCCTACAAATGCCGGCGCCCGGGCTTGAACCTTGAAAACCTGGTCGCTAGCGCAACGTCTTAACCATTACACCAGCGCGGCTCCCTTCAGTTTATTAAACAAAAAGCCATTGCCGTAGGAAACGATGTACTGACACAGCAAGGCGACGGCGCCGTCTGGTTGGTCCTAGGTTCGATTCCGGGTAAGCCTATCACCCATATTTTCTTTTCTGTTGTCTAGTGCCACCCTTTATGTCCAACGAGTACCTGCTAATTACCTTTATTTATGTATTTACTTATTTATTTACTATCCACAGGACTCGGGTTTCCTTTATTATTTAGCCGTAGGAAAAAAGCTTGAAAAGGTCTGATGGTCGAATCATATCACGAAATTCTGAATCTGGATCCGCAGGGGCAGCAAAAAAGAAACAAATAAACAAACAAAAAAAACAAGGGAGCTTAAAAGACTTAATGCTGAAAAAAAGCTTCCTGCTGATTGTTGAACTTAAAGCTAAGGGCTATGAAATTAAGGACAGCAGTTATATACAACAACATTTTTACTTTCACAACCGCCTCAAGTTGGCAGAATGGATAAAACCAAGAGGAAATAGAAATATTGAAATTGCAACCATAAGGAAGGGGAGTGAGCTCCTAAAAATGACACCTGAGTTTTTCCTTGGAGTAAGCGAGGTCACGTGATGGCGCCCATAACCTAACAGATCACGTTCAGCGATGGTGTAGCTGGCGAGTCCTTTTCAGGGCAAGTCCTTCTCAGAGCTTCATGCTAGCAGATGGGTAATGTTAGTCCTTTTCAGGACTTAGTATCTATCAACGCTGGACGGGCTAGCAATCCTGTTAGACTGCCAAAGAGTTCACATACAACCGGTGTTTCGCTGAACACTGAGGTAGTACGGGCAGCTTTGTTGTTGCTGGTGAGTCATTTTCAGGGCAAGTCCTTTT
This sequence comes from Oreohelix idahoensis, assembly GCA_024509875.1. Classification (NCBI taxonomy): domain Eukaryota; kingdom Metazoa; phylum Mollusca; class Gastropoda; order Stylommatophora; family Oreohelicidae; genus Oreohelix; species Oreohelix idahoensis. The sequence goes on along the minus strand of JAMPIV010020247.1, from coordinate 120,724 downwards.
CAGGGCTTTGTACTAGCAGGTGGATAATGTTAGTCCTTTTCAGGACTTAGTTTCTATCAACGCTGACCGGCTAGCAGTCCTTTTCATGACTTTATTCTAGCTGATAGAACCTAGTAGTCTTTTTCAGGGCTTAGAGTTTATCAACACATCGCTTCAGTTAACAGAGTTCACTTAATTTTGACTGGCAAATTGCACTCTGATATAACCAATTAGGATGAAAGGAACGCGCCACGCCAGAAGAAGGTAAAACCGACAAACTAAAAAAAAAAAAAAGATGACGCCCACGTTCATAATCCTGGTCCCATATCAGATACTGCCGTAGGGGAGTATAGTGTTAGAGACTTCACTATCCTGGTCCAGCATCGAGAGGTGGGGTGACTAGTTCCTTTCTTCGCTGCCTTTTCCTTCCCGAAGTCAAGAGCAAAGTCAGGTACCCATTTACAGCTGGGTAGACTGGAGCGTGATGATAACGTGAATCGAATCGGGTACTTTTGCCACGAGAGACCAGCGCTCAAGCCACTCTGTCAATCGGGCGCTCCCCACGTTCATACAGGCGCATAATTATTTCCTGTGAAATTTTATTTTTAAATTTATTTATTTATTTTGTGTGTGGTTTAGTTAGAAGTTTGTTATTTTTATTATTTATTAATACATTTCGACACCTCTTTCAAGTCGGCTCTGCCTGGTAGTTATGACCCAAGTGGAACGGCCTCCCCTGTTACACCCCCTCCCTCCGCCCCGCCTCGCCTGAGTTTTAATGAAACAAATGGGCCGAAACTCGTGTCCAAAGAAAAAAGTGGTGGAATGATGGTGAGATAAATTTCTTAAGACGAAAATCAGATTACCTCCCGTTGTAATACCCTGTAAAGATTCCTATCACTATAGGTTTTTTTATACCATTATCGGGAACAAATATCGTTTATGTTCCGTTTATTATGCAACGTTTTCCATTTCAGCCCACGGTTCTTTACAGATTATGTTTTTGCTCTGCGAGTTGAATGCTTTGTTGTGAATGCTTGGAAGCACAATAAACGTAAATTAAACGATCAGGCATTAAATTCTTTGTAGATTTGTCGTCGGCGGTAATTGTGGCAGAAATTAAGCGTGTAAAGCGACATCGATACTGATGGCGACTGCGTTAAAAATAAACACAACGACAATAATTCTTACGTACCGAACCTTTTTATTTTCCTTTCTTTTCTTTCATTCATGTTCGCTTGGTTTCTTCCTTTCTGTTTGCCTGGTTTTTTTTTTTTTTTTTTTCTATTCTTGATCACTCCCCTGCCATTTCTCTTAGTTTCTTCTTTATCTTCTTCTTCTTTTCCTTCTTCTTCTTCTTTTTGTGTATATAGATTGTTATGTGAGACTGTTTTTCTTTTGGCATGTCTCACTTAACACCTAGGCGCATTATGTCTTTACTACAAGTTTTACTTCATTCTGGCAATATATGTTTACATAAAAACTCTATGTGTGTCGTAGATTTTTCGATAGGGGAATTAAGACATGGTTTGGTCCCTTCTGGCTAGAACTAGACAGGTGGTGACTCAGTGAGAGATAAGATAAGAAATAGATTTTCACGTGTGAGATGGGGAAAAAAATAGGTAGAATCTGTCCCTGGACTCGAGAAGATTCTCTAGTTCAGCCTATCTCTACAACAGAACTTTGTTTGTCAGACAGATTACCAATATATATAAATATAAATAAATATATAAATATATAAATATATAAATAAATATATATATATATATATATATATATATATATATATATATATATATATATATATATATATATATATATATATATATATAAATATATATATATATATATATATATATATATATATCAACCACTCACATACATACACACATAAGTGACGACAGTTAGACGCACAAACGTGAAAACTATATCAATGGAATAGGGATATTTTGGTACGAGCTGACCAACACATGTAAATAAAGTTTATGTAAATTTTATTTACCATAAAGAAACTTCACAACGGCAATAATTTGAATTTCAATCAAAATACAAATAAACAATAGGTTAATGAATTAATCAAGAAATAGACTCACAGGTGTAATCCTCCCTCCCTCTGTTGAGACAAGATCCCGTTAGAAGAAAGTTATTAACCCCCCAAAGAGTCAAAGATTTTTACGCTATGGTCTAGGATTTCCCTCTACAGTAAAGAACAGAGTTGATACGTTAATCTATTCTGAAAGGGACAGTGTTAACAAACCATACACATTTTAAATAACCAACGGGAGTACATGGATTATACAATAAAAGAGTCACTAATTCCTGCTTTCTTTCTATACAACCGTGGCCACGTACATTCGTTCTTACCTAGTACTTGGTTTGCACCTTCTGGAACAATCTTTAGGACACACGCACACAGCAAATCCAGTGTTCTTTTGGCAAAGAAAACCCCAGCTCCTCAAAGACAGATTAAATCCACTTCTCCGGGTAGCGTTCGCTTTGTTACTTTTATTTAGGATTACTGTTTATGTCACTTTAATTAGTCCAGGTAAGAAATTTTAACAGTGCTCACAGTGTCAGAAACTTGAGATTTCCACTACATAGGAATGTCAGGTCGGTAACTTCTCTCAGTATAATAATTCCTTGACACACCACAAATGGTCAAACGTCGGAAAATGTTAATGTTTGTGATTTCGCCACTACGGGCTGAATGTAAATGAAATTTGGGAAATATAAATCTGGATCTATAGCCCCAGTTACAATATTTATTCTTAATGTTCTTTGGGCTGGTACTCTGTCTCTTTTTGGGTGCATACACGAAGCCAGACAGGTTCACCTTTGAAGACCCAGATATCAATTAAGAAATGTTCTTTTGTAGGGATACTCTCAGATTTATATGGAAGCCGCTGGTAGATTTGGGTTTGACCCAATACTGTGTAAAGGAGAAAAAATACAAATACTTAACCATAATATAGTATTCTCAATCCTATCCTTAACCCGCGTAAAATATGCCATATATATCCACTTCGGTTCTTTAACTTAAATTATAAACTAAAAGCTTAGAGCTTGTCTTATCGTTTAAAAACTCCCGTGAAATAAATTCTAGTCATTTAAAAAAATTAATCATCATGAATTAGAAATAAATACATATTTCGTCAATACTCATGATGAACAGTGCATTTACTAGTTGGTTAAAAATATTCTCTGACTGGTTACTAGCTATTAATTAAATTTCCTTTATAGCTGGAATAGTTTCGCTAGAAATTATTATTTATTCTGCTAGCCTCTGTAACACAGTAAAACCTAGAGACATATGAATGACGGACCTATCTAGTAAATCACTCTCCACAGAAAATCTAGTGAAATAAAATACGGACTAACTAATTAATCACTCAAACTTCTAGTATAGTATTTACCACAAACACAGAAATTCTAAGACTATCTCCAACGAAAAACTAAGAAACTCCACTAATACAAGTGATTCTAGAAATCAATGCTAGATGTCTTTAAAATCTGTGGGTACTGGATAAATTGAGTCAAAATGCTGGGGTTTATATATTAGATCTCCAGAAATTCGCTCGTACTTGCTAGATATGACACCTTCACTCAGATCTCGGGCTTTTCCTCGTTCGATCTGCGAATCTGGGGAATTTTTCACGCTTTTGCCGCTTGCAGACTCTGCAATCGAGCGAAGCCCGTCCTTTGATCTGGCGATTCTCAACGTGTTTAATTACCTATCAAACGAACGGATACAGGGGAAGGTAATAGAAATTGTCTCCCCTTTGGTTCCAAATTATCTGCTCCTTCTACGCAAATTATTTCCCCTGATCACTGTCTAACGAAAAATACGTTTCAACTATACTGAAGCACATTAAAAACGCACCACCTGTATAATCCAGGAACAGAGTGTGAAATGTAAATATAAGTGTTTACAAGTTTACATATTTGGAATCTTTATTCATTTTCCTATGAATCCATGCTGGTCATTAATGTGTACATTTGATTGTTATGACATTCATTGCATTCTGGGCAGGCAAGGGAGAAAACCAAAAATGCAACCAATAAAAAAATTCATTCACACTATCCTCAGTATCTGGTATGTCCACCGTGTGCTTGCAAACAAGCTTGGCAGCGCTTCCGCATGTAACGCACAAGTCTCTGAAGGAAACTCCGGGGAATCAAGTCCCATTCACGTGTAAGAGCAGCTTCGAGCTGTAGCAGATTAGCTGGAGAACCTTGCCTGTAGATTCTGCGTCCAAGCTCGTCCCACAGATATTATATAGGGGACATGTCTGGTGAAAGGGAAGGCCAATCAATCGTCACAATGTTCTGCTGCTGTAGATATTGATGCGTAATGCATGCGGTGTGCGCACGTGCGTTATCCTGCTGGAGAAGCTGCAAGCCTGGATACTTTGTGAACGCAGGAGCAACCAATGCATCCAGAACCTCATCTCGATATGTCACAGCATTAACATTTCCACGGAAGACGTGAAGAGGCAAGCGATAGTGAAAACTGAATCTTCCCCAAATGTGAATACTGCACCTCCAAATCGGTTGTGCTGACGAACACAGCAATCTGCAAAGCGCTCTCCACACCGTCGCCAAATCCGCATACGTCCATCAGCAAAGGATATGTTGAATCTGCTCTCGTCTGTGAATAGTACAGCATTCCACTGCAGTCTAGTCCATCTGACATGTTGCTCTGCCCTTTGCAGGCGCTGCTGAAGATGTCTGTGAGTCAAGTTTGGCCAACATAAGGTCGTCTTGCAGTAAGGCCTGTATCTCTGAGTCGTCGTATGACTGTCATTCGAGAGACTTGCCCACGTCTACCCACTATTGCTCTTGCTGTTTGACTTGCCGGGAGAGAACGATTCCTTAGATGACTCAGCACAATATGACGACCTTGCGCAGGGGTAGTAACTCGTGGTTGGCCACTCCGAAGTCTATCCCGGGCACTGCCAGTGGTTCCGTAACGTTCATTGAGACGTACAATAGTGCTGTGGTGGCAATTCATCCTTCTGGCAATGGCCCGCGAGCTCATTCCGGTCTCCAACATACCAATGGCTCGTTGGCGGTCCTTTTCAGATAGTCGTGGCATTTCAAGCACATGTACTGGGTATTTTGTCTCAACGTTCTTTTCATACCGAGTATACTGCCACAACGCGTACACATTTTCAGGGTCATGGCTGTTGGGAATCGTGTTGCACGTGTAACTTTCATTGTTTTCATGTAGTCTGTACACAAATCCGTGGGTTGAATCGTGCACTTTCCATTCCAGCAGCCATTCGCTCTCTATCTCATGACAAAGACGGGGAAAATCCATTCTCACATTTTTTTCCAGCTTCTCGGCATCAGTATATATAATAGTAGTGCGTTTTTAATGTGCTTCAGTATATAGTAGCTTATCTCCCCCTTAGCAAAAAATTACGTCTATTTGTCTGATCCTATTACAACGATTTTCAATCGCTGGCATTAATTACAGGTAACCGGCTCAACGTTAGCTAAATAGGTCTGCTGGTAAACATTCCTAAGGAAATAGAGAACAGAAATAAAATAGTCGTGCTAAATTAAGAAAGAGACAGATATCTGAGTGTAGGAGGGTTTTTATGTTAACAAAAATGGGCATAGGTGAAAGCCAGGTGAAAGAAAAATGTAGATGATGAAATAGATATATGAAAGCTATTATCATAATATGTCACAATGTGTAAGACCGCTTATTTCCTAGCTAGTTAACGGGTTTTAAACCATGTAACGTCATACTCAAGTCCACCCATCTGTAAATGGATTCGCAACTTTGCTCTCAATTCAGAAAAGAAAAAGGCGATGAAGGAAGGAACTGGTCACACCACTTCATAAAGCTGAGACTTGGTATTGTGAAGTCTCACAGAAGATAAACGTAGTGGTGGAAACATCCAAGACAACAAAGAAGTTAGTCATAAGAGGGGTTGATACCAGAAGGGCCGCAAGCGAGGTTCACAGATATCTACAAACCGAAAACACACATGTCAAAATCACACAGGTCGAAAGGCTAAAAACCTGGGACAAGAAAGACACAAATCTGATTGTAGTAACGATTGAAGGATCGACAGACCCGAGAGACTGACGTTCCAAACTACAGCAAAAAGGACAGAAGCATATATCCCTCCGGTCATGCAGTGATCCAACTGCCAGCAGTTTTCCCACACAAAGAAAACGTGCAGAAGAGATGCAGTTTGCCGGTATTGTGCGGGGAGCCAAGACATATCGCGACTGTCCCAAGGCGAGGGAGGATCATAATTACAAGGCCATAAATGCAAACCGTACCTGTGCAAACTGCCACGGAAACCACGGGGCAAGGTACAGAGGCTGCCCTGTGTTTCAGGAAACAAAGAACATCCTGAAGGAAGCTGTGTCCAAAAACACCCCTTTCAAAGAGGCAAAACACAGAGTGGCAGCGGATGTCACAGACAAACAGAGCACGAAAGATAGAAGACAGCTCCACCAGCTGACAGCTCCACCAGCTGACAGCAGAAGTTAAAGAAATGAAACTGAAACTCCAGGTCGAAAATAGATGCAGGCAGACTCCCGAAGATCAAACCGACAGTGGAGAAGATGGGATAGATCTGCAGAGCATTAAACATATGATGGAAGAAATGAGAAGAATCCAGCAACAAATAGAAACAGATGTCAAGATGCTGACAGAGCTGAAAGAAGAAAACGCAGAAATCCTCAAGAGAATAGAAGCAGAAAGAATAGCCATTGAGGAAATTACATCTAACAACACACGAGAAACTAAAACGAACGACCAATCAGACGAAGAAGTCATCGAGGAAACGCTAGAAAAGCTACTCCCATCAATAATAGGAAAAGCGATATTTCAGATACAGGAGAAAAGGAAGACATAAGAAACAGAAACGAGGAGCGTAAAAACACACAAAACCACACAAGCCAGATAGGGAGGCAGGAAATGAAAAACACTATGGAACACGCCACGACACCACGAACAGACAAACAAAGGAGAGGAATCCAGACAGTCTGCTAGTGGTCCTTTTCAGGACCAGTCCTTTTCAGGACTAACAACCGGCTAGCATCGAAGAACCTAACGCACAATATACCCCAATTATAACCAATTTTCAGGTTGAACAGGGTATAACAGCAATATAGTCGACGAACGAACAAACGAACGAACGATTGTGAAGTCTATAACAGTTCACTCCCCGACGGCAGTATCTACTATGGAGCTACTTTTAAATGACCATTTTACGTGAACATCAGATGGAAAATACCAAAGGTGGACATCAAAATATCCCAAAGATATGAAACTGTCTTGTGCAGTAACCTTTGTCAACAGAAGTAAGTAAGACCGTATACGGTCTGACATAGTCGTGATCCTCTCACCAGAAAGCCAATCAAGGAGTATTTAATAAAGGGTCAAGTTTAATAGAGGCCATACCAAGAACCAGACAAGTCTCAGTGGAACAAGAGATGAGAAGAAGATGATGGCGATGGATAGGACACACGATGAGGAAACCTGTTGATAGCATTACAAGGCAGGTCTTGTTCTGGAACCCCCAGGGCACGAGAGGCAGAGGTAGACCAAGAAGCACATGGAGAAGAGAGCTGGAAACAGAGTTGAAAATGATGAAGAGAATGGGGACAGAACTTGAGATGATGGCACTGACAGGAGGACGTGGCATGTGTGTGTTGAAGGCCTATGCTCCTTGGGAGTGGAGGGTTATGAATAATACCAGTTTAATTGTAAATATAATGTCAAGAATCCAACGAATAGCTGCAAAAGTAGTAAGAATGTCTTGAGTAAGACCCACGTACAACTGAAAGGTAATCACGTGCATCAAAATAAAATGGTGCTCGTTTATTGGCCACGCTATGAGTAGGGAAAAGTAAAAGTGCATTGTGACATTGTCCCTTGTAATTCCCGGGGGTCTGAGAATATAAAGAAAGAATGATACCGCTGCTCCTTCAGGCATATCCTCAAATGGTGACTAGTGTGAGGTCGTACATTGGTCTGGCAACCTCATCACGTGAAACAATGTGCTAATGAAACCACTGCTGCAAGATTATGTGCTTCGGCGCATTCTTCCTCAAGGAGGGCATCTACAGAAGTGGCTGAGTGCGCCATAAATAATAAAAAAAGGAAATGATGATGATGATGAATTGTGGCATGAATACAAAATAACTGGTACAAGATGTAGAGAGTTGCAGAACAGATTTTTAGACATTTTAACAATGCGGCATGGAAGTAAGTCAACAACAACATTTGTTAACAGTACGAGAACGGTAGTTGTGCAGAGATCTGATTGGCTAAATCAGTACATGGTTACACGAGAAGAGCTGATCTAACCGTAATTATTACCCGGTTGTTTCTAGTCATTTCAGCCTATGCTATTCAACACGGTCAGCGAATGCTTCATGCGATGTGAATATAGCATTGCTCATTGCTTCTTCTAATTCTTCACTTACTTATCAATATCTTCAAAATTATTTTTATTTTCCACTTTTTAACTGTGTCATTACTTCCTCTCATGTCGTGTCTTTCGTCAGTTCAAGTCTTTATTATACATTTGTATTCTTTCGTGCGTGTTTTTCCCCAAAGAAAATATATATATGACTTGAAACGTGAGCACTTTTGTTATTCCGTAAACCAGGGCTGTGTAGTTGGAGTCGGGTAGGAGTCGTGGTGTCGGTCGTTTTTTGTGGATTCAGAGTCGGTATAAAATATCCGGAATCCAACTCTGAATATTATGCCTTATGATTGTGGCAGGTTTAGATGAAAGATGGACAGATAGAATGAGTGAAAGTATGAAAGTACCAAAACTGCCCAGATGATCTCACTGAAGTTTGGCTCAAGTAAAAAATCTACGGAAAATGTTAGTATAAGTTCCGCAGAAAGAAAATAGGGTGAGAATCACTGACAGATCTATTTATAGCGATACTGGAAATTAACTGTCTCTTAACAGGTTGAGAATTCTCTAAGTAGTCTAAGAGCTAGTAGGTATCCAGGCCACTGTTCCCTGTGGTACTGAGTTATTGGAAAGAGCCCCCATTGATTAAATATAAAGATGACATACAGTCTTAGATATCATTGTAACACCAAAGAAAGTCAGTAAAACTAATCTTGATTTTAGAAAACTACAAAGAAATTTTACTGATGAAAACAAAATGTCATATGTATAGTATATTTATAAATCAAATATGTATTAGAATTTAGAATAATCAAAATGCCTAAAGTGCAATCGTTTCTATATACGAGCGTCATAGTTCAGTTCACGAAACTATTTATAGCTCATCATTAGGAGTTTTACGAAGCTGAGTTTAATGGTTCTACAAAGTTATTGGTATTTTATCATTTTGACTTTTATCAAGTTGAGTTGAATGGTTGGTTCTTGATGGTTTAGCTTAGCTAGATTCCTGGTTGCAATCACGATCACTCCCTATTTATCTGGGTTTGCGAAAAGGGTTATACATTAGGCGCATAGATATATCTCAGGGTTCTGAAGCTTTCTTTCCTTGATCCAGGTTTCTCATCATCGATGCAGACGGAAGCTCCTGATATAAACTACCCTAAAGAACCACTCAGCTCTATTGTTGCAAAAACGCGGTGCTTTTGTTAAAACGAAGGCTGATGCACTATGGCTGATTTCACTGCGAGATGGGTTCTTTCATGACCAAAGTTCAAAATTGCAGTGCCATAGTCTTAATAGTTCTAATATTAAATACTAAGAAACAACAAAATCCGATTTTACGACTGACAGATTTATGGGATCCACGGCCATTTTTCCTGAACCATTTTCTATTAATTAAAACTCATGGACACTTTCCATTTGAACTCAGTCTCATGGAGACACATTTTCTTTACCGTGCTAAAACTAATTACATTCTCTACTACAGCGAAGTAGCCATCGTACCTGTTACATCCCATGATGCTTTGAACAACAGCAACCTCTTCTATTCAAACCTGCAAGCGATCTGCACGGATGAGTGACATTGATACTTTTTGCAATTATGAATGCAGGAATCTTAAGACCGTTTAGTGCGAAGTCAGGAGGGACAAGTAAGGCAATTTAGGAAATGCAATTTATACATCTAAAAAGGAAAGGAATTAGTGAAGAATGAACGAGAGAAAAAAAAGCCCACGTCACAATGACTAGTAAAATCTTGCAGTTGGAGTTGGGAGTCGAACGTCCAAAGTTTCAGGAGTCGGAAAATTGTTTAAACGACTCCACAACCCTGCCGTAAACAAGTCCATACATTGATGAGATATATTTGACCAATAATATTATGAACCTTTATTCTTTTCATTCCTTATTTGCGAACAGTTTACAATCCCTTGATAGATCAATATTCCATTCTCTATTTATCAATTCATTTGCTTACTTATAAATTATAGCTGCACATAACCTTTACAAATTGTGCTTCAAGCCTCTGAGCCATACTAAACAGTAAATATGATTACGGTCTAGCTTGAATGTGAGAATTTATTTTTTAGTCCATTTGTTTGGGTGTTTTATTCTCATCCTACCTGGCAACGGGAACATAATAGTATCTTAACCGTGATGAGTTAGAGTAAGCTTCGATTTAACCGTAAACAGCAACGTCAACACATTGTTCTTTGATTCTTCTCGAACTGGTTAATCTAATTTGGCGAAAACAACGCCATCACAGAGAACCAAAATAGGTGTGCTTAACTTTCTGCGGCCTTTGATTTAATAGGATCATTATACTCGGAATGAGTTAGTGTTACGGGATATTAATTCTAAACAGATTGACGTGAACCTGTTGTGCTGTAATTACATTCAATAAGTGCATTAAACATTTTCCCAGGAGCCTTATCCCATTTGTTGTAAATGAATCGACATGAATTAGTTTTGCACGAAGTGAATTGCCACAAACCAGCTATACTCAAAATGGGTTAGCAAGTTCTTCAAGAGCTTAGGTGAGGTCCGGGTCGCCTCATAAAGTGAGGCCTCTCATGGTTCGAGAAGAGGGTTAAGACATAGATGATTATGCATCCTCTACTTAGATGAGCCTCTCCCACCACCTCCTTTTGAGGTTAGGCCCGGGCCTACTTGCCCTTCTAGTTCACCCTCTCGTAGGGATGTGGGTTTGTATAAACTAGGTGTATCTTATTGTGTGAGTGTATATGTTTTTATTTTTAAAATATACTTCTTCTGTGTTGCTTTCTTCTTCAATTTGTTATCACTAACGAAGCCATTGATCATCGACGCACCTGGCTGTTCTGCTGACTGGCAATCATCATTCTGACCTGTACCGTAACTTTTTTAAACTTTTCACTTGGACACAATAGTCAGTATAATCAAGGAGTTATTTGTGATACAATCGATAGGGCAATGAAAATATAAATCAGTCAAAGACTCAGAAATCGCTACAAAGGGAAATGTAACTATGTGATTACTTGTAAAGCCTTCATCAGCAGTTACTGTACTGTGCAGTGTCTGTCATGTTTCTAGTGGAAGATAAAAGTGGTTTATGACAGCCGCGTCTATAATACAATACTCACGTTAACTGACATCCACAGAAATCAGTTTAATAGAACTCTCATCAAACAATCCTTTTAAGTTTTTCTTACACAAATAAGCATCTAAATTTGTCTGTTTGCTTTGACTAACCTTCATGTTTGTTTTGGTCTCCGGCTGTATGTGTAATGCTACCACCAGATTTTGTCAATGTTTGACCTATCCAACGCCAGCGTCTTCGTCTCACCCCTTGTCCTACTGGCAGTTGTTTGTTATGTGTTGTAAATGTTTGTACGATACCAAACCTACCCTCTGTCCTGTTCTTACTGTTCTAAGTCTACTATCATACTGGACACAGTATTAAGGTCTTTGTCTTGTTGGACTGACCAATACTGATATATAGGGAACAACAGAAGTGATTGCGTCATTAATAGGCTGAACTGCCCATGGTAAACTTCCGGTGTTATGTATAAAGGTTCGCACTAATGACCTGTCATTGAAACATCCTTTTTTGGGGATGCGTAGATGGCAGGGAGGACAGTGTGATTCGCTTGCATAGCTAGGCGGTGTTGTCGCACGGAAGGTCCAGGGTTCAAATCCTGGGTAAGCCACTCATGTCTGTTGTTTTTCTGTTGTCTAGTGTTCTACTTCTTTATTTCCTACGAGTGCCTTATAACATACCTTTATATTTGTTTCATATTAATTTGCAGTTGTTTGGATCTTGCCATTTATTTCACATTAGTGATCTTGTCAGACCAACTCAGTTCTGTTCTACTTGAACACCCATTTATGAAGGGAGTTGTCAATTCTGCTCCATAAATTTGTATTTCTTAATACTCCTTACCAAATGATACGAGTGACGTGGAAGAAACATCTTTGGGTAAAGTTTTTTTTTTTTTTTGGTTTGCCATTTTGATTTTCTTTATACAGTTAATTAACAGAACTCTTATGAAACAATTTTTAAAATAAACTGTTGCCTCGTTTCGACGAGGCGCGTTCCGTTCAACCTAGTCGGTTATATTAGAGCGCATGTCCAAATGTAAAAGGCCTTTAGGTCTAAGTAACTATTCTACAATTATTATTTTAAGTCCGTCTGAACACAAATAAACATTTGGATTTTTCTGTTTGTTTTGACTAACCCCCATGTTTGTTTCGGTTACGACCGTAAATGTTCCATGCAGACTGAGGTGAGGGAGAAACGGGTTAGTATTTTAGGAAGTTGATAAATAAATGGAAATAGAAATAGATCAAGTTGACCAATATGAATGTGATCGAAAGAACCAGATAAATACCTGGACAAGTGGTGTTTTTCCTTAATCAAAGAAGTCGTGAAATGTGTGAAGAATAACACAACGAGGTGGTACACAATCAATCAATACCCTTTAGCTCCCCAAGGAGCATAGGCCTTCAACAAACACATGCCAAGTCTTCCTGTCCTGTGTCATCCGCTCCAGTTCTTTCCATGTTTTCCTCATCATTTTCACCTCTGTTTCCAGTTCACCTCTCCATGGAGGTGGTACACGCCTTGATATAATTTTAAAGTGAGTAGACCGTCAAACTAGAATGAATCATTAATCGTGATGGAGACTATATAGACCGTTTTTCCTAGTTGAAATATAAAGCTCTGGTAAAGCCAGTAAAGACACCCAAGCGGTCTTCTGATTACATTTTTGGTACATCGTTGATATGAACAATGTTAAAGAAGGAATGACCAGTTACGAAAATGTTGGATCAAATGTTTTCAGGAAGTAGGAAAATGTTCCCTGTAATACTTTTTTGTACAAGACTGTGTGTAAGTACGTTCGAGAACAAATTTTGGCCCACAAAGGCTGTCGAGTTTACTGGTTAAAGCATTGTGACTGCAGGATTATTCAAGATATGCAACATGTAAAAATGCAAGGGAACCAAAAAACCTGGGTTGACTATATATATATATATGTCGAGCTAGCATGACTGCCATATGTGGCCACCCTGCCACACTATCAACAGGTTTCTTCAATGGCCACCACATTGCCAGGACAAAATTAAACCTGAGAATCTATCCGGTAAATAACCGAAACACAACAAATGACGACTAGGTTCTAATTTACCTAGGGTGAGCGGAGCCGGATGCAATTCAGTGCAATTCACGTCTCAGCTAGTCTGATAGGAGTAATCTCTCGTGCACAAGTGCCCGTCCAAATTGTCCTTACCGCGGTCATTGATCGTTATCAAGACTCGATGATAGTAAACGCTGTTTCACGGCTACAGAACTTAGCTTCATTTATTGCTGGCAATTGTGTAGTTTGCAATCTAACGAATTTAACAGAATATTCGCTTTATGTGCTAATAAAGCCCGCATTTTTAACATGTTACCCCATGCGTATTATAAAATGCATACAAGACAGAGGTACCACTACATAAACGTAAATGTAATGGTAGTCCCATAAATGATACTGCCTTAGGTTAGTGAAGAGTTAGAGACTTCAATATACTAGGTCTAGCTTCGAGAGGTGGGGGTGACCAATTCCCTTCTTCGCTGCCTTAACCTGCTCAAGTACCCATTTACAGACTGGAGCCGCGAAAGCCGAGCGCCCTAAACACTCTGGTAATCGAACGCACACCACTACATACAATCATATATTTACGTACCATGTACTGAAGATTTTTAGAACACGCATACAGCACTCTCTGTGTATAAAACTAAGCAGATAGAGACCAGTCATATAGAGGTACACACTGCTTGCTAGCAGGGAAGTCACGAAAAACCAAAAGGCAGGAAAGCAGTCCCAAATATATGAATGCCGAAGACGGATGCACTGGGCCTCAATGCGCACAACAAAGTGCAGCGCAAACCGCCTTAATATGACAGAGAGACTTTGAGCTGACTACTGCCTTTATTATAATTATTGATGTGGAAGTCCGAGGGCGAACGAGGAAAAAGAAGAAACTATGATAATCTGCATTTTAAAGCTAATCATAATCAATTTCCTTTGCAATCCTTGTAGAGCATGGGTTGTTCAACTGTAGCATCTCCCCTTGCAGGAAGCATGCACCAAACATTCACAATCTCATGCAGTGATGGTCTCTGTAGGATTTGGTTTTACATGATGAGGTTGCTAGTCCCATGCACAACCTCATATTAATCGCCTTATACGACATGCATGAGGATGCCGTGGTCCTTTTCTGTCGTTGTCTCTTCAGAAACAACCGGGAACTGCACGGGGGGGGGGAGGTGATGGTTTTAAGGGGGGGGGGGGGGCTATTTTACTGCTAATGAGATATACTTAGCCATAACTATTTAAAAGGTAACTAGTGAAGTTTAACCGGCAACACTCGTTCACAAATTTTAATTGGTGTACTCTATAGACTTTTTGTTTATTGTTTTTCACTGGTTTTTAACTGGTATCTCATAAACCCATTTTTTGATCTGAAACTAATTTATTTGAAATTATTTGGTCAAATATTTTGTATTCATGAACTAAAACTTATTTTAAAAACGGATTCAGAAACTAATCTTCAAAACTATAGTTTCCAAATACTGTCACTCAACACCAATAGTACCACTTTTTGACACGGACATTCTAAATTGTTTCCATGTTACATATGGGAAACACATGCTGGATAAAAAATAAGGAAAGCAAATACATTCTGGCAGTAGCTAGTTAATAATGACTGGGAAAACATGTAAATTGGAACAATCGCTCATCACCTTATGGGAAAACTTGCGACAGCTCTTCTAAAATGTAGGGTGAAATATTTACATTCGGACGCTGCTCGTCAAAACTGACAGACATAAACATTACGACAGTAGTTCGTTAAAAATCAAGGCAAAAAGAATACATTCTGTAATTGATATTTGTACACACATCCCTCAGTTCGTGTGTTATATTGTATTGTCGAGTAAATTGTCTTAATCGATCACCAGTTTCATCTAACTCATCTTCTGGGCTGTAATCAATCTTACGTTAGACACGTTTTCTGTAGCAGCTGTTTGGTTTGCTTATAAAATGTGTATATAGAAATATCTAGTTTATCGTACTGTTGCGGCTCTTAGGCTAACGCTGAAAGAACACTTTCACAGCGAAGAGTTGGGGGAGATTCTCTTTTTGACCCGCATTGCCGTTAACTTCTTTGGTGTCTTTTTTTCTTCTTTATGTTTTCTACTAACTATACGTCGCATGAACAGCGTTTTCAGTTTCCTGCTCAAAGTACAAAGTAAGGCCTGGCCTGTTTTCATGTTGACCTTTTCAACGGTTAGTGCCATCCCATCGATCCGTCGTCTGCTCTATCTCCATTCGTCTGCTCTTTCTAGCGGCAATTCTTTATAACCTTTTAAGGACACCTATGACAACTTCATATGCAAGATATCGCAACAACTTCACCCCCTCAACATTTATATCTTTTCATTTCCACCCTCTTATTCACACTCTTTCGCTCACGTTTATATCTATTTTATCTCCCTCACAAATTACTATCCTTATCTTTTTTTCCCTCCGTCTTTCTCCAAACTCACCTTTAAGAAATTCTTAATCTTGCAAGCTTTCTTGGATAACTTGAGCGCAATTTATTGCCAGTTGTCATGCAATCATATTACCGTTTTCATTGTGGCAGGAGATTTATGATGTAGTTTGTTTTCCATTTTGCTTGAAGTCGGTCCATCATTAAAGTTTGTCCTGAAAAGATAATATGAATTATACGCGATTTGATCTTCAGGTATCGACCTGAAATATCGGTACAACTGTTTATTTATGTTTGTGTATGAAAATCAATCCGCGTTAGACTTTACTGTGTCGCACTGTTAAATGAATGTTTATGGTGTATAAAACGATAAAAGTAGAAGTCGATTAAGTAGGCTTGGGCGTAAGGCTTGCTAGCTGTAGCAAAGTTGATTTTGCTGGGGAGGTTATGATGGTATCCTAAAAAGAATGAAAAGGTGTATGCTATAACCGTGTGAGGTCAAGCACATGTAGGTCTCTGACTCTATAGATGATGATGATGAATTATATGCAGAGAACCTAACGCTACCTCCCTAGGTCTCACACGGTCAATCTTCTGGCTCTAGTGTATGGTGTATGGTGTACCTAGTGTCTAGGGGAGAAATGAATGATGGTACACAACAATCAAACACTTTAAGTTTCTATAAAAGAAGTTAATAACTAGCAGTTAAGTTTTTCTTTGAACAAATATTTACAATTTATTTTGCCTATCCATTCATAGCTTGTGGACAGGTCTTTGAAAATAAGGACAAGATAGTTTACAGAAAAAGAACAATTAAAAATGTTGGGACAATCTGCCCAATAACTAAAAGTTATTATGTAGTTATAAATGTCCCTCCTGTATGAAATATTAAATTAGTTCACTTTAGTTATCTAATTTATAAATGTCCTTCCTGGATGAAATATTACAGAGTTCACTTTAGTTATCTACCGGGAGAGTCACTGTATATGAGGGCTGTAGTTCATCCTACCCCCATAATATTCCTGTGTAATATTTTGAAACACAAGAAAATGTCAGAGATGCCCCAGATGTTTTACTCTTCACCTGGGAGTCCTTCTTTTAACAGATAATCAATCTCCTCTTTCAAAGCTTTTTCCTTAGCGAACGGAATAGAATAAGGCCTCATACAGATGGGTGCTGGGTCTAGTAGTTTCATATCATATGACAACAAATTTGTGTGTCCCGGTTTATCAGTTAACACATCTGTATGTTTCTCAAGGACCTGTTGAACCTTCTCCTTCTGTCCTTTTGTCAGGTTCCATTAAATGTGATCCCTCCTGGATTTGTCTGTCCAGATATTTCTTCAAAAGGTTCACATGATAGACTTTCTCCTTTCCCTTTTTGTCTATCTTATAATTTGTTCTGGATACCTTTTCCAAAACTGTATATGGCCCTTGCCATCCGATCTGAAGTTTATTGTTGCTGCCTGGCAATAGAAGAGGTACCTTCTCCCCTACAGCAAGTTCTCGATCCTTCGCTTTTTTATTATAATAAGCAGCATGCTTTTTCCTGGCTTGTCTCAAATTTTCATTTGCCAGTTTCCAACTGGTTTTTAAACGAGTGATCAGTTCGTTCACATATTGGTATGATGAGGTAACAGTCTCCTCTGCCTTCTCATCTGTCCAGGTCCTTAGCAAAGCTTCCAACGGACCTTTTATAGGCCTCCCAAATAGGAGTGTTGCGGGTGCCATTCCAGTTGAATTATGTGGTACTTCCCGGTAGGCAAACAATGCGGCGGCCAAGTAGTGGTCCCACGTCTCAGGTTTCTCATGTGCCAGCGTTCTCAGGATAGAAATGAGAGTCCCATTGAACCTCTCTACCTGGCCGTTCCCTTGGGGGTGATACGGACTACAATGAAAGTGCTTGGCTTGAAACAACTTGAAAACCTCTTCAGTTAGCTTCCCCTTGAACTGAGAGCCATTATCAGTTAAGATTTGATGCAGGAATCCTAAACTTGTGAATATAGTAAGTAATGCCTCTGCCACATGTTTCGAATCGATTGATGACAGGGCTACCGCCTCTCCCCACATAGAACAAGTGTCTACCAGAGTAAGGATGTAACTGTTCCTCCTCTTGGTCCGAGTGAGAGATCCCACAATATCCACTGCAACTCTCTCAAAAGTGGTTCCCACTATGGGCATTTCCCCAAGAGTTGCTTGAGCAGTCCAATGCTTTGGAGCTACTCTCTGGCATTCGGGACAGGATTTCACATATCTCTTAATATCATCCGTTATCCCTGGCCAGAAATAATGACAAGCTATACGCTGTCCTGTTGCGCTAATCCCCATGTGACCACTGAAGGGGATAGTATGACCTAACTCCATTACTTTCTCCCTATATGAACTAGGAAGGACCAACTGTGCGTGACCAGCTGAACCAGTGCCGGCCTTCCTGTATAGCAATTTATTCTTCATATAGAATTCTCCTTTATTAGGAGAAGTATGGCTCTTTGGGAGTTTCTTGTAACACGGCTTCAGTGACTTATCTTCAGCCTGTGCCTTTCTCATCTCCTCTGGATGAGTATTTATGGGTTCATCTTCTTCCTTTCGGGATTGAGATCGTGTCTGGACTGATGCCATGATCACCGGTCTCTTGGGATTCCCCAAGAAGACATATCTACACCCCAATATCAGAGGGTAGATTGGATCATTTAACACTGCTGCCTTGATTACTCCTTCCACATATCGCGTCTTCACATTTATCCTGGCGATGGGAAGTGTCATGGTCGCTACGTCCTTGGTTGCTGCTTGGATCTCCACTGTTTCTGTGGTGTATTGATCTGCCTGCACCAGGTGAGAACTCACAACTGAATCATAATCCAATCCCGTATCATACAAACACCTTATGGTGACTCCATTGCATGTTACATCTTCACACACTGGGGGGTGGTAAGGTTCCTGCTGTTCAAAAGAGTTTACCTTTACTCCCTTCCTCCCAGTTTTCATGGCAGCGAAATTTGGAGTTTTCTTTCTACAATTTTCAGTGTTATGGTTGTCCATCCGACAATTTTTACAATACCTCTTTCCTTGGTTAAAGGGTTTTCTTTTATCATTTCTTCTATCATTGAATTGTGAGGGTCTATTCTTAAATTCATTTCGAGGCCTATCGAAGTTCTGCTTATTTCTATTATCGAATTTGTTAGGGTTTTGAGGGGCCTTACTTTGATCTATTTGTTTCTTCTTTGTGCCAGCTACCTCTGCCTGGGCTGCCTGATACCTTTCAGCGACATTTATTATCTCACCCAGCCTCTCTGCACCCTGTTCCATGAGAAACTGTCTCATGTCTGGAGCCATGGACTCTCTCATCTGCTCAATGAGTATCATCTCTTTGAGATCTTGGGTTTTCCCCAGAGTAGCCCATTTCTTCACATACGTTTCCAACCGGGCGGAGAACTGGTGATAGGTCTCACCCCACAGTAGCTCTTTCTCAACAAAATGGTCTACATGAAAACCCATAGCTGAGGTTGAGGCTCCCTGACTAGTAGTGGCATCTGAGGCAAAGGGGCTAGAACCATTTTCAGGAGCATGGCCTTGAAATTCTAACTCCCTTAGTCGTAGCTCATGCTCCCTCTGTAATCTGTTTTCTTCTGCTTCCCTCTGCAGTCGTTTTTCTTCTGCCTCCCTTTGCAGTCGTTTTTCTTCTTTTTCTGCCTCTCTTTCGGCAGTCAATCTTTTTTCTTCTGCCTCTATCTGTAACTTCTTAGTTTCAGCCTCCAATGCCCTAGCCTCCTTGTCAGCCTCAATCTGCAGCCTCTTAATTTCTTTTTCAGCCTCTAACTTTCTTTCTGCTTCTTTCTCTAATCTTTTATCTTCCCGGGCAATAAATTTATCCACCTCTGAAGTTACGTATTGAACCAACTCTGGTCCATCCATGCCCATCTCTTTAGCAGTCTGTACAGCCGCAGAGCAAAACTTGGCCAGATCTGCCATTCTAATAAGTACAAAATGTTCTAACAAAATCTCTAACTAATTATAAATTTACTTAATTAAATCTGGGCACTGACACTTTCTTCACTTCCCAAAACTTGGGTAATACTATATGGGGATTCCCTGGGAAAATGAGACTGTTGTTAAAGCTAAACCTCAGACCCCAATGTATGTAGTACTAAGGGAAATTCAGATGCCCGGACAAGCCTACCAATTTATGTAGCAAAGTTGATTTTGCTGGGGAGGTTATGATGGTATCCTAAAAAGAATGAAACGGTGTATGCTATAACCGTGTGAGGTCAAGCACATGTAGGTCTCTGACTCTATAGATGATGATGATGAATTATATGCAGAGAACCTAACGCTACCTCCCTAGGTCTCACACGGTAAATCTTCTGGCTCTAGTGTATGGTGTATGGTGTACCTAGTGTCTAGGGGAGAAATGAATGATGGTACACAACAATCAAACACTTTAAGTTTCTATAAAAGAAGTTAATAACTAGCAGTTACGTTTTTCTTTGAACAAATATTTACAATTTATTTTGCCTGTCCATTCATAGCTTGTGGACAGGTCTTTGAAAATAAGGACAAGATAGTTTACAGAAAAAGAACAATTAAAAATGTTGGGACAATCTGCCCAATAACTAAAAGTTATTATGTAGTTATAAATGTCCCTCCTGTATGAAATATTAAACTAGTTCACTTTAGTTATCTAATTTATAAATGTCCTTCCTGGATGAAATATTACAGAGTTCACTTTAGTTATCTACTGGGAGAGTCACTGTATATGAGGGCTGTAGTTCATCCTACCCCCATAATATTCCTGTGTAATATTTTGAAACACAAGAAAATGTCAGAGATGCCCCAGATGTTTTACTCTTCACCTGGGAGTCCTTGTTGTAAGATAATTCAATGGGTAGTTGCAGAAATTTCAAGTTCAACACTCGCCAAAGCTCCTACTGGATATTCGACAGCATATAAGTCTGGTTGGAGACTGGTTGGCGTTTATAAGCACTCAGCAGGTTTCCTGTCACCAGCCGGCAACAGGAACATAGACCCTCTGCAACAAAAGGACACCCTGGCCTTTTATCTCTAATCATTTATTCTAACACTTAATTTCCTACGTGGGTATGGGGTCAGCCTCGCGTGCCTTACAAATGCACTCGCCCCGAATTGTACAGGACTCCCACCTGGTTGTGACCACACCTCAAGTCCTTATAGTAGTTACGCTACTGTACGTTCACATACTTTTCCTCCATACAATAATGTGGAGTAACCACATTTCCTGTGATATGATCTTCTCTTCTTTTCTTTACACTTATATTTGCTTCAAGCATGTTAAACAGTGTTCATTGAACACAGAGGCTTGCTAAACTATTTTAATACAATAATATGTCAACATAATCATAACAACATACATCAGTCAGATACCGTTTAATGTGTGGACTCAACAATGTCTGCTTCCGACATGTCCTTCACTTTTTCCCCAATAGCAGTATCTAACTTTGTAGTTGGACCAACATATTAAATTTCATAAAATATCCTTACCACAATCAAGAAATATATAAACAAATGACGCTGATTTGGTGAAGAAATGGCCTCAGCTTCCTCCGAACTGCACAGACTGTGAATTTATTCTTTATTTTAAGTTTAAAATTAACACAGCTGTTTTTCAGCGTATCTGTATACACATTTTAGTTCAACTGGCAATGAATAGTCAAAGCCTTTTGCTAATATCTACCAGCACTAGCCAATCGTAACGTTCTACTGTATGAATTCAAATGCAGTTTGAATGAAAAACCCAAAATAATTTTGAATAACTGGTGGTCGATTGGCCCGTCTGCTCTAGTCATGCCCAATACAAAAAGATATCACGTTTAGGATTACATTTCTCCTACCGTTCCCCTTTCCCATTCATACTCTGTTCACCCCAAGCGAATTTGAATGTACCTCCCTGCCTCTTTTTCCAGCTCGTGTCCCCCTAACGTTACCAAAAAAAAAAAAACATGAGCAGGAACGCCACTGTGTCTGGTCGTGTGTTCTTAGATATTAGTATTTCTTCAATAACTTCTCTAATACTGGGACTATCATATTATTTAAAGTACATTCTTACTCAGCTAACTCTACGTCATACTACCATATAATTCTTATGGGGAACTTCAGAATGGTTTAAAATTTCCAATTTTTGTCATCGTCGATCGTCAAATAAAATTTTACACAAGTCCGCCATCTTTCCTCTCCTTCATCTTGCGAGCATGTATTTTTCAAATAACTACTTGTTTTAGTTACATCAGAAATGCTACCACTAGGAGGAAATAAAGTTGTCTGCGTGGTTATGCCTTGGCTGGCTTTTCCGCAGTGTGAATATATGCGTTGCAGACTGTGTCATCGAAGCGGGGTGTAGGCGGGGCGGGTTTAAGAATTTGCGTTACTAGTTAGCATTGTATCGTGTAATACTACCAAACAATGTAAGGATTACTACTAATTTTGCTACAAAGTTGACAGAAAGTGTTACTTCAGATAGCTATATTGCGGCATGCTTCCGCCAATAGTTAATTGTAAGGCTAGACTACAAAGTGTAATCAGCAGATTGGGCAAAAGTTAAATATTAGTAGTGTTTGTCGAAAACGAAACTAAAGCGTGTCAGACTTTTTTCCGTGAAATCGTTCTATAGGCTTAGCACTGTGCAAAAAGCAGCGCTGCTGGCTTCGAAGATGCCAACCGTCAGACACATGCGGGCTAATGTATTTATTATCGTTTTATGCCTAAATCGTACTGAATTGAGCGTTTATTCTCGCATATTTTGCTACACTAGCCTGTACGTAAGGCTTGCTAGCCTGGGCGTAAGGCTTGCTAGCCTGGGCGTAAGGCTTGCTAGCCTGGGCGTAAGGCTTGCTAGCCTGGGCGTAAGTATGGCTAGCCTGGGCGTAAGGCTTGCTATCATGCACAGATGAACCATTAAACAAAAATATAAAGAAAAAGTAAACGACTAGGAAATTGAAAGGCGTAATAGGGATTCCAAGGTTTAAGTTAAAATTTACAAAACCCGACTTTTAAACATTTCAGTTTGCTTTAAAGAAAATTTGTGCACACCCAATCTGGCACGAGCTGTTACTTATATTCCATTTTATTATTAAAACATTTTTATGTCATTTGAAATGATGGCTGTTTAGATGTTTCAAATCTTTGAGCCCTTGGTTTACTAGGTTTCAGGTGACGTTTGAGCTGAAGTTTCGCACAAAACCACCCTATCATGGTACATTTTAAATTACAAAAATTTGAACGAACCTCGAGTAAACTGTCCCAGGACGAAAATTAAAGCTGAAAAAAATCAGAATTTTTACAAGATTACAGATATAAAATGATCACAGAACTTAGTGACGTACACAAAATTGCGAAGAAGGTCACAGAACTTGGTTTCATTCTAACACAATAATTGCGAACATTGTTATAGCTTTGTTGCAATTCGTAGCGTTAGGAGCAACAATCCAAGTAAAGATTTTTAGTAAATTTGGTAACAGTAATAAAAGTGGAACTGAGAGAACAGGTCCTGGAGCAGGTCAACCGCTTTAAATACCTTGGAGCTGTCATAGACCGGAAGGGAGACATCAAAGAAGAGTTGGCTACCCGAAGAGCAGCAGCTGGAAGACTTTTTCATGCCATAAATCGAGGATTCCTCAGCAAAAGAGAAATTGGTAAGAATACGAAGATGGCTGTATGCTGCTCCACCTATGTTCCAGTCTTGACGTATTGACGCGTGTCACGTTCAATGACTACATCCCACAAAAACCAGTTCCAAACCTCAGAAATGAGGTATGTGAGGAAGTGGTTGAAGTAAAAAGAAGAGACATGATCCGCAACCAAACGATACGGCAAGGCTTGAAAACCCGGACCTGCAGACCCAAGTGGAACAATCCCAAATACGAAAGTTTGTCCATGCCAATGAGAGAAAATCGACTACCACGACACATATGGGAAACCTAGAACCAGGGATCTAGACCTCCAGGATGATCCAGCGTTCACGCGGAGGACAATATTAGACAGTCTATGAAGGACCGAGGGCTAGATAAGAACCAGGCCAGGAGGAAGACAGCCGATGGAATAGTATGGTGCTCTCTCTGGCAAACCACCATAACTGTCGTGGTAGCCATTCTTCTCCCATTCTGCAGACAAGGCCAAACCATTGTAGTTGGGACTGTTCCACTTAGGTCTGCAGGGACTGGGTTTTGAGGCCATGACGCATCGTCAGGTTGCGGACCATGTTTCTTCTTGTTACTCCCACCACTGTTCTCAGATACCTCATTTCTGAGATTTGAAGCTGGTTTTGTGGGTTGTAGTAATTGTCTGTGACTCGCATCCATATGTCAAGACTGCAATATAGGCGGACCATCTTCGCCCTCTTACAAATTTTATTATTATTATTGATATTATTGGCAAACGTAAAACAATTCAATTACTAGACCAGAGGGTCTTTTATATTTGGACAAGCGCCCTAATATAAACGACGGACCTTGTGTCTGGGTTGAACTGTGCTCGCCTCATCAAAACTAGGTCAAACTCCTATTTTAAAAAAATGTGCAGGCTTTTTTCCATAACATGTTTTGCTTAATGGCAGTAGTGCGCAGTCTTTTTACCGGTACACCATAGCTCCTTCTCCCTACATACATCATCTTTCTCTTCTCATCTTTCCTCTCTCTACGCGTCTTCGTTTACAACTCTCTACCACACTCACCCTTCCCCCCAATTCTTGTTCTTTATATATAGTTTCTCCCTCTTTCTCTGTCCCACTACCACTCCACTCACATTTCCATCTACGCTCTGCTTTCTGCATCGCCTCCTTAATATTTTACCATTTTCCTGGCAAACTGACCCTCCACAGATTAAGGGAAAAAAGTATCTCTGCTTGATGCATAACGCTTGAGTGGCAACACTGGTCGAGCTAAAAAAAAAATTAAGTTTAAATAACAGAGACACGTTCACTTACATTATGGCTTAAGTCAGCATGCCTGTCTTTTCGACAAACTCACAGCAAATACTGCTTCAGATTGGGAACGATTCCAAGATTTTGATACTTAGGACACTCTTCGTTTCTATGTTTCAAATTTTATTGGTTTTAAGCGACCGAAATGTTCTTAAAGGAATTTAATTGTATTTGAAAGTGGTTGCTGATTCAACATTACTTAATAAGTACAAACGTTTTACCATTGTTGTCTAAGAACTTGACGTTCGTGAAGTAAATATGTTACTGTGACACATAACGTTTTACAACCTTATTATATCTCAAGTTATTAGAAAACGATGCATCGCAACCCCCATCTGATATAACTATCTTAGAGCCACCTATCGTGATATATGACTAGCTCAGTATCAAGAGTTATATTTTACCTTTGTTTGATCTGAGTAAAAACAGGAACGTTCCTTGGCTACTCGATTATTTTTTATTATTTTGTCTACATTAAGATTAATTTTCACATTATTTTTTTCTACTAAGATTAATGTTCACATTCTTATCTCTACTACTTCCGTACGCTTGTCCCTGGATACGTTCCTGTATTCCTAACGACGGTCATTTCTCTGTCCCTTGTCCCAGTAAGACTGATACAACTTACACAGGTTCACGTGACGATATCTCAATGTCCAAGAATTTCTACATAAGCCTCATTTTCTCGGACCGTGTTATGATTGTCCACTTGTATGAATCTTCGCTGGAATATTTTCCGCTTAGAAAAACACATTCTTAGAATGTGTTTCTAGGACGTCTTCAGAGATACAAAAACATACATGTGATCGCAGTTGATTGAAATTTATTGCAAATTAATCTAATTTTTACCGTTTTTCAAGCTCTAGTTTTTTTTTCGGGACCATTAGCGGAATAAATTGTATTTGCGATTTGGTTTTTGTGCTTGGCATTATTTTTAACGATGTCTTCCGGATTACACTAACATGTGACACATTTCAAGTCACGTGCCAGTGTGACCTGGTAATATTATTTACGGAATTCTGAATCAGGCATTTTAAAAAAAAATACGAATTAAGTTCCTAGATCAAGATTACATCATTAAACAGACTGCAGTTTCCATAAAGTAATAGTCTTCGTTCATCAAATACGATAAAGATGCTGGTAGACAAGTTCTTGCGTGCACGCAGATGCCCTCAGTCTAATATGACAGACACGGGTAAAGTCTCATCCATCATAACGGCCAATGTGTTGGCCCCTAACATAACTAGTGGGGGGCACTGTTAGTAGCAGTGTGTGGTTCCTGGGGGTTTCTGGGAAGATACAGAACGAATAAGGAGTACTTCTCTCTCAGATATTTCATAGGAGGCGGATTAATGTGAGGTTGTGCGTGGGATTGGCAACATCATCATGTATAACAAATTGTTGCAGAAACCATTATTGCAAGTCCAAGTGAATGCTTTAGTGTGGGTTTCTGAAAAGGGGCTACATTTAGTGGGGGCATTATGCGCCTTAAGGAGCAAAAAAAAAGGAATTAAAGGAATGAATAGTGTAACTAAGGTTTTTGTCTAAATAACGAGCACACTGCTAGTTAAGATCGTAAACAATCGTTATTTCCCATCCAACACAGCCGGTACAA
The DNA here is from genome assembly GCA_024509875.1 of Oreohelix idahoensis. Classification (NCBI taxonomy): domain Eukaryota; kingdom Metazoa; phylum Mollusca; class Gastropoda; order Stylommatophora; family Oreohelicidae; genus Oreohelix; species Oreohelix idahoensis. The sequence continues at coordinate 94,273 of JAMPIV010020247.1, read as the reverse complement.
AGATAGTAAAACTCTACGCCAGCATAAGGCGCTGTGATGAGTTTGCCGTGATACAACGTTAAAATATCTCAAAATATAAGGATAAAATGTAGGGATAAAAATAATGCGTAAGATACTAGGAGACATGCTCGCCCATGCCCGCATTTCCCACCGCCAGTCAAACTAACTAGTTAGACGTGCAGTCGAAACGGTTTACCCTTTGTAGACGGGAGGGAAACGGAGATCAAAAAAGGAAAAATATGACTGAACACGTGTTTGAATCTAGCAAGGCTAAAAGACGCAATTGGTAGTAAAAGAACAAAAATTCACGTCACTAGTTGCCACAATGTAAGGAAATTGACAGAAAAGACCTTAGCTTTTATTTGCAACAGTCATTTCTTGGACGTTTTTCGATACTTGGTCCCTTTATTTGAATTCAGCGGCAAACGCCGTAGAGAAGGTTCTCGAACAAATTTCAAAAAATTAAACTTGAGAAAAAATATGTTTTTTCTTAATAATAGAGTTATGAATATAAAACCTAGCTAGTTTGATAGCCCATCTTAAGCAGAGAACTAGGGAGCCGCGCTGGTGTAATGGCTTCGGCGTTGTACTGGCGACCAGGTGTTCATGGTTCAAACCCGGGCGTCGGCGTTTGAAGAAATGTTTACGGCCGGAAATTTGACTGAATAGCCTGAACGGCTCCTGTGATAAACCCTCTGTGGATGGGAAGGAGCGAAGCTCCTGACCGGGTTGGAAGGAAAGTCCTCAGGTTCCCCAGCCTCGCAATGACATATCATTGGGCCGAAGGGCTGAAAGCCCAAGTGCAGCTGGTTAAGAAAAAAAAAAAAAAAAAAAAAAAAAAAAGCAGCAGAGAACTAATATACTTTAAATTATACAGACGGATAGATAACAAGGAAGATATTGACAAAAGACTGTATTGTTCATATCAGACTAGCGACTGTACTGTTCACTAAAGTTTCAAATTTTGTCCTTGAGACACGCAAATGCAAAAATCAAGCTGTAATGTAAAAGAGGGGAAAGGTGGAGAATTGTGGCTAAAAATAACTTAGGAGGCAGATTTGTGTAGGGAATTGCTTGTAGAACCAAGTGTGTTTTTATGAAAAAACAAGTAGAGACTGACGGACCAACAGACAATAATGCACACTTGACTGAGATCTGACTGAAATTTGACTTTTGGTTGTAGATTTGAAAAGTTAGGGGGGAAGTCGGTGATTGGGCAAATGTAATCATATTAGCGGGACAGAGATGCTCATTTTTGCCATTTGATACAATACTGTTCAGGGACACAGTCGGTTATTGCCTGTGGTGGTGTTCCTAGAAGATAGTACATACATTTAGAGGGACGCCATCATATAGCCAGCAGCTCAGCTGAGTTTTGCTAGCAATTAACTGTGTTCTCAATTCTGAATTCTGGTAAGAATGAAAGTATTTATTTTGTACCTTTTAATATCTCGAGTGATTGATACTGCCATATCATATAAAATGATTACGACAAGTAAGTGTTCGCTCTAGGTCCCCAGCCCAAGTTCAGGGTCTAGAGACAAACAAAATATATGGACGCCTAACTAAGACTTGGAAGGCGGATCTATTTTTGAGATCAGTGGGAACATATCACCTATCTTATTGAATACAAGGAAACTATTGAACATATCTCAGATGCCATGCAGTCTTGAGGAACTAGTACTATATGAAAACAACTGGGTAAGATGTGCTGTGTGGTCAGAGAGATCTGACCCATTCTGTGTAATGTTGATGTGTTGTGCTGTGTGTAAGAGTGGTGCAGTAAATAGAGTACTGACACAGCACACATTGTGTTTCAGAATTGTGAGTTTCTGTTGTGGCACTAGGGTAGTGCCACATAAGTAATCAAGATTGCACAAGCAGATGTGTGTGCAGCCAAACAGTGTGTCGGTGCAGTCTACCATTGTATTCTAGCTACCGAGAGGAGTGGGCCACCGGAATCCAGCATTAGATCTTCGCAGACAAGATGAGTGATTTAGTGGCCTGCTGAGGATTCACCATACTCCTAAAGAATTTATAAATATTTCCCCTCATAAATATATTGAATTTTGGGAAAGATACATTTATTAAAGTTCTAAGACAATGGACAAAGCTTGTTCTAGTCACAGAGTGGGTGTGATGACACCACCCCAACAGCACATCCAGTAATAGTTTCCCAGAGACATTAGAAATATAATTAATATTAACCAGTCTGATAAAATACTTATGTATACACATTCCATTTTATTATGCCATATATTTATGCATTCCAATTATAACTCCATAACATTTCATATGTTCTGACCAAAATAAAACATTGGTTCAGAACAAATAAATTTAAAGAAAATTTTAATATTTAAACTAAAACAGCCTGAGTTAGTTCAGTGTGTTATAGAATTTTATTAATATTATTACACTTATTAATTGTCTGTGTGCGTGTGTATATTCTACTACAACACATTACATTTCAGTACCCTAGACTTTTTAACGTAGCTACATTCACAATAGTAAAAAAGATATGTTTGAGGTCGTAAGTGGTAGTAAGAAGGGCCTTCTGTAATTCACATCTACATTTATCTCAGGAGCCTTCACAGCTGACCTCATACATTACATTAGGAAACACAACAACCATACAGTACCATCAAAAACCACTACAGGCGCAAACTGACCGTAAACTTCTCTTCCAACACAAACGATGCAAAGTTAATAAAACTATACCCCAACATACCCCACTGATAGTTAACTTTACATCCAACACAACCGGTTCAATGTTAGTAAAACTCTACTCTAGCATAAAGCGTTGACTGTTAGTAAAATTCTCATCCAACACAACCAATACAATTTTAGTAAAACTCTTCTCTAGCGTAAACGCGGTCACTGTTACTAAATTTCTCCTGTACACCACAGAATCTAAACAACCTTATAATTGTTTCTACATGTGCACTCTTTTCCTTTGTTTACTTACCGAAGTTATTTATATCTTCGTCGTGAATGAGCTTCAGGAATGATGTTATGGTTTATTCCTATGTATTCTCCTCTTTCACTTCCAAACTGGACATAAGTTCAGTCTACAGCTTCTGCAATATTTTCGGACTTTGTCTTCCTTAGCAATGGTTGCCTAGCTCGGTGGTCCATGGTTCGATCCCCGGTTGATGTGGGATTTTTAGACCGCAAACGGCTCTGGGGTCGACCCAGCCTTTTGAATTGGGTACCAGAGCAACCCTGGGAAGGTTAAGGCGGACGGCGTGATGCTGACCACATCACCCATAGTGTGCCGATGGTTAAGAAAATTTGGGCTTAACATCATATTCCCAATTTGCCTCAATGGGCGTGTAACGAGATCCGTTACCTATGCCTTCCTTAGTCTCGATCCATCTCTTTCTCTCTCCCTTTCTTTCTATCTATTCATTTCACCTGTCTACCTAACCTATTTGCATACATTTTGCAAGACAGCGTGTGTGACATCAAGGGAGTTTAAGGATGTTATTTCCCTATTTATTAAGGTTTATGTATTGTTTTGATGTCTGCGACTAAATCAGAATCGTCTGTCAGTTTTCTCTTTCACGCTGTGAATCAGCGTCTCTGATATCTGTCACGGCCCATCTTTTGCAGTCCCCTATATTCCCCACGTGCTGTCTCGTGGGAGTATATTTTCAAGATAATCGAGACATTCTCAGCTTTTCGACAAATTTCAAGTAATTATGTGAGTGTCTGTGAATTTCTGATATATCCCTCAAACGTGATCGCGAGGGCAGTCAAAAGATTGATTGATTTTCAGAGCGGGCAGCTATCTTTGATCACATTCCAGATTCTTGCTTTTATCTCACGCATAGATGCAAAATATATCGAAGCCAGTTGTGATAATATGAAAAACAAAACAAAAACAGACTGGTTTCTTAAATAACCAGCCCCGAAATTCAGAAGGCAGACCATAAATTGTATTAAATTATACTTGAACATGTTTTATGTTATGCTGCGAATGTAAGAGAGAAAACAGTATCGTTGCATAGCTTTTCTCGTTTTTCTGCAAACTAGACATAAATTGTGAAGATAGTATAAGAGATATTGCAGTCAAAGAAGCATGCACACCATCATTGCAGGCAGACGCTAGAACTGGGTTGACCATGACCTCAGAAGGGACCCTGATACCATCACCAGAACTGCTATGCTGTGGACCCTAGAAGGACGGCGAAAGGGAGGCAGACCAAAGAGAACCTGGCGGAGAACAGTGGAGGCTGAGATGCAAAGCATGAACCAGAGTTGGGGCATGGCACGAAGGATGGCCACTGACCGTGCAAAATGAGAAGTTTGTTGCTGCCCTACAAGAAGCCACTAGGTGTGATGGCCACTGATTGCTTTGTTAGTCAGGGGCTAAGGATCCAAGAAGACGAAGATGTAGACCATAGACTCATATATTTAAAATAGATTAGAAATTTAGAGGATACACTGATCTATTAACAAAAAACACTACCACGCTGAGAAAAGAGACTAGCACTTTAGATGATACTCTGATCTATTAGCAAGAAACACTACCACGCTGAGAAAAGAGACTATGACTTTAGATGATACTCTGATCTATTAGCAAGAAACACTGCCCACGTCGAGAAAAGAGACTAGGAATTTAGAGGATACTCTGATCTATTAGCAAGAAACACTGCCCACGTCGAGAAAAGAGACTATGACTTTAGATGATACTCTGATCTATTAGCAAGAAACACTGCCCACGTCGAGAAAAGAGACTAGGAATTTAGAGGATACTCTGATCTATTAGCAAGAAACACTGCCCACGTCGAGAAAAGAGACTATGACTTTAGATGATACTCTGATCTATTAGCAAGAAACACTGCCCACGTCGAGAAAAGAGACTAGGAATTTAGAGGATACTCTGATCTATTAGCAAGAAACAATGCCCACGTCGAGAAAAGAGACTAGGAATTTAGAGGATACTCTGATCTATTAGCAAGAAACACTACCCACGTCGAGAAAAGAGACTATGACTTTAGATGATACTCTGATCTATTAGCAAGAAACACTGCCCACGTCGAGAAAAGAGACTAGGAATTTAGATGATACTCTGATCTATTAGCAAGAAACACTGCCCACTTCGAGAAAAGAGACTAGGAATTTAGAGGATACTCTGATCTATTAGCAAGAAACACTGCCCACGTCGAGATAAGAGACTAGGAATTTAGAGGATACTCTGATCTATTAGCAAGAAACACTACCACTTTGAGAAAATAGACTAGGAATTGAGAAAAAACACACACATATTAATAAGAAACACTGGGACGTTAAGAAACATCACTAAGATATAGACAATATTAAGAATATAGAGAACACGCTGGACCCTAACGACATCCACTAAGAAGTTAAGAAGACAGACTAAGAACCAGTGGCGCACTAAGGTGATGGGGGGGGGGGGGGGGGTTCCGCCCCATGCAACAGCCAGGGGGTGGGTGCCGTCGGATACTGTTATGGCAGTACTTATTATTAGCAATACATTTACAAGAGTGTTTATTTAGTGGGCCTCCGGGGGGAAAGAAGGGGCTGGGGGGTGGGGGGGGGGGGGCGGCAAAATGTATGATCCGCCCAGGTTGTCACATACTTGATGTACGCCCCTGCCAAGAAGTGTCCTTGACAAAATAAATTAGCCAGACAAAGTCAGATACCGAGTATTTTCAAGGCTAACAAAATCAAAATAAATAAATTAAAGCAGAAATAAGCATGTAATTTTACTAGCAATATGGCTGACAGCGTCGGACTGGTTAAGCTGTTAGAGAGCTTGCCTTTCGCGGCAAAGTTACCGGGTTCCGGGATTCGAAACCTGGTAGCGTCGCGCTCCAGTCTACCCAGCTGTTAATGGGTACCCGACTCTGCTCTTGGGTTAGGGAAGGCAAAGGCAGCGAGAAAAGGAACTGTTCACCCCACCTCATAAAGCTGAACGTAGTATAAAATCTCTAACACTCTGCTTCCCTACGGCAGTATATGATATGGGATTACCTTTACCTTTTCTATGGCTGAGTTTTCTGCAGGCGTATCATGATCTTTGTAGTTTTCATGATTGAGCAAAGATTAATAATGCCCTGTAGATTAAAGCTTGGCGTACTGTTAGACAAAATCAAAGGGTAAAGGTCGCGTGATATTGATGCTGGTATTTGCCTGCCTAATTATTACGCCGTTCTAGAGACCAGCCCATACCTTTTACCATGTAGTGCGTGTAAGTCACAGAATGAACCAGCCGAGCGAAAAAGTGAGCGTAAACCATACGGTTTTTCAATCGAATTTCAAGAGTGCTCCCTGCAGTTTTTTAAGCCTCGTTATTGGGTGTAGCTGTTAGCTATCCTATTTGCTTCAACACCTACAAGTGACAGCTGGCTTATGTATTTTAACTCATTGCCCTGTACGGTTTTTTTACGGAGGATGCAGGAAATGCATTTAAGGTCTCAGTCAATTAAAAACAGAACAGATGATAACGTGCTAATTATAAGATTCAGTAACATATTGCGACTGACAGAATGAGAAAGATGCCACCAGAAAAAAAATGTCGAAACTACATCCTGCATTAAATGCATGTAGAGACAGAAAATAAAGTGGTTTGGTCATCTCATGAGAGTGGGGGGCCGATCGATTACAACTATTAGCCTACAGTAGTAGGATATTTGTTCTTAGGACATGGGGAAAACCAAGAGGCAGATGAACAGACAAAGTTAAAGAAAGTGTACATCAACATGGGCTCATGTCAGCGAATGCGACACACTTGGCCAAAAAAAACGCAAACTTCAGCTTCCCACAATGTTTCATAGCAACAGTCAGCTTTCCACAATGTTTCGTAGCAACAGTCAGCTTCCCACAATGTTTCATAGCAACAGTCAGCTTCCCACAATGTTTCATAGCAACAGTCAGCTTCCCACAATGTTTCATAGCAACAGTCAGCCGAAAAAGTTAAAACAGTAACTAAATAAATAAATAAAGTAAAAATGAAGTAACATTTCGTAAAGTCTGATGTCATCATCATCATATTTTTCTCCGCTCCTTAGGGAGAAGGAAGGCATACCTGCATCTGGTCTCCTTGCACTTAGCATCGATTCAAAGACAATCACAAAATTCATATGCCAAATATCGATGCCATTTTCTTATTTATTTTATTACATGTAACTTAATATGGGAAATATTTGTAAGAAACCCATAGAATTTTCCAGAAGTTTCCTGATTTTTAAATTTTGCCAAGGCAGCAGCCGCATGGCCTACTGTAAAGGGCAATTTTTACTATCTTGCAATATAATACATTTATATTCTTATTATGTTCGCAAATATTTTGGAAGCAAAGTATTTCCTTTTTTAAGTGCTTAAGGAGAAGTCATTTTTGGGTTGCTTCCCTTGAAAATAGTTCTGTCATCTTCGATCGGACTCCGCAGACGACTCTAGGCCTACTGCGATTTATTCTGTGGCTGGGTAGGAATAGATTGTTCTTGCTTCAGTATATCTATGGCCTGAATTTATACGTAGTGTTTGTATGAGTAGGACGAGTCTGTCTTATATATGGATATCTTTGCATTTCTAAGTCGAACTAATTTGGTTGTCGCTAGAAAAGGTCAAAGGCTATGCAGCGGAAGTATCGCTAGCAAGGGGTGTGATTGATGGCTGTCATCCTGTGAGGATGCCGAGTTTTGTTGTAGCAGGCTTTTTTGCCGAAATAGTGATCTATATATGGATGGGGAAAAGTGATAATCATTTAGACATGTTGTATGTACTTTACCCCAGTGTTTATTCTCTTTTGCCAAGGAATGGCAAAGTTATATTTCGCATAAAAAGGTAAAACCACAATTTATTGTGAACTTGGGCTTCGCCATCGTTGTTGATAAGCAGATGCACAGTGGTACTTTTAAAAAGAATATCCATTCAAAGGAAGAAGACATTCCTATGTATCAGCACTAGATTGTATGATATTATTCAATTACCTCTATGAGAGAAGCTATGAAGAAATGAGGACATTTAATGAATGACTAATTTTGGTCTATATTCTATAGTGAGTGAAGCTCACGAGAGAGAGAACAGCCATGTTGAAATTCATATACTTTGTATTTATCGAGTGAGAAAAAGGGATGCCTGTACTATCGCTCGATGAACCAAGAGATCACTGCTACATGTGAGAACCCATGTCTGGGATTCCTATATTATGAAATATATATATATATTGAACTTTACGTGAAGGAATATTCGCTAGACGAGGTTAGGTCTAGGAGCCTTCCTATATATTGGTTTTGGTCTGACGTGCCCAGTCAGTAAAGCCAGATGATTTACATGATGGAACGCTGAATGCTTATTTACGAATGCTCCATTATGATATTTGCCAAGCATGAATGCTAACTTAAGATGATATTCCTGTGATCAACATTATGCTGTCTATGTCGACATTTGTTCCTGTAACCATACACGTACTGTCCAAGTGTGCGTCCCATTAAATGTTATAAAAGACCACCGTAGTTCCAGTACTTCTTGAATTCGAACAGTGTGAGTATGAGTGATGTACTACCAACCTGTCAACTCTATCGAATCATTCTACCATTCGCGTACTGACATTCAGATACACACTCATTGTTTACACTCACATTCTTGCCGGAGCCTCATCACGTTCCAGGACAAGATGACCTGTATGACCAAAACTGTGCTGGGTTTGATGAGTTGACAATCGTTACACTTTGCTACACCAGTCCCAACATCTACATTTATCCACTGGTGGACATTCACATCATTTAGCAAATAAAGCATGATTCAACAACTAGTAGCCAGTATGAGTTAACAACTACACAAAGAGTTTAACAACTGGTGTGCCAGCTTCCTGGGTCAACCTGCACAGTGACCATATTGAGAAGTAAACTACTGAGACCAGACGTTCCTTGGGGTCTGTTACGACACACAAATACATCAACAGTACAACTCTACAGTGATGTCAGCGTGACCTGTCCTGTCGAGAGTATGCAGTAACTAGGTCAGGGTTTGTTGACATTTGGTTCATTGGACATTTGCCATACAACTGACAGTGTTACACAGCAAGCTTGGTTGAAACATAGAACATTACACATCAGGACTGGAGAATATTTGACAGTGTTTGCGAAAGAAAATGTTATTGAACTGAGAAGTCCTACATTGATTGTTATCATTCAAATCAACGATGGAGCTTCTATTTCTGTGTTGAATTTAAAATAATTAGACCAGAAGTATTTGTTTAATAAAGTACCACAGTACTGTACTATTAGGCAGTGTAACTGAGCCTTCATTCCAACACATTCTTTCTGCAACACTCTATTTACATCATATTGCCATACTATTTATGCATTTATGTATTTATGTTTAACTATTTATATGTGATATTTGTTTGTATCCAGCGGGTTGTTGTTTCGGTTGGGCGGTGTCACACAGCAGAGTATCCCACGTAATAGAGGGTCTGATGTGTGCGTTTCTATAGGTGCAATTTTCTTTATTGAAAATTTGCTGCGACAGCTGTTGCTATTAGTGTTAGCTGTGAAGTCTGTACTCATTGTTGTTTTTGTAATATTCCTCTGTTCTTTAGTTTGTTTTGATTTGTTTGTAATTTGTTGGTCTACCCTATTCTATCTTTCAGTTCTATTCTCAATTTATATTTATATACTGTGGCGTTATTTGTATTTGTTATCCTCGTGCGGTTTATCTTTTATTGTTTTTCACATTTGATTTATTTCATTTCCGCAAATGTTTTCATGTTCTTCTGTATAACTGTTTTGTTTTGTGCCTGATCGACATACACTATTTAAAATATAGTTGATCATATAAATTGATGTACAAGAATCAACTGATAGTTAATTGCTATTACTAAAGGTACACAGTTGATGACATAAAACACTATTTCTGGTGCACTGCACTTATATTATAGAGTGAACCAGCAACTTATAGCTGTTATTATATAAGGATTTATACAAGACCTTTGTAAGGCTTGTTTCCCACAGTGATTGGGATAGTTAAGTACTATTTTTCCACAGGTTAATAAGTTATCATACAAGGTCTTTGATTAAGACTAAGAAAGTGAATTTATTTACTTTTGCAAATTACTGATCTTATTAGACAAGATGTCTACCTTAGATTATTTTATCACACAAGGCAGGGCTCTTGATATGACTGGTCAGCAATTAGAACAATGGGCAGTTGCTCAATATGACAAAGCATTAGCTGCAGAAGAGAGAAAACTTGCTGCTGCTGCTGAAGAAAGAAAAGCATTGATTGAAGAAAAGAAATTAGAAGCTGAGGAAAAAAAATTACAAAGAGAGGATGAACAAAAGAAATTGCAGATACAGACTGATGAAAAAAGATTCCAGATGGAAATGGAAAAAGAGAAAAGAAAGGATGAAGCTACAGCAGAAGAGAGAAAATTACAAGCTGAAGCTCAAGAAAAAAAAAAGCAATAAGAGAACATGAACACCAAAAAGAACTTTTAGCATTTGAGTTAGAAAAGTTAAAGTTAACAAACATAAGTAATGTTAATCAAGCATCTAGTGGTAATGGTAAACCCTTTACTTACAAGGTCAAGGTACCAGCGTTCAACCCTTCCAGTGATGACATAACATTCTGGCTAAACAGATTTGAACGCTCGTGTCGAGCACATAATGTGGACAAATCACAATATGCTAACCAGTTATCAGAAAATCTGAAAGGTGATTCTCTGACTAGTTTAAGTTTGGTTGAAGAGGCTGACAAAGATAACTATGATGTTATTAGGGCAGCCTTGTTAAAGAAGTATCAGTTGTCTGAAGAGGGTTATCGGAAGTTGTTTAAGACAATGGTGCCTGAGGCAGGTGTAGAATTCTCAGAATTCATTGCAAGAACACGTCTTACATTTGATCGTGGATTGAGCTATCCAAAACAGAAAAGACTTATGAAGCCCTTATGGACTTGATACTCAGAGACAAGATTATGTCAAGTATAAATAAACCTTTCCTCGAATTCTTACATGAGCGTAAACCTAAGTCTCTAAAAGAAATGGAACAGTATTGTACCCAATACGTCACTGCACATCCGGACGTATCTATTAGCAACAGTAAGGTTAAAGAAGGTATGCCAGTTGCTTCTGCAACACCATACAACCCTAATCACTCTCACAAATTCCAAGGACCTCAAAATAGGTTTAATAAAAAAGGTAACTATTACAGTTATCAGAACCAAGGTAACCAATCATTTCAGGGTTCTTCTTCGAATACCTGGAGAAGAGCTGACAGCCCTCGATTCAGGGGTGGTCATAATTATAGGAACTTTCGCAAAGGAAGTCATTCTAGAAACTATCCAAGTTTTCCTTCATGGAGACAACAGGATCATAATTACCGAGATACTCATTATAATGAATATGATGATAGTAACCAAAGGAGCTATGATTCAAACCCGAGTAGGGGTTATAATAGTGGAAACAATGATAAGTACAGAGGCAATAATAACAGAGGTAGAGCACAATTCAAAAAACATAAAGCTCATTACCAGGCGAACTCTGCACAGCAAGAGTCCCACGAAGCCTATAAACAAAATAAAGATAATGATGACTCTAATAATATGGCATGTGCCGCTTTTGATTTTGGGAGAGCATCTCAGTGCCCCCAATGCAAAACATTATTTGAGCCAACCACAGTGTCTACTTTAAGCTGTGGCCATCCTCTTCCCGCTCTTCCTGCGTCAATCGCGCATGATGGGAGAGGTTCTCTTGTCTTACACAAAGGTTTGGTAAATGACAATCCAGTCTCAGTACTTTTTGATTCTGGATGCACAACTATTGGGGTTAGGCAGTCACTCATAGATCCTTCTCATTCTACAGGCAAAGTAGTCAAATGCGTAACATTTGGCGGCACCATAGAGAAATACTCTACCGCTATCATTAGGATTGCTACTCCTTTCTTCACAGGAGATGTACACGCATGTCTTTTGCCGAATCCGATCGCTGATCTTATCATCGGTCGCATTCACGGAGTCAAAGAATGCACTCCGGAGCAAATTTCCGTTTGGGAAAATCAAAATATGCAATCTGCTAATGCAGTAGTCACTAGAGCTCAAGCTCTCAATATGCCTGAAACTTCATCTGTTGAAGATAATGAAGTGCATAACCGAGATGATCCCTTGGTAATTTCTCGTGACTCGTTTATAAAACAACAAGAAGAAGATCCGACTCTTAAGAAATTCTTCACTCTTGTAACGAAAGGTGATCCGAATAAAGATTCAAATTGTAAATCTTGGATTACAATGAAGAATGGCGTACTTGTACGTATGGTGCAAGACTCCACTAAGTCAAGTCATTCTCAGATTCTTGTACCCAAGAATTTGAGAGTTAAGATCTTACAACATGCACACGACTCTCAGTGTGCTGGTCACATGGGTTTTTCCCGTACAAAGTCAAGAGTTCTTGCGGCTTTCTTTTGGCCTTTTGTGAACAAGGACATACGGATCTATTGTCGATCCTGTAAAGTATGTCAAGAAGTCAAATCCAAAGGTCCTCGTCATGCTGCGCCTATTCAGGCTGCAGATATTCCTATTCGTCCATTCCAGAAAATGGCGATAGACATCATTGGTCCATTTAAGATCAAATCTGCTAGAGGACATCAGTTTATCTTAACGTGTGTAGACATGTGCACACGTTGGCCAGAGGCTATCCCTCTAAAGAGCATTACTACCGCTGACATTGCAGATGCTCTTTGGCTTATATTTTCTCGGCTGGGATTCCCCGGAGAAATATTATCAGATCATGGCACCCAACTGATATCGGATACCATGTCTCAAGTAATGTCTACTCTACAGATAGAGAGATCTTTGAGTAGCATCTATCATCCTATGTCCAATGGGATGGTCGAGCGACTAAATAGAACACTTAAGAACTTATTAGGGAAGATAACTGAGGATCATCCTCAAGATTGGGATAGGGTTTTACCCGCGGCCCTCTTCGCGTACAGAGAGGTCCCCAATGAACATACAGGGTTTTCGCCCTTTGAACTTGTCTTTGGCGCGCGACCGCGCGGCCCAATGTCTTTGCTGCATGATCTTATAACAGCTGACAATATTGACGATGACACAAAATCTTCTTACGAGTATGTCATCGCGCTGAGACAAAAGATTATCGAAGCATGCAAATTGGCAACGTCCTCTTCTGAATTTGCTAAGCAGAAGGCAAGACAATTTGCTAATAAGAAGAGAACTTTACGACAACTTTGTCCTGGTGACAAAGCATTTGTTTTGCTACCTTGTCGTGAAAATAGACTCCTTATTAGTTGGAAAGGTCCGTACGATATAATATCGAAAATTTCAGATGTTGACTACATCGTCGATATTAACGGGAAGCATAAAACCTTCCACATCAATATGCTTACGGAGTTCCATGAACGTCCTGACTATCTACAGCCTATTTTCCAGGCAACGGACGATTCTCATGTCAAACATGGTCATTACTCATCACTGTCTGTAATACAGGATGAGGAAACAAGTTTTTCGGATGTTAATCTCCCGCTTCCAATGATCCCACTTCATTCTAGTGAATCATGGAAAGACGTTACTGTTTCTCCTGATTTGTCTCTAGGAGAACGGCGACAAGTTTCGTCTATGTTACAAACATTTCAGGATGTCCTCACTGACATCCCTGGACAAACTCATGTCATTGAGCATGACATTGTTCTAACTGAACATACTCCAATTAGGGTTAGGCCTTATCCTATCCCTATACATTTCCAAACACAAGTTGAAAAGGAGTTGGATGAAATGATAGATTTACAAATAATCGAACCATCCACTTCTGCATATTCTTCGCCGATGGTTATTGTTCGAAAAAAAGACAATAACATACGTCTTTGCGTTGACTATCGCAAATTGAATCAAGTTACGAAGTTCGATGCTGAACCTATGCCTTTACTAGAAGAGTTACTTACTCGTCTTTCTAAATCGCATTTTTTCACTAAACTTGATTTGTCTAAAGGATATTGGCAAGTTCCATTATCCGAACGCGCCAAACCTCTTACCGCTTTCTCTACTCCCAGAGGCCTTTTCCAATGGAATTTTATGCCTTTCGGCCTTATGAACGCACCAGCTACATTTGTACGCATGATGCGTCGAATCCTATCGTATCGGTCAGATGTCATTGCTTATCTAGACGACATCTGTCTTTTCAGCGATACTTGGGAAGATCACTATTCAGGATTAGTTGAATTATTATCAACTCTGCGTGAGTATAACCTGACAGCAAAACCATCTAAAGCTTGTATTGGCTTTAGCGAAATTGCTTTCTTAGGCCATCGAGTAGGTCACGGTTTCTTGAAGACAGAAGACCATAATATCACTAAGATACTTAACATCTCTATCCCTAGGACTAAAAAGCAAGTGCGAAGTCTTTTAGGTCTCATACAATTTTATGGACGTTTCATTCCGAATCTGTCCTCTATCATGGCACCTCTTTCTACACTATTAAAGAAAGGGTCGCCTAACATGGTTCACTGGTCTCATGAATGCCAATCTTCACTAGAGAAGATCAAAACTATGTTTTCATCACCACCTATTTTAGTGTTACCTACAACAGATAAGACATTTGTTCTTCGTAGTGACGCTTCATCCACTGGGATTGGAGCGGCACTAATGCAAGAGTACTCTGGAACTCTGCATCCTGTAATGTACATATCCAGAAAACTTAATGCTGCAGAAAGGAATTACTCGGTTTTAGACCGCGAATTATTGGCAATGGTTTGGTCAATTCTCAAACTCCAAAGATTCCTTCTGGGCGCGCATTTCGTAGTGGAAACTGACCAAAAAGCTCTTACGGCTATCCAAAGTAAGAACTTGAAGAGCTCGAGATCAACTCGATACGCAATCGCTCTTCAACCTTTTCATTTTTCGGTACGAGCTATCCGTGGTTCAGAAAATGTGATGGCGGACATTCTGTCCAGATGCCCACATGATGCCACTTAACTGTTAAATATTGGATCTTTTTAATATGTATAACTTTACAACAGTTATTTTTTGTTTCTTTACTAAGATACACATTTGTAATTTAATAATAGAATGATGGTATCGCTACTTAGCGGTTTATTGATGTTAATTCACCGCTGTTCTTTGATGATTGTTTCTTCATAAATCATAAATTTAAGATTGTAGTGTGAATTTTTGGTATGCATTGTATAATTACCAGAATTGTATTATACGTACATCACACCTTCCTGGAAACATTTATTCGTAGGGAAACAATTTCTCTCAGATTTTGAGATATATATTCTCACCAGTCATATTAGGAATTATAGTTATTCCTGATATTTTCATCTGCGCAGTATTCTTGCGTTGTGAGCCTATTCTACGGTGCTCCTAGATGTATTTTTAAAAAAAAAAAATTTTTTTTTTTTTTTTTCCCGGGAGGTGTGGTAAGACTGTAAAGGGCAATTTTTACTATCTTGCAATATAATACATTTATATTCTTATTATGTTCGCAAATATTTTGGAAGCAAAGTATTTCCTTTTTTAAGTGCTTAAGGAGAAGTCATTTTTGGGTTGCTTCCCTTGAAAATAGTTCTGTCATCTTCGATCGGACTCCGCAGACGACTCTAGGCCTACTGCGATTTATTCTGTGGCTGGGTAGGAATAGATTGTTCTTGCTTCAGTATATCTATGGCCTGAATTTATACGTAGTGTTTGTATGAGTAGGACGAGTCTGTCTTATATATGGATATCTTTGCATTTCTAAGTCGAACTAATTTGGTTGTCGCTAGAAAAGGTCAAAGGCTATGCAGCGGAAGTATCGCTAGCAAGGGGTGTGATCCATGGCTGTCATCCTGTGAGGATGCCGAGTTTTGTTGTAGCAGGCTTTTTGCCGAAATAGTGATCTATATATGGATGGGGAAAAGTGATAATCATTTAGACATGTTGTATGTACTTTACCCCAGTGTTTATTCTCTTTTGCCAAGGAATGGCAAAGTTATATTTCGCATAAAAAGGTAAAACCACAATTTATTGTGAACTTGGGCTTCGCCATCGTTGTTGATAAGCAGATGCACAGTGGTACTTTTAAAAAGAATATCCATTCAAAGGAAGAAGACATTCCTATGTATCAGCACTAGATTGTATGATATTATTCAATTACCTCTATGAGAGAAGCTATGAAGAAATGAGGACATTTAATGAATGACTAATTTTGGTCTATATTCTATAGTGAGTGAAGCTCACGAGAGAGAGAGAGAACAGCCATGTTGAAATTCATATACTTTGTATTTATCGAGTGAGAAAAAGGGATGCCTGTACTATCGCTCGATGAACCAAGAGATCACTGCTACATGTGAGAACCCATGTCTGGGATTCCTATATTATGAAATATATATATATTGAACTTTACGTGAAGGAATATTCGCTAGACGAGGTTAGGTCTAGGAGCCTTCCTATATATTGGTTTTGGTCTGACGTGCCCAGTCAGTAAAGCCAGATGATTTACATGATGGAACGCTGAATGCTTATTTACGAATGCTCCATTATGATATTTGCCAAGCATGAATGCTAACTTAAGATGATATTCCTGTGATCAACATTATGCTGTCTATGTCGACATTTGTTCCTGTAACCATACACGTACTGTCCAAGTGTGCGTCCCATTAAATGTTATAAAAGACCACCGTAGTTCCAGTACTTCTTGAATTCGAACAGTGTGAGTATGAGTGATGTACTACCAACCTGTCAACTCTATCGAATCATTCTACCATTCGCGTACTGACATTCAGATACACACTCATTGTTTACACTCACATTCTTGTCGGAGCCTCATCACGTTCCAGGACAAGATGACCTGTATGACCAAAACTGTGCTGGGTTTAATGAGTTGACAATCGTTACACTTTGCTACACCAGTCCCAACATCTACATTTATCCACTGGTGGACATTCACATCATTTAGCAAATAAAGCATGATTCAACAACTAGTAGCCAGTATGAGTTAACAACTACACAAAGAGTTTAACACCTACTCCAGCCACTTACTATAGGCTAACCTAGACCTGACATTTCTAGCCCACAGTCGTCAAAGGTGTATATCAAGAGCCGTAGCTACATAACACCACCTCGTGTATTTTATAGCTTTGCTAATATTTACACAAGTTCAATATATATAACTTATGTTCTTCAATATTGTACATGTTCATTTCTGTGTTCTGACATGCTATGGTTCACCTAGATTTCGTTTTGCGCACCTTCTGTTTTTGTTTCTCTAAGCCACGCTTAATGTCGCTTCGTCAAAAATTCTTGAAGGGACCCAGGGCAACATATGCGTACGCATATTCATTCATTTATTCATTCATTCGTTCATTCATTCATTCATTCATTCGTTCATTCATTCATTCATTCATCCATTCACTCATTCACTCAATTCATTCATTCATTCACTCATTCATTCATTCATTCACTCATTCACTCAATTCATTCATTCACTCATTCATTCATTCATTCATTCATTCACTCATTCATTAATTCATTCACTCAATTCATTCATTCATTCACTCATTCATTCATTCACTTATTCATTAGCTCATTCATTCATTCATTCACTCAATTCATTCATTCATTCATTCTTTCACTCATTCACTCAATTCATTCATTCATTCACTCATTCACTCAATTCATTCATTCATTCACTCATTCATTCATTCACATATTCATTCATTCATTCATTCACTCATTCATTCACTTATTCACTCATTCATTCAGTCACTCATTCGCTCATTCATTCATTCATTCACTCATTCATTCATTCATTCACTCATTCATTCACTTATTCATTTATTCATTCATTCACTCATTCACTCATTCATTCATTCATTCATTTATTCATTCATGTATTCTTTCACTTTCATTCATCCATTAATTCATTCACTAATTGATTCATTCATTCACGTATTAATTCGTGCATTCATTCATTCATTCACTTATTCATTCACTCATTCATTCAGTCACTTATTTGCTCATTCATTCACTCATTCATTTATTCGCCCATTCATTCATTCACTCATTCACTCATTCCTTCATTTACTCATTCATTCATCATTCACTCATTCGTTTATTCATTCATTCACTCATTCATTCATTTATTCATTCATTCACTCTTTATTCGTGCTTTTTTCTTTCTTGTCCGTGTTCATTATTTACTGAGCATAAAGCTAACACTATAGCAGGCCCCCTTACAGGAAGTGTTGGACCAAACCTCCGTGCTCTAGTAACAACTTTTGATTTTACATGAAGAAGTTGTCTGCCCCATGCGTCATTTCACATTAGCCGCCACGTACGACATGCCAGAGGGAGAAGTACTCCTGCTGTTTTTTTTCTTTGTCTCCTTATAGACTTCCGAGAACTAAAAGGATCTCTCACACACACACACACACACACACACACACACACACACACACACACACACACACACACACACACACACACACTTATATACATCAATCAGTCATTAACTTTAGCTCCCCAAGGAGCATAAGCCCTAAATAAACTTATTACGTCATGTCGCGAGTTATCAGCTCGAGGTCTATACATGTTTTCCTCATCATTTAGGGGGGATGGTTGTCGGAGTGGCTAAGAGGAATCCTAAAGGTACCGAGTTTGATTCCCAGTAGAGGGAATATGATTTATAGAAATTTTTTTTTCAGAACCAGTGGTCTTAATGATGTCATACTCCCTCCCCTCACCCGGTCTCGTGGGTAGTGAGATAGGATGCCTAGCCTTCTTGGATAAAGGCGACAAAATTGTAGGTCCCGTGCGCAAGTTGCGCACCTTGAAATTCCCACAGCAGGTGGAAATCGTAAAGAGTAGGCCATTAGGCCGCTGCCCTGGCAAAATTAAAAGATTGGAAACCTACCTACCACAAAAATAGTTATAGAATGTGTGATTCCGGTATATACACATTCAGATTCTCATCGGTGCTTCAGAGTTCGTGCACTGTGCCGAGATCCTCCTTGTGGTATCTACGGGAGGAGATTGGAGCACTGATGGAGTAGTCCGTGTGCAATAAAGATAGTCCTTAAAACAAAACCAAACTTCATCGTGTTTATTGTTGTCTTAGTTCTCTTCACAATATGTTCATCGATCTGCATCTACGTTTCTTGCCGTGGAGAACCAGAACAAGGACTGCCTTGTAATGCTATCAACAGGTTTTACTTATATATATATATATATATATATGATTATGTATATATCAATGGCCGTATGTGTAGGGGTTTTCAGTTTCTTATCATGCCTTTATGTTCCAGACATTCTGTTCATGTGTTGTTGTTTTTATTTTTATTTTAGTCTCGCTTCATTGTCCTCACCGCCGAAGTGTCTGTTCCCCTCACTTCTAATTTGATTTTTTAACCAATCCGGTTCACAGTGGCGGTTTTAGACATAGTCAACATTTTGCATAGCGCCTCCGCGTTTTTAGAGGGCGCGGACACATATATATATATATGCTTTCGATACAATAGGAATTTATTTAAAAAGGGGCCTCGAAATTTCACGTTTGCCTAGGGCCTCGCACAAACTAAAACCGTCACAGGACCGTTATGCCCTTGAATTTTTACGTTTACAGCCGTCATTTTGTGTCTCAATGACGTCATTGTACTTTCACTATGACTGCTTCTGTGTGCTCTTTGACCTTCGACTAGTCGGCCATTGTATTGATTTCAAATTCAACTTCTTTCTTGTACAAATATGAACGTCAAGGTCATATACTTAAGGATATGTGCTCAACGGGATTGGATAAAATTGGAAAGCTCCAATAGTGAAGTTTATTACTGCTGGACTGATGAGAAAGTTAACGATTTTCACTTGTTGGCAGCTGTGGCCTCTTTTTGTGGACCTGTATTTAGCTATCTACATTTGAGAGTTTTTTTTATTTTTGTGACGTTACATTGTTATAGATCTGATTTTAGTGTTTATGAGTTCGTCAATATATATATTTCATTTGGATCGACCATGAAGGTTGTTGCAACTGAAATGCAAACTTCTAACCTTACGTCTGCTCTTCTTGCACATCTGTTTGGTAATCTTCTTGTCCAGATTCCCTCTTTATGTCTCTTCCACTCTAAATATCTCCCTATTAGTAAGGTCAAGGATCCCGTTACACGCCCGTTGAGGCATATTGGGAATATGGTGTTAGGCCCATATTTTCTTGACAATCTGGTCAGCATCACGCCGGCCGCCTTAACCTTCCCAGAGTTGCTCTGGTACCCAACTGGGGCTAGGTCGACCTAGGAGCCGTTTGCGGCCTAAAAAAATCCCACCTATTCTGGGGATCGAACCATAGACCACTGAGCTAGGAAGCCAGTGCACCAACCACTATGCTACCGCCGCTCCCCTATTTGTGACTAACCTTTTATTGCCTGTGTGCAAATATCGTTTCCGTTGAATTTTGTCTTAAAAATCATAGCAGTTTTTCTTTGTTTATGAGGTGAAAATAACTGTACCAGCATAGTTACAAATAATCGTACAAGCATAATGAGAAAATAACAGTTGAAGTATAGTGTGAAATTAACTACAGACACTGTGTGAAAACAACCGTGAAGCATAATATTAAAACAACCGTGCAAGCATAGTGTGAAAATAATCGTGAAAACATACCAGTTCCAGTATCGTTTGAAAATAACCACTTCTCTTCTTCTTCTTCTTCGATCCTTAACCACCGACCGTCAAAGCAGTCAGTGGCCATCACGCCTAGTGGTGTCTTGTAGGGCAACAACAAATTGATTCCACTTTGCACGGTCGGTGGCCATCCTTCGTACAGTGCCCCAACTCTGGTTCATTCTTTGCATCTCAGCCTCCACAGTCCTCCGCCAAGTTGTTTTTGGTCGGCCTCTCTTTCGCTTTCCTTCAGGGGTCCAAAGCATAGCTGTTCTTGTGATGGCATCGGGGTCTCTTCTGAGGACATGACCAACCCAGCTCCAGCGTCTGCCAGCTATGATGGTATGCATGTCCTCTTGCTTGCTACGAGTAAGCAGATCTTGGTTGGTGATGGTATTCGGCCAAAAGATTCGGTGAATTTTTCTTAGGCATGTTGTGTGAAAAGAGGACAATTTTGACATTTCCTTCTCTGTGACTCTCCAGCATTCCGAAAATAACCACGTAGAACGATAAACATGAGCTTGCTAAGTTTTCACTAAATTGTAACGTGGCATTCAATCGTACAGCTCAAAGTGAAACGATTATGTTCATCTGTCGCCCAACTGTCATTTTCTCGATACTGATAGTCATGGGGAAATTATGACAGGTCCTTATACAAAGTCGCCTTTTCCTCCTAGGAATTATTGCACGTGTTTCAAGCAAGGCTTACCAGTGTTTTCGGACCTGTTCCAGTATCCAGCCAGGGTAAGGCGACAGAGGCGACTGCCCGTAGCGCTAATGGCAAGCGACTTTTTGTCAGCTGTGACACAGACCAAAGCTGCCAATGTCAATCTTTTGTAAGAACATACTGAAACCAAAGTGTGACCTATTTTTAACATTCTGATTTTAATTGTTATCGTGTTTTTTTTTTTTTCATTAGTTGTATAAGTAATAACTATCTAAAACTGATCTGCAATTGTATTCACTAATCTCACTTAATTTTCCAGTAGAGTTTAATAAACTTTTGTGGCTAGAAGTGTGAGGAAGACGCACAAGTCAAACTACCTCTCTCGAATACAGACGTGTGATTAATAAAATGAGAGAGTGAGAGAGAGAGGGGAGAGAGAAAGAGAGACAGATAGACGGAGAGATATGCCGGCATATGTGTGTGCCCTTCATGGTTGTGGTAAATTAAGTATCAATCTGTATTACCGAAAATGTAATGAACCGTGAGTCGTATTAATTGTTCCTTGCTTGGCAGTTTTAGAGGTTGTAAATTTTATTTGTAACGAATAAGGATTAACAAACTTTCGTCACACATTCATGGTGAGGATTCTACTCAATGGTTTTCTTATAATTAATTTATAAATTGTTATTATTATTGATTCATATTTTCTGCATTAAGATGTTTTTTTTTTTTTTAACCCAGAATGCCAGAACGACGTTTAAGTGACTGTCTCTATTTAGCCAAACATTTTATGCATTTAAATATTTAGTTATCGCATATTTAAGATATTTTAGTGATAGTCTATCCACATATGTTCACTATTTGAAAAGTAACAAAACAAAAGACACAAAAAATTAAATTCCCCGTTTTCATACCCAAAATACACGGTTCCTCATATGAGAGAGAGAGAGAGACAGACAGATAAATAGATAGAACGAGAGAGAGAGAGAGAGAGAGAGACAGACAGACAGACAGACAGAGAGAGAGAGACAGACAGACAGATAGACAGAGAGAGAGAGAGATAGATAGATAGATAGATAGATAGATAGATAGATAGATAGATAGATAGATAGATAGATAGATAGATAGATAGATAGATAGATAGATAGATAGATAGATAGATAGATAGATAGATAGATAGATAGATAGATAGATAGATAGATAGATAGATAGATAGATAGATAGATAGATAGATAGATAGATAGATAGATAGATAGAGAAAGAGAGAGAAACGCTGTTTACAAACAATGCTCCTGAAATGAGCAGAAACTAATAGACAGGTATATGTGCATGAGCAGACACTGTGGTCTATATTTAACGTATATATAAGCATTTCTTGAAGTAGAACGCTTAGCAGCTTGAATAGATGGGAGTGAAGACAGCTTAAGATAATTCTCACGCTAGCTATTATGCATGGTTCTTCCATAAACAACTTCTAAATAATGTACTTGTGTAGAATTTAACAGTAGACCAAAACACAAGGAAACAACATTAATATCCTCGCCACGAATGTGTGACGAAAGTCTCTGTGGTGACCGTTTAAGAATAGAATGGTCGCAAATAATTATTTATTTAACATTTATACTTACTTACTTATTTAGTGGCTCCTCTTCTACCGTGAGGTATAGAGATTTGGAAGAGAGAGCGCCATACTATCGTATCGGCTGTCTTCCTCCTGGCCTGGTCCATTCTAGTCGTCGGTCCTTCCGAGATTGTCTAATGTTGTCCTCCCAGCGGACTCTGGGTCGTCCTGAAAGTCTGGATCCCTGGTTCTTAGTTTCCTTCTTTTGTCATGGAAGCCGACCTTCTTCCATTCTGCAGACATGGTCAAACCATCTTAGTTGGAATTGTTCTAGTCGGGTCTGCAGGGGTTGGGTTTTTAGGCCATGACGTATCTTCTGGTTGCGGACCATGTCTCTTCTTGTTACTTCAACCATCTTCTTCTGATACCTAACATTTATCAATATTTATAATATTCTCAATTAATATTTTTTATTATGAATGTGATTGCGCGGCAGACAGCCTCACCGTGTGGAACACATTGCAACAGAAACAACTGCTGCAAAAGCACATGGGTGCTTTGGTGAAGAGTTTCTTCAAGGGAACCAACTGCTATGTTGACTATGCTCCATAGGGTTCATAGAAGAGGAGGAGAAGAAATGATTTGTTTCAGAGTGGTGTATATTGATTTAAGATAAATGAACGTAAGAGGAATCCTACTAGAATCTGTTGTAAGAAGAACTGGCAGGAGAATTCGTCCCCCTGGTAGTCGATATTACTGTTTTAAGTATATCAACACGTGAGACATCGGGAATGCAAATATTTATATCAATAACAGAAAGGGGGGAAAAGGGGTGGGGTAGATGCTGTTGAACGGCGCTGCACGAGGCACGTGTAGGAAAAGGAAACTGAACGTATTCATTAGTTGAAAATACTTCCACTAAGAAGAGGAAAGAGGACATATACTCGTATATCAGTGAGAGACTACACTTTTTTAGGTTCAGTACAAAGACTTAGCATTACAAGGCATTCCGTGTTGTAGAATCCCTTGGTTTGAGAAATAGGGGGAGACCACGCGCACAAAAATGCATACATGGAAAAGAGAATTAAACGTAGGGGATCATGAAGACAAAGAAATGTAGAACTAACATGTGCTCTTTCTGGAGATGTAAGGTATTAATGAATGAATGTAAAAAGAAATCATCTATATTGGACAGTTCATTTGGGGGGCATACACAACTTTTAAGCTCAGTCCAAAAACAAAACAAAAAGTACTCCGCCATATGGGATACATACCTCCATACTAGACACCTATGCATTGAAGTAGGACTTTGTCAGTCAATGATAACATCGGTTATATATATATATATATATATATATATATATATATATATATATATATATATATATATATATATATATATATATATATATATGTGTGTGTGTGCGTGTGTATAAAGTTAGTCCATAGTAGAAACTGCCGCAGGGAGTGAAGTGTTAGGGACTTCACCATACTAGGTCCAGCTTTATAGGTACGGTTACCAGTTCTCTTCCTCGCTGCCATTGCCTTCTCTAACTCGAGAGTAGAGACAAGTACCCATTTGCAGCTGGGTAGACATGAAGCGATCCGCTGCCACGTTTCGACCACACAACCTAGTAACAGTACCGCGAGAAGAAAGCTCTCTACCCGATTGGCCAATAGGACGATCATCGTTCCGGCTGCCATAATATGATCGAACATGCTTTTAAAAAAATTTCCGGTCCAAAGTGTTCTTTATCATTAATCCTGTTCCCCCCCTCCCCCCCCCCCCTCCCCATCCTTACGACCCCCTTGCTCGTACTAGTGTATTGTATCTTTTCTCTATGTCCTCTGCTGATTGCGTGAATAATTGTTTAAAAAAAAGGCCATTCTGTGTGACTATGGCTTCATTTGAAGTCTGAGCAGAAATCACAGGAACACTTAATCCCTAAGTGTCAGATTTCGAATATTTGCACAAAGGTACGCACCTACAACAGAACAAATAATGTTTACCTGGCCTTACATTTTAACAGACGTTCGCGGAGATAGCCTCGCTACTTATTGATAATATTATCGATGTTGATAAATGTGAAATAAATAATGCTTTACGACCGTGCTGTTCCCATACCGTGTAAGATAAGCAAAGTCACTGTACTCTTCATTGAGGGCAAAGCCTTGAAACTTTGTCACCCCGACAATAAGGGGAGTAACAGAAGTATTTATCGAAGATTGATTTCTACACGTGATTGTAAAGCCACTTCTTATTGTTAAATTTTGTTATTGAACTTCCGATTGACTGAGTGGTGGGAGCGCTGGTTTCTCGCGGAAAAGGTGAAAGGTTCGATTCACGTTATGGACACGCTTCAGTCAACCCAGCTGTGAATGGGTTCCTGATTTTCCTCTTGAGTTAGGGATGGAAAAAGCAGCGAGAACGGGAACTGGTCACCACACCTCTCGATACTGGACCAGGTATAATGAAGTCTCTAACACTTCACTCCCCTACTGCAGTAACTGCTATGGGTCAATAAATAAATAAATTAAGGGGCTGCTGTAAAACTGGTAAGGAATATAAGTTTATAAACTAATAAAACGGTATTGAATCAGTTTTACAAATAACAGTTCACATGAGACAAGGGACGTTTCTATGGGTCAACCTTTATCCCCACTTGTATCCATTGTCATGAAACAAATGTCAAAACAATAAAATAAAATATAGAGCGGTCAATAACCCCGACGTAACAAGAGAGAGCAATAATTGCTGACTGCTATGAAGTCTTGTGTAGCACAAACTGGGTCTAATGTTGATTTGTAATGTTAATGTGATATAGCATCCTATTTAATCAAATGGCAGTTACATGTCTTCATTTTGACGTTTGTTTTATTTAAACTCTTTGACAAAAATAGCAATTTCAAAATATGAAGTAGCCTTTTCATCACCTATGAAGGGGCTTTTCAATCACCTATGAAGTGGCTTTTCAATCACCTATGAAGCGGCTTTTCAATCACCTATGAAGTGGCTTTTGAATCACCTATGAAGTGGCTTTTCAATCACCAATGAAGTGACTTTTAATTCACCGAGTAGACTTAACCATTGGCATTGAAGATTTCACTTTAGTACTTCAAAGAGACAGACAGAAGAAATTAATTTGTTCACGTGGCGACTCAGCTAGGGTAGAACAAAGAAAGACAAAGATAAAACGAATGTTACAAGAGAAAAACATCACTCATATTCTACCTGTAGGGCAGTGAATGCACTTAAGAGAATACTAAGACATAGTAAAGCTTTTTTAGGGAACATCCACATTCAAAACGACTTAACACTTGCCTCCCAAAAGATTAACAGACGTGAAACTTGCTGCCACAACTGTTGGTGATTCAGACTTTTTGTCTTCAAACGTGAATTTTATCTCTAGAAGGGATCCCGTTACACGCCCATTGAGGCATATTGTGAATATGGTGTTAGGCCCATATTTTCTTGACCGTCGGCACACTAGGGGTGATGTGTCGCCGGCCGCCTTAACCTTCCCAGAGTTGCTCTGGTACCCATTTGGGGCTGGGTCGACACAGGAGCCGTTTGCGGCCTAAAAAATACAATTCAGACAATAAAATGTCATTAAATAGAAATATACCTCTTAAACGTAAAACATTGGACAGGAATTTTCTAACTCATTGAATGCTCTTCTGAATGCTTCGGTGCGAGCTTCGTAAAAAGACAGGGATCGGCAACCCAGAGCTTTTGTGATCTACTTTATTAACACTGAGCCCTTCTAATATCTACCGTAAATATATATATATATATATATATATATATATATATATATATATATATATATATATATATATATATATATATATATATATATATATATATATATATATATATATATATATATATATATATATACAGTAGAACTCCATTTATCCGAACCCCATGGGACCGAGCATCGTTCGGATAATCAAATGTTCGGATAATTGGATTACATAATGTATCGAGTACATGTACACATATTTCTAAAAATAATTAACCATCACAAGGAAAATACACTATAAAACATATTTACTTGTACTGTAATAATAATACCCACACTGTATTAGATCACTGTATCACCAAAATCTTTTATTACACTGCAGTGCATGTACTTCTTGTATTAATTATTTTTGTTAAGAAAGAGAAATGTTTTCAAAATAACATTACAAACGATTCAAAACCAGGCGCAACTTACGTATATATGTACTTGCACAGATGTAGCCCACTATTTAAAATAATGAGGAATCCTCTTTTGCACCAAACTGGATAGTCTCCTTTTGGCTGCTAAGTCCCGAATTCTCTTCAACAGCAGAAGCTGTGTAGGACAGCTGTCATCTTCTTGCTCGTACCAAGCCATCGCAGTTTCTAGTGCTATAAAGGCCTCTTCAGGACTTGGTCGACGTTTTGGTTTTTCTTCATAATCTACAAGTACATCATGTACTTCTGAGGTGTCTTCATCATCGGTCACTACATGTATTTGGTTTTCTTCTTGCACAAAAGACAAAATTTCTTCGTCATTCAAAAACTGAAAACCAGAATCATTATCATCTTCTAGCCACATGTGTGCATCATCTTTGTCACAGTCCGAAAATCCGGGCATTGCTTGAAACAGTTCCACAACTTCATTTATACAATCATCATTTGTGTCCACTGCAGTAGTTTCATTTCCTCCTTTTTTTCCCAAGCAATCTACTCCAAGCCTTGTTGAGATTATCTTGTGACAGGGTGGTCCAAGCATCAGCTAACATATAGCAGCAGTCTTTGAGATTAAGCTTTTTGGAAAACGCCACCACACTTTCTTCATCTTCAGCCAACAATAAACGACGCAGGACTTCCTTCTTGTACATCTTTTTAAGCTTTGCTATAACACCCTGATCCATTGGTTGAATCAGTGCTGTTACATTGGGAGGCAGAAAAATTACTTTAAAATTTGCATCAACTGCATTCAATGTATCCGTCTCTGGATGAGATGGTGCATTGTCCAGTAGAAGAATTACTTTTCCATTTTTCTTTTCTTGTTCTCCCAACCTCTTCACATTTGGGATGAACTGATTTGTATACCAATCAAGAAATATTTCACTATTCATCCAAGCACTCTTCTGTGCTTTGTAACACAATGGGAGACATGTCACATTCTTTAAACAACGTGGTTTTTTGGCTTTGCCGATCATTAGCACCGGTAAACGATGACTTCCACTGGCATTCGCGGCTACCAAAATTGTTACTCTCTCTTTGCACTTTTTAAACCCAGGGGCAGCTGCTTCGCGCTGAGATGCAAGTGATTTTTGAGGCAATGATTTCCAGTATAAGCCAGTCTCATCGGCATTATACACATCCTCGAGTGAATAAGCTTCTTCTTCCAAAAAAAACCAAGAATGTTTCTATAAAATTTTTAGCGGCAGTTGCATCGCTAGATAAAGATTCCCCTTGAATCTCCAATTCTCGTATGCCATGACGAGATTTAAAGTTTCTTAACCATTCCTGGCTAGCCTTAAAGTCAGGAGGACCGTCAAGTTGATTGTTGAACTGAAGTGCCTTTTCACACAACAGAGAACCAGAGATAGGTTCCCCTTTGCTTCTTCTTTGCACAAACCATATATACAAAGCCTCTTCCAATTTCACATCTTTCGCATTTCTCATGGTTTTACGTTTCTTCGACCCATTTTCACTATCAAATTTCGATGCAAAACTCATAATTTTATCCTTGTTACTTTTAATGTCAGAGACGGTAGCTTTCCCAACATTGAAAATCCTCGCAAGTGAAGACACAGTTTCACCTTGTCCTAGTCTCTTGATAAATTCTGTTTTCGTTTCAATTGACAAAACATTGCGGTTCCTTTTATATGCTTTAGGCCTACTGGAAGATGCCATATCGCACAGAGAAATACTTGTACGCCAAAATTATTCTGCTGTAGTAGCAGACACAATTATTTTAAGTTGAACTGTCTGTTTAGCCAGTGTTCTACCTAGAACGCACACGTACACTGTATTTTTAAACCAGATATTAACTGACTTTATGATCTAACTGACTTCCTGTACGTAAGCGACCGACCATTAGCCATCCCATTCTCTACAAATTGTTCGCACACATTTGAAGTTTGCCGCATCAAAAGATTCAGAATTTTAGTCTAACGTGACTGTGGCATCTGATTTTTTTTTTTTCTGGAAAAAGTGTTCGGATAATTGGATGTTCGGATAATTGGGGTTCGGATAAATGGAGTTCTACTGTATATATATATATATATATATATATATATATATATATATATATATATATATATATATATATATATATATATATATATATATATATATATATATATATATATATATATATATATATATATATATATATATATATATATACATATACATATATATATATATATATATATATATATATATATATATATGTATATGTGTGTGTGTGTGTGTGTGTGGTGTGTGTGTGTGTGTGTGTGTGTGTGTGAGTGTGTGTGTGTGAGAGTGTGTGTCATTTTAAGCTGGGAGGGGTATGATGAAATGATTGAAATGAAGAACAGTGGGCTATGTGTTCGATACGACGTTAAAAAAGAATTCAGAGACGCAGTAATAAGGGGTAAAGGTTAGGGTTAGGTTTAGGAATTCTGAACCTAACCCTAAACCCAACTATTAAGCTTAACCCTAACTACATCGGCGACTTATTTTGATGGCCTCGGAGAACACGTCCCACTATATAACATTTCGGCTTGATAAACCTTACAAAGAAAATATCGCGTTCCTATCCTATGCAGTTCACGAATATATTTTAGTAACCAGCTCGAGTTTTCATTGGGGATGCGAAAAAAAGTACCGTTGATCCCTGGGACACCACGATTTTAAATGCCGGCGGGAGGGATCTAGTCCGAAATTTCACTAGCTTATAAAGTCCCTTTTGCCTGCAGTCACCTAAAGATCTACCAAATCATCCACTGGGATCTAACGGTAGACGAGATCGACTGATTGTCGATCCCTGCCATAAGGGGACCCGCTGCAATGGTGTCTCCATGCTCCAGTGGGAACGATAATGAAATGACGATCATAATGATGATGAAATAGAATGGTATAGCAGGTGGTATGACATGAACACAAATGTGGAACTGGTGGAAAGAATGGTATAGCAGGTGGTATGACATGAACACAAATGTGGAACTGGTGGAAAGAATGGTATAGCAGGTGGTATGACATGAACACAAATGTGGAACTGGTGGAAAGAATGGTATAGCAGGTGGTATGACATGAACACAAATGTGGAACTGGTGGAAAGAATGGTATAGCAGGTGGTATGACATGAACACAAATGTGGAACTGGTGGAAAGAATGGTATAGCAGGTGGTATGACAAGAACACAAATGTGAAACTGGTGGAAAGAATGGTATAGCAGGTGGTATGACATGAACACAAATGTGGAACTGGTGGAAAGAATGGTATAGCAGGTGGTATGACATGAACACAAATGTGGAACTGGTGGAAAGAATGGTATAGCAGGTGGTATGACATGAACACTGGTGGAAAGAACGAGAGAAGTAAATAGCACAGGTCTCTGTGGCAATTCATTTTACATGATAATGATGTCAGGCCCATATTCAACTTCCTATTAGTCGCCTTGTACGACGTGCCTGAGGGAGGGCGCAGTAATCTTTCATTGTGTCATCCTGAAGACCCCTGAGAATTACAGGGGCCCCCAATGACTTAAGTTAATCTGCAAAATTAAGACGCGTAGTTTTTTAGTTTTAACTCGACTACTTAACACGCTTGACTGTGTTCCGGATTATACACAGATGGTAAACTTATCTGTTATTTTGAAGTTGTCTGCAATAAAAGCGCAGCCTCTTTTTATAACTGAAGAAGAAAGGAAAGGATCCTGTTACACGCCCATTGAGGCATATTGGGAATATGGTGTTAGGCCCATATTTTCTTGACCATCTGCACACTAGGGGTGATGTAGTCTGCATCAACCTTCCCAGAAGTTGCTGTGGTACCCAATTCATGATGCTGTTTTTATAACTGATGTGACATTGTTTTCATTCCAACCTTGTCTTGTACTAACCACGAAGATGCGTCGTCTGTTTGCAATCAATACATGACAGTTCGATATTCTAACAATACATGCTTCAGAGGAAAGTCGCAGTTACTAGTCCCCCGACCAGGGCTTTGAAAGATCTATGACGCGAGTGTCAACGAATAGCGAATATAACCTTTGATATGTCTGCGCCATCGTACATTCAGCAAGCAGTGTGGCTCGTGGATATAAAAATAGATATTTCATAAGTAATCTTTTCGATTTATCGCAACAGTTATGTCAATGGAAAACGACTATTCAGTGTGTGTACAATTTCGACGTTTGTCGGGAAACTGAAAGAAGTGTTTTAACATTTATGACAATCGATCAGTAATGTGTTTCATACGCATCCATAAAAAAATTATTTCATCTGAATTCAGAATCATTGTTACAACCTAATAATTCGCAGCGCGTGATATTTAACAGAGTATTATATACCTTTTGTAATGTTGTATCAGGGTAAAGCAGTCCTTTATCGTTTTGCTTAAAACGTGGCTTTAATATGTAAGGGTCTGTAATAATGGAATACACCATAACTGTGACAGAACACTACAATTACTTATTGATGATTATAAAATTATTTGTTATTTAAAATAATGTCCCTGAGAGTTCATAATTAAGTCAAACTTTGCGAAAATTTTCATACATTTTTTAAATATAAATTTTGGTTAATTGTTTGAGACTCCTCTGATACTGCTATTTTGAGATCACTTAAGATTTTAGGTTTTCGACAATATACTATTATCCTTTAAACGCCGGCATAAAACAAAAAATATGCTAGAGTTCAATATGACACCTGGCATGTCACACAAATGGACCTGGACTTTGAATCCACCTGTTTGTGGGAATTCTTTGCTAAGAAAATTTATGACTAAATAAATTAAAAAGAAATAGAAGAGGTGGATATTGTAAGCTTGAAATGGTGGGGTACACTGCGAAAAATTGAAAAAAGTAATTTTAGAATAACCTTACTACGCATTTGTTCAACATAACATTTTGAAATGGTAAGTGATTTATGATTCACCCTGTTTATAGCTATGTACTTTGTAACGGCACATGAAACATGCAGATGGATTTAACAGCATCATAAAATGGTTGATACATTGTATTTCCTTCAAGTCAGTCATTCGTTTGTAAGATTCATTTCTGAAGCTTCAAAATACCCCCTTTCATTGTTTTTGTTTTTTTTCTGCATTTGCCTACTTAATTTAAATCGACCGGTGTTTCGTGCCATTAATTGAGCAATAAATTGCTGCTACGTTTCACGCGCCAGGGCATATTTACGGAGCGCTGGGCTTTTTCTTACGTGTTCACTTAACTGTCATTAAAGACTCCTTTAATTACGTGACATAATAAAGCACTGCCGGCACACTGTTCCGTAACATTGTAATATTTAACTTTTTCGAGCGGGAATTAGCCATCGTTAGCGTAAATTGCTACTTAACTTGCTTTGTGACTGATAAACTGCATGGCAATAATGTTTTACTCCGTGTGTAATTCTCGGGGGTGAGAAGAGGCTACGAAAGAATACGCCTACTCCACACTCAGGCATGACGCTCAAGGTCACTAATATGAGGTTGTGAATGGAGCTGGCAATTATCATTACTTGCCCTTTATTGGTCCGGAAAAAGCGGGTAATCCGACAGGAGTGAAGAACCATGGATGCTGGAACATTGGTGGGAGCACCTCTGGTATTACTCCAGTTAACTTCACTTTTATTACAATACTAGTGTAAAAGCCTGTCATAAGACGGGAATTAAATTCAAAAGCACCAATACCTAACGGCAATTTTACTTATTCAAAAGTATTAAAAACAAACCACTGTGCATCACCACAACTACGTAGCAGCAGCGAGGATCCCAATGTGTGTATACGGGATCATACATTCTATAAATATATTTTTGTGCACACCGTCTTTTTGCGCACTTTTCTTTGTCGAGTGTTACTATTTTCGGGAGAGTACATATAAGGGAAACAATACAATTAATGTCTAACTTTCAACCAAAGTTGCATCCCTTAGCGTTAGTGACAGAAAAAGCTGGGATTTTATATATATTGATGAGATTGTGCATCGGACTGGCACCCTCATCGCGTAAAATAAATTGCTACAGAAAACACCACTACATAAACAAGTGCTTTGAGCCAGGACTCCTTCAAGGAGCCAGCTGTTGTTGCACCTACTACCACGCCAATACTGCTGCAGTTTTACTACTGTAACCGCTTTCATTACGACAATATCAGTAATATATTTGCCGCTCCATTATTTACGTCAGGTATAAGAGCGTCCGATTGTTTACGTGCTTAGAACACTTTCCTCTCGCGGCACAGCTACGGGGTTCTGAGGTTGAAAACATTTAGCGTCACGCTTCAATCTACCCACCTGTAAAAGGGTGCCTGACTCTGCTCATAAATTAAGAAAGGCGGAAGCAGGAGGAAAGGAACTAGTCTTTCCATCTCATAACAGGTAAACTTGGAAAGCGAAGTCTCTAACACTTTAATTCGCTACGGCAGTTTCTGCTATGGAATAACCTTTTCGTTTATCAATGGAAAATACCCACAACATTTTCAAGAACATAAAGCTGACTGACTGACTTACTTAGTCATCTTTTTTCTACCCTGGGGTATAGAGGTTTTCCAGAGAGAACCTAATACTTATCCTATTGGCTGTCTTCATCCTGGCCTGGTTCCAGTCAACTTATTCTGTCCTTCATAGAAAACATAAAGCAACAATTACATGTCTGGTTTGTCTTTGAATGTGTTTTGTTGTCTTCTAATAACGTCCAATGTACTTTGTGTCACCTTATGTTGCCGTGAAACAATTCCATTTATTTTATGCTTAAATAATTTCTTAATACATCCATCCCATAATATTTTTTCTTTTATTTCACGTATTTCCCTTCAGATCCCTAAGTTAGCATAGGCCGTCAACAAACTGGTGCTAAACTTTCTTGTGTATCAGTGTTTTTGGTCTGTTCTCCATGTCTCAGAGCCATACAATAGGACTGACTTCACATTTGAGTTGAAGATTCTTATTTTCTTGTTGGACTTGATTTCTCTTGTTCTCCATGTTTCCCAATGCAATGAAAGCTCCTCTTGCTGTTTGTATTCTTATTTTGATATCACTGTCTGTCCCTCAAACTTTGTCTTTATTACTGCCAAGAAATGTGAACAATTCTACATCTTTTAGTGGTGTTTCTTCAAGTTCAACCTTGTTATCATTTCTTGCATTTATTCTCATAATCTTTGTCTTTTCCCAGTGCATTTTCAGGCCCCCTTGTTGTGACCTCTCATCGAGAATTTTCATTTTCTCTTGCATCTGATTATGGTTACGGGACAGAAGAGCCAAGTCATCTGCAAAACCCAGATCATCAAGCTGTTTAGTCAGATTTTACTGGAGTCCATTTCTGTTGTATGATGTCGATGTTTTCATGACCCAATCTATTGCTAGTAAGAAAAGAAATGGAGGCAAAAGGCATCCCTGTCTCACTCCCGTTCATATCCTAAACGGTTCTGTAAGTTGTCCTTCATGAAGAACTCTGCATGTCATGGTTTTATAGGTCTTCTTTATTAAGTTAATGATCTTCTTGGGAACTCCACAATGCCTCATCAGTTTCCAAAGTGATTCTCTGTGTTTCTGTTATCCCATTCATATCTCTTCAGTCCTCCTCCCCCCCCCCCTTTTTTTGGGGGGTCTGGCTAAGCTACCCCTCTTACTATGGGGATTCCAGAATATGGGTTGCCTTGAATTGCTATCAACAAGTTTCCTCAATTAAATGTCATATTCAACTACAGTCTTCTTCTCACCTGTTGTTCCATTTATTACTTGTCTAATTCATTTCACAAGTTTCACGTTTATTATCTCGCCATACCATTTCACTCCTTCTTTTCCACGCAATCCCCCATTTATGAAGGTATAAATCTTACTGATTGTCATTTTGTTGTTATCCGTGTTTCAGGGCCATTCAGTAGAGTAAAACTGCCTTAACATTTGAGTTGAAGATTCAGATTTTTGTAGTGGACATGATTTCTTTTAATTTCTATATACTTTCATTTGCACTCAATGCATCTCTCGGTTTCTCTCGGCATCTCTTATTTTGATATCACTGAAACACTGTTACTCATATCACAAAAACACTTTGATTTAATCGTTTAATTAGCACATAATTATTCACCTTCCGACGCCCGCCATTTTAAGTACGAAACAGAATCTAAATTCGCAGTTGATTATTTCGCTTACTTTGAAATCTTTCTTCTTCTTCCGTCCTTAGCCACCGACCGTCAAAGCAGTCAGTGGCCATTACGCCTAGTGGCGTCTTAGGGCAACAGCAGATAGGTTTTCTTTGCCATTGTTTCCCATCACGCCTAGTGGCGTCTTTAGGGCAACGGCAAATCAACCCATTTGCTGTTGTTTCCGTAATCGAAGTGACTGGCAAACGGGTGATCAGCCCGTTGCCTTTTGAAATCTTTATTTTAACATAAATATTTCCACCTTATTTTACATTGTTTCAGTTATTATATAACAAAAAATGGTCAATACCAGTCTAAACGTGTTACGTTAACATGTACCTAGACAGGCAGCTGCATGCAAAGTATCGGCTCTCAACGATTACTGCAACATAGAGATTTTGTGCCTCACATATTTGAAACGCTACAAATATTCAATGCGCGTTTGATTTTAAATAAAAATGGTTAAAACTTATTGCATTTCTCCCAATTTTGTTTTCTAAAGTGCATCAAACTCTGTTTTATCCGTCGACAGCAGCCTTTCCTCAGATTTGGGAGAGGTTTACATCTCAACATGTGGGGAACTTAAAATTTATCCTGTAATGAAAATCTCCTTGATTTCAATCTACAAAATAATTCACTATAGAAAACGTTTAATTTTTATTTTCCCTCTGTTTATCAAAAATAGCTGGATAATTATAGATTGTCTTCGAGAATCTGATAAAGTCAATTTTTATTTTATGCCTATGTGTATATGTGCTTTCTATAAATAGCCCAAATCGATCGAAATTCACGGTGCGTCTAACAACATAACTACATTTTATTTTTAATACAGTTAGCTCCTTGGACAGAAATACACAACTTTGTACATTTATCTGCACATTATGTGTTGGACATTGACTTGGAAAGTAGTTCATACCAATTATAATAATACAAAAATACGCACTAGTGTAATATTAATATATGTCAGTAACAAGCATGAGTCCGTATTCTGAAGAGATTTCTTACACGGTTTAGCGCGTCTTCATTCGAAATGTTTGTCCAACTGTTTACTTTTATAGCATGGACGTTTTTAGTCTATAATCTGAAAGTAATGGTGTGTGACGACAGGTCATCATTGTCAATAGCACCGTCGTCTTCATCAGCGGATGACTATTATTCAGCGTGTGAGTCTCCGGCTCTTCGACGACACCGGGAAAATAAAATAATAATTGGCGTGATTCTTCCCTTCACCGGAGATCACCAATTTCGGATACAACTCACGCGTCCAGCAGTTGAGCACGCCCGGGATTATATCTACAAGAAAACAGACTTGCTTCGGAACCACACTATTGAGTTTGATTATCGAGATTCTAAGTGCTCAGAGATTTACGGGCCTCTAGAAGCTATTGATCTGTATATTAAAAAAGCGGCTGACGTCTTTCTGGGTCCGGCTTGTGATTATGCCATTGCTGTTGTAGCCAGGTTTACGCGCACCTGGGGAGTCCCCATCATTAGCGCTGGGGCCCAGCCGTTAGCGTTTAGTAACAAGGAAACATATGGACTTCTCACACGTGTTCTTGGAGGCTATAACAAATTCGCAGAATTCTTTGTAACCGTACTTTCCAAGTTCCATTACACAAATATTGGTATGCTACTGTATGCCAATAAGAACGAGCAGACAGAAGGCAAATCAGAATGTTATTTCATAATGGAGCCAATATTTTTGTTGATACAGCAAATTATCAACCTGCAGTTTGATATGAAGTACGTGGAATCATTCTATAACGATACCAACGGCACCGGATTCGAAAAGAGTCTCAAGTATTTGTCAAAGAAATGTAGAGGTGAGATGATATTTGCTGTACTTTAGATTTTTTTTAAAAAGATTGTTCTCTGCAACATTGCTGTCATATACTCTATTTAATTCTCTCTGATTCACTTCGTTTCAACATACACGCTAATCCTGTAATCTATTTAATTTTTTTTTTGCTTGATTACAAGTATTCATATATATATATATATATATATATATATATATATATATATATATATATATATATATATATATATATATATATATATATATATATATCTATATATATATATATATATATATATATATATATATATATACATATTTAAATAATATATAATATAATATAATATATAGAAAACAAACACGTATGCAGGCCACCAAGAACCACTTTTGTCAGTAGTGAAACGTCGAAAG
The DNA here is from genome assembly GCA_024509875.1 of Oreohelix idahoensis. Taxonomy (NCBI): domain Eukaryota; kingdom Metazoa; phylum Mollusca; class Gastropoda; order Stylommatophora; family Oreohelicidae; genus Oreohelix; species Oreohelix idahoensis. Next base: position 56,894 of record JAMPIV010020247.1, on the reverse strand, counting down.
CTTGCCTGGTTTGGGCATGGGTGTGTTCAAATGAAACCCGTCCCAGTGGCTTTATAACAAATATATGTAAGGTACATCAACAGGAGTAGTAGAATTAAATACCGCAATTGTTATGAAGCAAGTACTCACTGGGGTCCTTTAGAAATAGTCACCATAGGCATTCAGACACGCATCCCACTGCTTGGGTAGACGGCGGATGCCGTCCGAGAAAAATGACTTTGGTTGCTTATTGAACCATTTGGTCACCGAGGCCCTGACGTCTGCATCGGAGTCGAATCGTTGTCCCTTTAGAGATTTTTTTAAGGGTCCGAACAAATGAAAGTCCCATGGTGACAGATCGGGGCTGTAGGCTGGGTGTGGCAGAACTTCCCACCTTTTCCTTGCTAACGCTTCCTGCACAATGTTCGCAACATGAGGAAGAGCATTGTCGTGCAACAGAATCACACCACGTGAAAGCATGCCGGGTCGTTTATTCTTCATGGCGGTATGCAGGTTGTCTAGTGTGTCTTTGTAGCGGATGGCATTGATGTTCACGCCAGGCTCTTTAAAGTCTACCAATAGAAGCCCTTCATGGTCAAAAAATGCGGTCAGCATAACCTTACCGGCGAAAATCTGTGACTTGAATTTTTAGGACGGATTCCTTATCACATCGGCCATTATTTTAACGGTCTGCAGCACAACCAATGAATACTAGGAGAATGAACACTTACACACTTGTACATTCATATGTGCTTATTACGTCAGATGTGACGTCATCATGCTCCGCCTACGAATGTCCACTTGGCGCAGCACGGTCGGGTTTCATTTGAACACGCCTCGTATATATATATATATATATATATATATATATATATATATATATATATATATATATATATATATATATATATATATATATATATATATATATATATATATATATATATATATATATATATAAAATGCATGGTTATTTTGAAGCAGATTCCCCTATCTAGATGTGTCAAAATTTCGTGCTATTTCTTAATTCTTTTTTAATTATAAATTTTTTTCAGCATGCAGTACTGTGCCTCGTTTTGTGTCCATTGTGTCTGAGATAATAATAATAATAGCCCTTTTAGTCACAACTGACTATGGGAATGCGCCTCTGAGGTGACAGCCCTTAGCTGATTTTTTCCTGGTGTTTCTTTCGACGTTTTCTCCTCTCTTCTGCTTGGTGTGAGAGCTTCTTTTCGCCGAATCTGAGTTGGCGCCGTAGAGAGCAACGCCACTTGGTGCGATCGGCAGCTTCATCCTCCCAGGTTGCTGGATCTATGTCCATAGCCCTCATGTCTCTATTGCACGCATCTTTGAACCTCAGCTGCGGTCGCCCTACTTGTCTTTTGCCATCTATCAGTTGGCCGTAGAAGATACCTTTCGGGATGCGACCATCTTCCTTGCCTGAGATAACAAAGATAAATATAGGGATACTCCTTTCAGGATTATCGTAAGAAGTGAACAGCATTCGCTTGTGTATGGATTTGATAACCTCATGTTCAACAAGTTGCTGGAGAAACCGTCGTTACAGGAGCACAAGAAAGCTTTGGCGCTGTGACGTAGTGTTTGAGGACCAGCTGTAGTGATAGATCCATACGAAGAGAAATGGGAAAATTGTAATACAGCAGTGTAAGAAGTCAGACTCTGACGATCGATAGAACACATGATGATGAAACATTGTGATAGCATTACAAGGCATTCTTTGTTCTGGACTCCTCGTGGTAATCGGCTGAGGGAGACCTAAGAACACAAGGAGAAGATAATTGGACACCGGCATGAAAGGAATTAGGAAGACAAGGAAAGGGCTTATGCTGAACACGGCCGGTCGGAAGACGGTATAAAGACTTATGCTTCTTGGTGAATTGAAAGGCGATGATGGTGATGATGATGATGATGATGATTATGATGATGATGGTGATGATGATGATGATGATGAAGAAAATTATAAATACAAGAAAACAGATCTGCATCGGAATTACACCATTAATTTTGATAGCATTACAAGGCACACTTTGTTTTGGACTCCCCCTGGAAAGCGGTAGATGGAGATTATCAAGAAGGGAACTGGAGACAGACATGAAAAGAATGGCGAAGATATGTAAAGACCTTGAGCTAATGGCACGTGACAGGAAGACTTATCAGACATTTGTTGGAAGCCTGTTCCCTTAGGAAACCTGAATGGTGATGATGATGATAATGATGATGAAGATGATGATGATAAGGGTGAATGTAACAAGTCCTCGTAACTACTTCCTGCCATGAGCTCTCTTTTCAAATATCTAGGCTATGTTTAATGTTCTTGACAACCGCTTCTAACGTTCTCCATTCTCAGTCACTGCTGTTTAATGTAGCGGCTAACATAACGTCGCAACGCCGGGTAAAATGTTTCAGAGAACTGGCCAATCAAGCATGAAATTAATGCCTTGTAGTTATAATGGTCTGATTTACTCCCAACAGGCTCTGAAGGTGCATTATATCAGGTGGTGACACTGCGTGGGAAGAAATCTCAAGTTATGAATTACTTTCAATTTAACTGGTGTTTAAAATGTAGGTACTGTTCACCGAAGTTAGTTTTAAACTAATTATGCAATACACACCAAAAAATTAGTCTCCAATTTCACCAATCAAAGCATCCTGAGAAATGCTGACAATATTTGTCTGTCACTTTCATTGTGAGATGTGTATTTGCCAGCTTTAACGCTCTCTGTGGAACATACCAACTCAACGGGTCACCTCGTCTTCATGTCCTGTGCCATCCTTTCACGTCCTTTTTATGGCTGCTTCTTCTTCTTGCGTTATAACTCTTCTTCTTCCTTTATAACTCTTCCTCTTGCTTTATAACTCTTCTTCTTGCTTTATAACTCTTCTTCTTGCTTTATAACTCTTCTTCTTGCTTTATAACTCTTCTTCTTGCTTTATAAGTCTGTCTCCAAATTCGGTCTCCATCAGTTTTAAGGCCTTTCTCTATTTGTTTTGCCCTGGGCATTCCAGAAAAAAAGACTGCCTTGTCCTCAAAATGCGTCTTTCCCTTATCTCTTCTTCCATTGGTATCGGTCTGTTTATTTCTATCTGTTCCACATTGGCGATTCTTGTCATTCGACTTCGATACTTTTATTCTGCGCAAGTACTCATTCAAAAAATGCTGTAGATTCGTGACTGTGATAGTCGTTCTCCATGATTAACAGCCATGTAATTGATCTGTTTTGAAATATAATTTAAACGTTTTTGTTTTGTGGGACTATATTTACTTTAATCCCCACGCCACTTTGACTTCTGTATTTTTATTATTGTGCCACTGTTGCATGCTTCTAGGGGTATTAGCTTAATGTTAGAACAAAAGTGTTCAACGCGGCCAAGTGGCAACTTTGTGAATAAGTTCAGAGAACTTATAGTGCATGAATACAGCACGATTTATTAAACATTTATGACACATTGACATTAAATCCATAGAGTCACATTCATTTGGCCAACAATGTGAGTACGTCCGTTAAACTCTAAATTCATCTAACGTCTGGTTCTAATATAGCATAACGTATCTCAGTAAAGACTGGTAAGAACATTCATTAGTACATCATAATCCGTGAGGTCTCAGTGGAGACATATAATCAACTTCATAAGAACATCTGGGATCCACACTAATGCATATCCAGACGTAACACCTTGGAACACAGTCTAAAACACGACCACGCCGATCGGCTCCATAGCGAATATCTCCTTGTCGTTGCCGTACGCAACAACATACGTCATAATACTCACGCGTAAAGTCACGGTTAGCAACATTCTTTTGAGCACCACAAAGTTGCAAAGTAATGAACGCTTTGTGGCATGCAAGAAGAGTCGCAACACACACTTTCCGTTCGTCCCAATATATATTGCTACCAAGAAATGTGCACGAGTCCACATCTTGTAGATATGTTTCGTCACGTGCAATCTGTTTATCGTCTGCCGCATTTATTCTCATGATCTTTGTCTGTTTTCTTTGTGGAATTTGATACCGATGCCATCTCGTCATCCGGAATTCTCATCTCGTTTTACATCTGATTCCGGTTATGGTGTAAGAGAGGAGGTCATCGGAGCAATCTAGATCTTTGCTGCTTAGTTAAAGTAAAATGAATTCAACTTTTGTTGGTTCATGTTTTTGTTTTCAAAGTTCAATCATTATAATGTAGGAAGCAAAATTGTGACAAGAGGCATCCTTACCACACTCCAGTTCTTATCGCAAAGGGTTCTGTAAGTTGTCCTTGATGAATAAGCTTTCATTTCATGTTTTCCCTATTAGATAAATGGATTTATATGGAACTCTATAATGGCTTCATCATCATCAGTTGCCATCTCCACAACGAAGGTTGGCTGTAATGGATCTCCAACGTCTTCTGTCTCTTGTCTTGGGGGTGCACTCTGATAGACTCTTTCCTGTCCATCTTTTGATGTTATCTTCCCACTTATAGCGCTGTCTTCCTCTTGCACGTTTGCCTTCAACTCTCCCTTCTGTTATGGTCTTCTGCAAGGTGTTATGCCTTTTTATGTGGCCAAAGTATTTTAGCTGCCGAACTTTGACCTCCCTCATTAGTTCTCTTTTCATACCTAGATTTTCTAGGACCTCCTTATTTGTTTTCTTCTCTCTCCACGAGATACGCCCCATTCTTCTATATATCCACATTTCAAGAGCCTCAATTCTTTCTTCCAAATGCTTATTCATTGTTCATGTTTCTGCACCATACAGAAATGCAGAATATATATAACACTTTATGATTCTCAATTTTAATTTGTGAGATAACTGTTTGGATGTCAGTATATGTTTCATGTTGTTGAATGTAGCTTTGGCCATTCCAATTCTCTTCTTGATTTCTGTTTCACATCTGCCATCTTCTGTTATTATATGACCAAGATATACGTAGCTCTTGACTTGTTCCAGGATTTTCCCATTTACTCTTATCTTTAACGTGGGTTTATCGTCTGTTTTGCTAATTATCATAGTTTTGGTTTTCTCAATATTAATGTCGAGTCCATATTCATGACTTTATACTGTTCACTTGCTTCACTAGTTCTTGTAACTCCTGTTCGCTTTCAGCTAACAACACGGTATCATCTGCATATCTAAGGTTGTTTATTGACCTTCCACTGATGCTCAGTCCTGGTATTTCCTGTATCTGTTTGAAATTTTGTTTCAGTGTATAAATTAAATAGGCAGGGGGACAGCACACAACCTTGTCTGACACCTCTTTTTATGTCTATGTATGGTGAATAATTCCTTCCTGATCTTACTGTGGCAGTTTGCTCCCAATAAATGTTACTGAGTATTCTTATATCTTTTCCATCAATACCTATGTCTTTGAGGCATTCAATTATTTTTTCATGATGGACTCTGTCAAAAGCCTTCTTATAGTCAATGAAGCACATGTACATACTTTTTTGGACCTCTGTATATGTTTCTGCTAATAATAATAATAGCTTACCAGTTTCCAAAAGTGATTTTCTGTCTAAACTGTTGAAGACCTTTTCATAGTCTACAAATCCAGTTTTAATTGGTAAATTCAGTTTCAAGCTCTACTCTACAAGTAAGCCGCAGGCTTTTATCTGGTCAACTTTTTGTCGAAACTTGCCTATTTCGTCCTCAGTTGTCGGCCTGTGGCATGTTTTAATCTCTCTTCATCAATGCTTGTCATCAGTGTTACAGCTGTTTATTTGGTTCTTGTCATCAGTGTTACAGCTGTTTATTTGGTTCTTGTCATCAGTGTTACAGCTGTTTATTTGGTTCTTGTCATCAGTTTTACAACTATTTATTTGGTTCTTGTCATCAGTGTTACAGCTGTTTATTTGGTTCTTGTCATCAGTTTTACAGCTGTTTATTTGGTTCTTGTTATAAGTTTTACAACTATTTATTTGGTTCTTGTCATCAGTTTTACAGCTGTTTATTTGGTTCTTGTCATCAGTTTTACAGCTGTTTATTTGGTTCTTGTCATGAGTTTTACAGCTGTTTATTTGGTTCTTGTCATCAGTTTTACAGCTGTTTATTTGGTTTTTGTCATCAGTTTTACATTTGTTTATTTGGTTCTTGTTATCAGTTTTACATTTGTTTATTTGGTTCTTGTCATCAGTTCTGCAGCTATTTATTTGGTTCGCAACAGTCAAAACTAGAGTACACCAAAGAGTAATTTCTAATCAAATACGCCGTTTCCTATGTGTACACTTGCATACATACATTATCATAGCGCCTACATTATTAAAGCGCCTACATTATCATAGCTCCTACATTATTAAAGCGCCTACATGATAGGAAACTACTACAGAGCGCTGCAACAGGAGTCAATCTGATCATCAGAAAAAGTCCAGTATTTCGGCCCTTTATTTTTTACATTATTGGGAGGGAAGGCCTACTTGGGTCATGACTCCTACATTATTATAACACCTTACTGTCTTGCGATATCAGAGATACCAACCCGCGTGATCATCACCTATGCATGTTCTAATAAATAAAGTAATCGATTTCATGAACATCAAAGAGCGTATTTCCACACCAGCTGCCGCCGTCAACACATTTATTTCGATTACTTTATCAAGCAGTTTGCCCTTATTTACACGAGAGAAGAAAAAACAGATAAACATAACATATTAAACATCTCCTTTGTCATAATTGCAGTGTATTTATAGAAAGTACCCAACCTCTGCAAGCGGAAGGGACTTGCCTTTGTTGACTTCACAAACAGAACAGACGCGCGGCACATTACACAATTTTTCTTGACAAATGTAAATACGAGATTTAATTAGTAGGAAAATACCCAGCTGACCTTTCCTTGTTTTTTTTTTTTTTGGTTTCCGTTTCAAAAATACATTACGTCATTACTTGAGAATGCTTTGTTACTTTTTAGGAACAGCAATCTGATAGGCTGTTATTATAGCAAATGTTGGCTGTAAATGTTATTTAAAGTACGCCATCTTCTTTATTATCAGTGATAATATGTGTTATTACAATGCAGTCTTTGTTTTTGAAACCTTTTAAAGGAGGGGTGGTCTGTTGGTGTAGTGAACAATAGTGTGTCTCAAAATATATCAAGTTGAATCAACTCGCTCGGGGTCAACAGCGATCAACTCAACTGCCGATGGTCAAGAAAATACGTGCCTAACACCGGATTCCCAATATGCCTCAATAGGCGTGTAACGGGACCCTTGGTCCTATACCATTTAATACACTTCACAATGTGTAGTATCAACTTTACCGGGTATAATTCCAATAAGGTACTAACCTTTGGCAACGTTCAAGACAACAACTTTATACATATTCAATGAACATTCTACTCGTTTCGATAAAAATCATATTGCTTTAAGTAATAATAATAATAATAGCCCCTTCAGTCATAACTGACTAAGGGAAGGCGCCCCTGATATGACAGTCATCAGCTGCTTATTTTCCTGGTGTTTCTTTGGACGTTTCTTCATCTCTTCTGTTTGCTGTGAGAGCTTCTTTTCGCCGAATCTGAGGTGGCGCCGTAGAGAGCATCGTCAAGTGGTGCGGCAGCTTCATCCTCCCAGGTTGCTGGATTTATGTCCAGGGCCCCCATGTCTCTTGCACACATGTTTTGAAAGCCAGCACGTGACAACACCTCGACATTTGTAACTTTATCCTTCCACGAAATACATTGCTTTAAGTGCATCCTTCCATATTAGAAAACTTCACCCATGATTATCATTAGACCTCCTGCACATTAGTACGTAAGTCCAATATAATATCCTTGAATATCTGAAGTAATTTAATTATACATTTCTGAAGTACATATAGAATTCTCCTACTTTAGCCACACATAAAATAAGAAATGAGCAACACTGAGACACGTCCATTCCGTAAACACCCTGAACGGCACATCACCTCGTCTCTACTCAAAACAAAAACACGTCATCACATAACAACATAAATAGATGCATACCGATGCCTTTCTTTACGACACATATTTTCCTACGTTACTATCACAAGGCCTTTGTCGTGGACAAATGAACGAAAAGGGAAGAAAAGGAAAGCCATTCATTCATAACCCTCCACTCCCAAAGGAGCTTAGGCCTTCAACAAACACATGCCAAGTCCTCCTGTCACGTGCCATCATCTCAAGTTCTTTCCACGTTCTCCTCATCATTTTCACCTCTGTTTCCAGCTCTCTTCTCCATGTGCTTCTTGGTCTACCTCTGCCTCTCTTGCCCTGGGGGTTCCAGAACAAGGACTGCCTTGTAATGCTATCAACAGGTTTCCTCAGTGTGTGTCCTATCCATCGCCATCGTCTTCTTCTCATCTCTTGTTCCACTGGCACTTGTCTAGTTCTTATTATCAGTTCCACGTTGGTAACCTTGTCATACCATTTTAATCCCTCACTCCTGCCCTTCACCTCAAAAGTTAGTTTGCTCTGCCCAACATGACACGTAAAGTTAGCATAGAGGCTTTTCTATGATGGAAACAATGCGGCTGGGAATTCCATACACCCTCAGTATTTTCAATAGGCTGTCCCTGCGTATGCTGTCAAAAACATTTTCAAAATTAACAAAGTTAATGTATAATTGTCTCTGCCATTCTGAGCACTGCTCTATAATGTTCTTGAGAGTGAATATATGATCTGCACATCTTCTGTTCTTTCTGATTCCTGCTTGTTCTTTCCTCAGTTTATGGTCTACCAAATCAGTGAAAATCTCTGGAAAATTATCCTGCCTATGTGATGTTTTCACCGTACTAGGTCTTGATCTATGAAGTGGGGCAATCAGTGCCATTCCTCGCTGACTTTACCTTCCCTAACTCAAGACCGTAATCACATACCTGTGTACAGCTAAGTAGACTTCAGCATGACGCTACCAGGTTATGAACCCGGAACTCAGTTACTGTCGCTAGAGGAAGCGGTCTAACCACTCTAGCACCGTTCTTTTTTTCTTTACTAGACAAGCAGCAGATCTGTTCGTATCATAACTGATATATTTTCAGTGGTTCCAAAAAACGTTTCTTTCAGTAATGCCAAGAGAAACAAACGGCACGTCATGGTGTACCCGGTAATTTTGCCTACAGCTACCAGTTACACGTTCGGTGTGCCCAAGTGAAACCGCGCTCTACGTACCAGGAAATTACATAGTAGGGAATATTGGCCAGACGCAGATCTATCGAGCTTCTTGTATTCCTTGTGTATGCGGTTTAAAGATATGTTTGGATAACTGCAGTGTACGGGGAAACGGTAATGATTTATCACGGCTGTGGACGAATCTTTATGTTTTCGCTGTATCGCAAGTAAAAGGTCTTTTGTTTTCCACGTTTGGTTGTGGATTCAAGAGAGTCATAGAAACGTCATCTTAGCAAGAAGGAACAATAAAAGACAATATTTTATTATGTGAGTTTACAGGTATTATGAATATGTTATTGTAGATTAACATTGCGTTGAGAAATGAGACCAACACGCTGGCGTTAAGACTGATATTGAGGAAATATGTTGATAGCATTACAAGGCAGTCCTTGTTCTGATAATCACCAGAAATGAAAGGGACGAGGAAGACGGGTAAGAACTTGACCTGATGGTAGGGGACAGGATGACATATCATGAGTTTCGTGAAGGTCTACACTCCTGGAGGAGCTGATGGGTCACTATGGCGAGATGAAAGTTGGATAGAAAATAATAGATGTAATTCTCAGAAATGGAGAAGAGAACTGGTGAAATGGTAGGGATGGCACAGTACAAGTCAGGTAGGTAACTACACAGTCCTAGATTGTAGGAGTAGAAGAGATCTGTGAAGTAAGTCCCCTTCTTACTAGACCAATCCTATACTTCAAAGGTGTCTCTAGTAATAGTTGATGTGATGTACACCTCGTTAATTGTCCCTACCAATTAAAAATATTAAGTAATTCTCTTAGTTTCCACACAATAAGAAAATTTCGGATAGAACTAGAATTTAAACAAAATAAAACAACTGCGATTTATAAAGTATATCTGTACATTTATTAATTAAAATAGAAGTTTGGTAAAATTGCAGATATATATTTACACAAAACAAGTTGGAAAATTATAAGGTTTCAATGTCTTTGTTCATCATTTCGGGCAATGGGTGACTGACTTCTGGATCTTGTTTCTTCAAAATAATGAATACTTATCTAAATAAGGCGTTTCACTGCAGACACTTCTCGTCATGCATCAGATGTTGATGTCCACGATACTTAAATCATATTGACAGGTAGCCACAATGCTACTGTCCGCCGAATTTCCAGAGGTGGTCCTTGAATCACACACTGCAGTCTTTTATGCTTCTGGTCAGAAGCTTTTGTTGTGACTGTCTTGAAAAAGAACCCTTTAGACACAGTATTACGGATCTGAGCTTATCGTTGATTGTCGTGAGAAATTCTAATCCACATATATAAATTAAAAAGTAGATGTAAAGCCTAACGAATTAATTCAATAAAAGGAAAGAAGACTGGTAAAGAACAGTGCCGTCACTATAGCGACAAGAAAATCCCTTTCTATGCTCCGTCTGCATAATCGTAGCTCTTTCACGTTGATAGTAAAGCCTACTGCATCAAATACACGCGGTTATACAAATACAACTAGTACTGTGTTTCTTAGAAAACCTTGAGATACGCAAGCTGCTTAATGACCTAGATACACAAATACTAGCATTAATGAATTATATACACTACGTTAACCTAAAAAGGACAGACGGACTTAGGATAGAGAGAGATGTACGGAGGAACGCATGCAACACTAACACGCGTCTTGCGATTAAAAAAAAAAAAATTAATGCCACCCCCAAAGCGAAAGGCATGCAGGCTTGATTTTTTTTCTTCAAAAAAAAAAAAAAAACAGTGACAAAAAACACTACCAATACACGGTTAGGTTTTGAAAACATGTTTAATGCTTATTAGGAAACATGACACAATACTGTTTTACGTCTGAAATCCTGACTTTAGCCTGACAGTACAGAAGACACCCCATAGTATGGAAGTGAGGAGGTGGTAACAGCACGACTATCCAAGAAAATACATATTTTGAACGCAGCCACTTAGCTCCCTTAAAACTTATATATTTGGGTGCCTTAGGACTTGCTGACAAAGAATATGTTAGGTGTTAAGCAATTAGTCTAATAATTAACAAATTATAGCCATAATACTAGAGTGAGGTTGTCAGACAACACAGGATCATTTTTGCTCATAATGGCGTGTTTGGACACTGCTTTAGAAAAAAATGAGGCCACCACGTTAAATCCGATTTGATTGGCTAGAATAATATGTAAGGCTAAACATGATTAGTCGATTGCAAATACTATTTTTGGTTGTTAATAGAAACGATAGAAAGAGTACATTTTTTTCAAAAGCTTTTGTAAACATGGTCCCATTGGCTAGACCATTTGATATAGTCAATTAGGAGCGTCAGTTCAGTGCCACTTTTTGAAAATCCAATTTGTAAAAGCAAGTGCGTTGAGATCCAGCTCATATTTTTCTAAATAAAAGCCTGGGACAGAGGCAGATCGGAATTGTGCCATAATTCATCGCCAGTCAACGTATTTGTTTAATATTTCCATGAATTGTGGTAAGCTAGACATTTGATATCTTTTTGATGAAAATTGAATGTGAATTGATAATGTATGTCTGTATGTGTGTGGTTCAGTAATAAACAAAAGGCAAAACCTAGATATTGCTCCAACATGAACAAAACTTGTCGCAGAGGAGTGAAACTGCATGGGATTGCCAAATAGTACTATGACACCTATCTTATTGAATAGAAGGAAATAATGCTGGAATTGCAGAGGCGTTGTAACCATTAGGGAGAGGAATACTGGTGTATATTGTCACATGAGAAGCTAGCAGTTGGCCTACCGCGCTGAACTCTGTGTTTGTTATGTATTGTGTTTCAGTGTGGAAATAGATTATAAATTAGTTCTGAAGTAGGAGGTACAACCTTCTTGTTTCAGGGACCGTGGTACTAAACTATTAAAGCAGCACCTGGTCTGAGTTTTGCTGAATCCAGAGGCTGATAGCATACTCCTTGGTCAAGATAGCGACCAGCGTTGTTTCTCAAGAATACGGTGAAGCAAGCGAGCAGAGGAGACTGTTTCCTGCCGCCCTCACAGAAGATAAGATTCGTTGGCCAGAGCAGCTAAATCTTATGTACCCCCCCCCCCCTCTAAAATTGACAGTATATTAAATAAAGAGGGACAAGTAATTGTTTCCAATGACAGGAACTGTGAACTTTTCCAATACTATTTCCACCAGAAACAGACACCTGAAGTCATGATGATAAACAACCACCTAGCTTGAAAAATCCAGTATTACCTCATAGTACTACATCACAACTTACACACATATTGTGATAATAATAATATATGTCAATACAAAGATCATATCTATAAATTGTGTACATACAACTTGTAATTACATTTGATTGTGATTCCTGGTTCACTTTGTAGTTGAATCAGGATATCTATTATTGAAAGGAATTAATACATATTTTAAAAGTTACACTTGACTTATTAAGATAGTCTTATAGAGTGTTCTATGTATGTGAGTGTCACAGTGTTGTAAAGTATTGTGGATTAAATTAAATTGTTTATCTCTCTGTTGGTTGTTGTGAACATACACTTCATCACTATCATACCCTAGACATTCAACGTAGTCATCTCAATATTCCAGAATAATTCTGACTGAGGTCTAAATGTGGTAGCAAAGTAAGGTCATCTGTAATACACCACACTTATTAGATACAGATACCTTCACAGCTGATCTCAGCCAGTACACTAAGTCCCCTATAAATATTTATATCATCCCACTTTACCACCTTGATGCAAGTCTGCTCATAAGCAGGTCAGCTTTTTTTTCATCAGCTATAGGCTGTGGCTATGTGGCTTCGACAAGTGTGTGTCAGTCGTTCGACGTCTTTTCAGCTAAGAAATTGTAAGAGTCCAGAATTGAATCTGAACGGGCTTATTTGCCCAATCTAGATGTAACCCTTTCCTTCACGGAGGTCCGCGTCTGCGTTCACTTTTTCCGTTTGTAAAGGCCGTGGGATTTCAATACTGTTGTGCAGGTTTTACGACAAAATCCTGATTTCCTCGTCAATTACCAAAGATAATGATTTCCCACTGCCATAATTACGTGTATTCGTAGTTGCTGTTCAAATCTCAAAAATGATTTCTCCATGCGGGGCATTAATCATAAAGCTACAGCAGAATTACTGATGTGCAGTTCATAATTATTATAAAGACAACTAGTTTACGTGGCTATTCCAGAGTGTTATGGCCCGTTTCCTACAGTAATAATTGAATGAATGAATGAAGGTTTAAATAAATTTAGTGAGTGCGGGAATGAATGAATGAATGAGTGAGTGGGTGGATGAGTGAGTGAGTGAGTGAGTGAGTGAGTGCGTGAATGAATGAATGTTGCTTTAGAACATCGTTATTAATTTCATTTATCACTAAAGAGCTAAAGGGTTTATTAGTGACATGCTATGACAAAATATGTGAACAAATCGATGTGATAAACGAGCGCAAAGGCCTTATTGCTCTATCTTTTCCTACCGCTCTCTTATTGTATTTTCTCCGACATGTGTGCTCTTTCATCCCACATTTGCTATCCCCCATTTGCTATTTCATCGTTGTGATTACTCGCAACCGGTATCTAGAGAACCGCATTTGTTCTTTCATCGGGGGAAATAAAGTCTTTTGATTGAGTCCCCATACCTGACATTATCGTTTGAAGCCCACATTGCATCGTGATAAATCTGGTGAAAACACATCTGGTCATCCCAATCAGACATCTGGGCATTGTACAATTTCTGTGAACTGTTTTTATCTTTGTTGCTCGGCCAGGTCACCACATTGGACGCCCAGCTTGGCCAGGTGAAAACGTCTCATGCTGATTAAACCAACCGGCATGTAAATCAATAGGCGGCGCCACAAAGAGGACATGTTAGCATGCTGGCGACAATGGGCGGAGTTAACAAAGAGTGCCGCCAACACATGGAACAATAAACAACCAGAGAATAATGTGACAGCACTTTTGAAAGGGCCAGCCAATTATCTAACTACCTGTTTGTCAAACAAGCCAGGCAACGAAAGTTGGTCGCGAATTACCACACCCACGTTTGGACTGACAGGGGACAAGATATAGCCTGTGAATGAGGGACCAGAGAGGCTCTCAGGTATTGGTTGTATGGGCGGAGCTGTACGTTACAGGTGCAAGAAACCCACATTGGACTTCCAGAGATATAATACCGCGTAGCTCGCTAGAGAGGATGCAGTCCAGTTTTACATTGTGAGGTACAGAGATCCATATAACGCCTAGCCTAGATACACGTGTTTATTCAGAGTGGATGATAATTCAGATCTGTGGTGAATTGTGTTCTTAAAGGATTTTGTGAAGGGAAAAGAAGGTTAGTAGACCTTTTACAGATTATTAATACATTTTCTTATTCTTTATTTATTTTAACCTCACAGCTAAAGGTGCGAAAGATAGAGTTTCAATTAATTCTTTGCATAACAGATTAATATGATCGGAAGATTTTCCTACAAGATGATAGGATGATAGGAGGTAATTAATAGTTCATACTTCACCTTCATCATCATCACAGTCTCTCATGCACAAGATATTTAACCTCATTAGAATCAAACTCAGAGAGAGATCAATAATGAGCAGTAGTATGAATGAAAGTCAACCAGTGATGTTAAATGTGAAAAACTTACGAAGACTTTTATTGAGTCTACACGCAACGTGTCTGACGTCTAACCAGAAATAAGTTATCAAAAACGGACATTTGGCTAGCAGAATTCGCCATAGGACATCTTTCATTCCTCAATTAAAAAGGAATATTGTCTCACCCACAAGTCAGAAAGTGGACGCAGCATTTTTCGTCACCATATACTACTGGCTCACAAGTTCAATACATAGTTACCACAAGTTCAAATCACTCGAAAGATCATTATTATCTGAAGTCAAGCTAAAGAGCTCAAAAGTGGAATCTCATATTTATACCAAGTGCGACACACTCTTAAGCGCACTCTATGAAGCAGACTCTAAAGAATATTTTATGAATCACGACTACAGACGCAAGATTATGAGTCTTCATATCATTAACATTTCGTGAAGATATCCAGCCTGACCAGTACCCTCGTGAGATTAGACAACAGACCTTTTGTTCATATGACAGCTATTAACTGTTGATCAACATTACAGAGATATACTCAACCAGTGAAGGAATATATATCTCTCGTCATCGTTCTCAGTCTGACAACAGTTTTCGTCAGAACGTCCTCGACTTAGAGATACCCCACTCGACATAACGTATAATAACTTGGGACATTTTATGCATACGTGTGAATCATCATATCAATGAGAAGCATTTAGAGACACATGGACTGTGTAGATTACTCACCATTTTGGTAACACGTATCATATCACCTCATCATCATTTCGCTTTGCACCAGTTCATTCTTAATTAATTACTACTTAATTAACTGCAATTTTATTTTCTCATCTGTGTGTTTTGTGTGAATCGTCTTTCACCATCATCACGTTCTAACCATTACTAACCCTATATGTGTGGATATTTCATTAATAAACCCAAAAATCGTTTTATCATTATCTAGTTTGTTAATGTGTCACTCGTGCTGTCGGTGTTACATATTCATCTATAGGAACATTTCTCTACTCAGATGAGGTTGGGGGCTTTTTCTGTTACGGGATCTAAGGGCAGAAGCTAAGGTCGTGGGGAAACAGAACTCTTTCCATAACTAATTAGAAAACACTGTCCAGTGGAAAGCATTCGCATTCCCGTCTTCTTGTCCCTATCTCGAATAGGTCTTTATTCTTTCTTAACGAGCCAATTTCTAGAGACCTTCTACCCAATATACCATAGGCTATTCCTGGCAAAAACTACTGTCGTAGTTGCCCCAATACGCACCACACGACAATCGACAAAAACTATACGAAAGCTTTTAGACACAACACTATTCACGTAGCCAAAACAATAAAGGATTGAACAAATCGAAATTAAAAACAGTTATAGATTTAACTGAGATAGTTTCTCGTTGCTAGGTGTGACAAGATCTTCTTGAGTTCTATCTACTTCCGTTAACAGAGGTAGATACTTTCATCCTGCCATGTGATCCAAATCAGGGAATTTTTGCTCTTATTTTTACGTTTTCTACTTAATTCTCACTTTCTTTCCTGATCTTATTTGGCTGTCCCCGGCGAAGGCCTTGTGGTCGCAACGTAGGTTTTTTCTTGTCTTTTCTTCTAGTAAGACGTACTACCTTTTTTTTCTTTTTTTACCTCCACTCTACCCCTTGAGTTAGGACGGGTTCCGCTCCGTCGACTTTATTGTAAGTCGACTTCATCGCAAGTTTCTTGATACTATACTAATGAACCATAAGAATATTTAATATTAAAATACATAAATGATACACTGTAAACTAGGCCTTTGCCATACTTTTTAACTGATTCCGTTCTAAATTTGGCTCTTATTTTTTTTAAAAGCTGAACCAGGACACTCACTTTTTCTTATGCTAACTATTTACAAAAAAAAAAAAAAAAACTGATGGGGATCACAGGCGAGCAATTTTGTGTTTTAAAACAAAACGCAATTGTTGTTAGACACCCAGCAAAAACAAATATGGCCGACTGTTGTAGCAACTAGGCTAGTCGATGTCATCGTACGGAAGATGGCTCAGTCGACGTGAGACGATTCGAGGACACGGCGGACCCTGCAAATTGTATAAGGTTAATGAGACGACTGTCGTAAATCTCGGTTCGTCCTAATAGGATATTTCTTAACGCAAAGACAGTCTGTACTTTTCATAATTTCCCACAGGTATCATTACAACAGAGTAACTCAGAATGACTTAAAGACTGAGCTAACAACCAAAGAAGCATATGAGCATTTCAATAAAGATACCGTGAATGCTTGATTGAGATTTCTTCTTCTTCAAGTACCATGGCTAGTGGCGTAGGGGATCATGTCCCTCCACAACTTCCTGTCTCCAGTACAATTTATCAATTCTGCTGTTGACTTCCTTCCATGCCACGATGCCAAACTGTCCAATATTATCTCTCTTTGTCTTCCCCTATCTTTTTTCCTTCAATCTTACCTGCTATTACGACATATTGCAGCTTTCCTCTTCTCATAACATGCCCAAAAAAGTGGATTGCTTCTTTCTAACTTGTGAAATAAGTTTCCTTTGCGCATTGGCCTCTTTCATGACATTCCACATTACTCTTTTTGGCTGTCCATGGTATTTTTAACATTCGATCTGTAAAACCACATCTCTGTGGTCTCTAGTGCCTTCCCTACGCGTTCCCTACTTGAGATTTAGTGCTCAAATAAGTTGGCAAAATTATGGTTCTTCAATTAATAAAGAAATGAAACAATTTAGATAAAAAGAGCTCAGTCTTAATATCGAGTGCTTAAACACATTTGGTACTACAACTCTTTCTATAGAATAGAAAACAAGGAAGTAGGAAGGAAAAAACAGAGTATTATAAATAAATGAACAGAAAAAAGCAACTACAGTTAACACGACAAGAGTGAAAATACTATAGGCTAAAGATATCGATCCTCATCGGATGCCGTTCGTTGACCTCTGAATTACTGGAAAAAAAGGAAGCAGGTGGATGAGATGAAGAATGTGGCGATGAAAGAAGTGGAAAAGAAGATGAAGAATAAATCACAATGAGAAAGAAGAAAAAGAAATACAAGGAGACAAAGATAATTTATTCGGCGATTCCGAAACAAATATTTTTTTTAAGTTTCGGCGGTTGCATAGATATTGTACATTTTACCCAAACAGAGAAACAAGTATAGCTTAATCTTTCCTTTATGTGTTTTAAAATATGAGATATTTACTGTTTTTCTCTGATGTTTCCTGATGACACATTCAATTGTCATTTGTTTTCGGACATTTGTAATTGAAATCCACAACATCCGCTTTTATCATTCGAAAATTGGTCTATCCAATGGATTTGACAAAACAAAAACCTATAGAATTAATATGAAATGGTACATTTTTACAGGCCAAGTGGCCAGACTAGTCACCCGACCCCTGTCGAAGGTCTGCATGCATATGCGATAGCAATTTTTTTTTAACAACTAACAGTACGAGCTAGTGTTATTCCTAAGTGTTGCTCTCACATTTATCGACAACGTGGTATCCTTCGTGTTGCATTTTACTTTCGCTGAGATGTTGATTTCGATGAGTGTCTCGTAATATTTGACGCCTCTTCCAAACAATGAAGAATCCTCACAATATAAAATGGCTCACGAAGTGTGCCTCTCTGACTGTCTATATATGCATTAGCCTGTCTGATAGTCTCTTCGTTTGTCTGTCTTCTAATCTATCTATGTGTCTATCCAACAGTCTCTCTGTATATCAGCCTATGTGCATGCCTATCTCTCAGTTCTCTTAGGTTCCGTATACGTGACGAAAATTTCACACGTAGATTAGTTGCTAACATACTCCATTAGGGAAGTATTATATTTTTGAAGAGTTTGTTCAAAATGGGTTGCAAATGAAATCAGAGGCATATCTCCAATGCAACCTGCAAGTCTGGAAGGAAGAACTGGAGAAGAAAGGCATGGTCATAAGCAGCTCTAACACAAAATCCATGGTGATAACACAAGAAGAAAGAAGGCATCAGTGTGACGGTATTGCCTCCCCTGCTTTGCAATAGTGGTCCAACAGTGGCCAAAACTCAAGAGTATCTAATATGGGCTTCAAAGGTATCTACCTTCGCACAAGATTACTCTTGGCAGATATGTAAATAGAAGAAACAAAACGCTTCTATCTCCAGGGAGTCTTCACAAGATATTCATAATAAGCGAGAACAATCCTGCTTTGGCTGAGTATGTTAACTCTATAATTCTGCCGACGCTTTTGTGAAAGATTTAAGCACATTACTTTCAGCTCGTTTAAGCCCCCACCCCTGATTTACTCAGTAGAATTCTATTATTTTAGTATAGCTCTGTTTTGAGTGTGTGCAGTAATTTGACTGAGACAAACATGCATTAACTTTAAAACGATTAAATCGAAGTTAAATTTGTAACACTACAAATAACAAAATAATCACGTTTAACGGTTGAAAAATAATTTGAATAGTTATGGATTAAGAAAAATTATCATCATGGTCTTTAAGGATTGTGAAGTGTTACAAGAAGTTCAAGTGGCAGCATAGATTTGAACTTAGCTGCCAATGACGGTTCTGCTCCTTTTTATGGGTTGGTTCTTTTCACTCTGCTCACGCTCGTCCCTGATCAAGGTTGTCGGGGGTAGCTCGTTTCCCAGAAATGTCAAGGAGAGTCTACCACGTCGGTCCTTCGTCTTAAAGCTTAGGCCACTGTTCCCTCCTTGTTCCAGAGATAGTACTTTCTGCTGGTACCACCAATAACTATGGTAAAAGAATAGAACGAAACGCTCTTCTGAGTATAGCGTTTTCCACCCCATAGTCAGGGGTTCCTATCTTCCCATACCACCATCCCAGTTACTCAGACTTTACCCTCGATGAGAATTAAATTTAATCCCTCGGAATAAAACTTCCTTTACATTTAAATAGAATAGCTTTAACTTTACACGACATTTAAATGAAAAGGTTAATAATACAGATAGAGTCTGTTTAAATATACATCTCCACTGATTGAAAAATGTTCACAGTATAAATTGAATATGTTTTCATTTATGTTTTACTCTGGTTGAAAAGTTTGAAACTTCCATTACTTTAAAATAAATATTTGCACATAGACATTTACACTGGTTTAAGCTTGAAAACGTACATTAATTTTAAAGTGACTGTGTTTATAGGGACATTTACACTGCTTTGAAAATATAAGTATTATACATAGAATGTACATCATTTCTTTCATCTTGCCCTCCCTGCTCCATAGGGAACTTGGAACTACTTTATGCTTTTAGTTCTCTGTACGAAACTATCAATAAAGCAATCACCAGCCCGTGCAGTGGTGGTTCATGAATCATCTTTCTATACGCTGAGGTTGCCAGCCTCAAATGACTTTGACATCCACAAGCGAGTTTCACATATTAAAATTGCATGGTAATATATACATACATATATATATATATATATATATATATATATATATATATATATATATATATATATATATATATATATATATATATATATATATATATATGTGTGTGTGTGTGTGTGTGTGTGTGTGTGTGTGTGTGTGTGTGTTAGTTCACATGTTAGTAATAAAATATGAAATATAAATCACGACTTACGCCAATCCTGGCTCACAGACTTTTTGTTCTGATGAATAAAAGAGACTTGAATCGGCCTCTTACACGCGTCTGGGGTATCGTTAATTTAATAAGTTCCCTCTCTGACTTCGTGTGTGATCCTTCAGTTTCCTCAGTCCCGGTTTGCTTATTTAAAATGTTAGAGATTTCCTGGGCTATATTGTAAGTCCTGATAAATACTCCCATAAAAGGTGTCCGGTATTTTAAGAAGGAATTCTGAATTCTACGTCTGGTGTCTTGGCGAGCGATTTCTCAAGTGAAATAGCTTAAGAAAATGATCAGATTGTATTCCCTGCCTTTCCACGCCTTCGTTTGTTATGAGCTATCAAAAAACTCCAATCATTTTCAAACAGGCGAGTTATGGGGTAATTTCAAAATATTCCGACATCGGATAATTTTGAACGTAATGCAGACGTCAACTCTCCCATATATGGTAATAAGATGTCCGATGCCCTTGTGTACAAACTTACAGACAGATCGGTAAACTCATATAACAGCGTGTTCAAAATGTAACCATAATTCCTTTATCAGAAAGTACTCTTGTCATAACAAGTAGGACAGGAAACGCTTATGTCACACGTTTCCTCCGCGTACACGAGATCTTGTGCTAATCTTAGCCAAGCTGTGCCACTCCCTTGCGACTGCGAGTAATTATTTCAGCTAATCTGGGTAGCGTCAAGCAAATGTGATTATTATCACCTACAGGGAGTGTCAAGCAATTCGACAATACTCAAATATCTGCTACTTAGTGTAACTGTCTTTTTTTCTTGTTGAGGTGATCACTGGCCCAAGACAGTATACATGTTGTTAGATGTGTAGTGCGAGCGTATGATGAATTGAGTGTGGGTGCGAATGAAGACGCGAATGTGTTTAGGCTCGTATAGATGTAGATCCTGCAACCCATACTCTCACATGCAGTAATCAAGGATGCTTTGACACTGCAGGCATGTTTCAAGACATTTATTGACGGGAACACACATAGTATCAACAGGAACAGTCAGTGTAACAAGGTCATGCTGACCTGACATCGATAGGTATACATTTGGCATTCAAAAAGGTAAACATCAGAATAGACGTGCATGGTCAATAGCAAAGTTCTTCAGTAATGACAGTTCGTAGCGTCGCCCTTGGCGTCTCTGACTAAACGCGTCAGATGCCTTAGTTACCTTGACACACAGGTGCAACTTGGCACTCCCTGCCAATTGCACATATCAGGCTGTAGTATAATAGCCGGAAGCACAGGCCTCGTCCTAACGTCGGCCGTGTACTTCTGTTAAATAGGTTATCATCAACCCTGCAGTAATACTTATTGTAGATAGAAGTTCCGCCAATCTGCGGCTCCCACAATATATCTTCGTCACTGGATTTCTGGACAATATAAGACTAACAGTCTTGGATGGCTACCTCGAGCACAAATATATAAGTTCTGAAATGGCGGATCCGTGAACTGCTGTTCACCCTAGGTAATCCTTTACATGTTCTGCCACCGAAAAGCGTAATAATGCATAAAGGTCGGTATTACCTGGTAAATGAATCCTCAGAACTACACAAGGAATTCTGTCGTCATCCCGACGCACAGAGATTCACTGGGGAAAACTGCCATAGCAGTTACTTCGAAGATTCTCCCCGAAAAACAATGGACTCTTGGTCCCTTCAGAAAAAAAGGACCTCCCGGCTTCCCGGAAGTATATCTCACTCCCGCTTAAAAAAACCTTCCCATAGGCCTACGCCCGAACTGACAACCTCTGACCCTAAAGGTCAAACACAATGAATGAATAAACAAGGGAAGACAACCCCTAATCAACCTGACATCGCAGGTAAAGACACAATTATACTTATGATACAAACATAAGCAAATAACTTGACAGATGACTCCGTCGAAAATGACAGCAACATTACTACCACCCCCCTGTAAAAAAAAAAAAAATGCAATTTTTTTTTTTTTTTAATATGTTCATGAGCAAGATAGCACCAGTATCACTTCTGTGCTCATGCAAACAATGAACCTAATATCAGGTACAATAGAAGAGGGTACAAATCATCTCCCAACATAAGAAAAAATATTTCCTTTAAACCAAACAAACTAAGGGATACCATTCAAGAAACCTAAGTTGCTGGCAATACCAATCATATATCAAACATTACTAAATAATATAATCATAGCAATATACAAATGTCAATGCTATTTTAGCAACATATCACTGATGGATGGACAAAATGAAATTTGTTAAATTATCTAAACATCATCCAAATACATTTGTATTACAACATATTATGATATTAAGGACAGACCTAAGTCTGAAAATATATCAGGAAAAACTAGGACACAAGATTTAACTGGAATCATGTGGGCATCTAGACAATATGTCCGCCATCACATTATCCGAACCACGGATAGCTCGCACCGTGAAATGGAAAGGCTGAAGAGCAATAGCATAACGAGTAGATCTCGAGCTCTTCAAATCCTTACTTTGCATAGCCGTAAGAGCTTTTTGGTCGGTTTCCATAAAGAAATGCGCGCCCAGAAGGAACCTTTGTAGCTTAAGAATGGACCAAACCATAGCCAACAATTCACGGTCCAAAACCGAGTAATTCCTTTCTGCCGCATTCAGCTTCCTAGAAATATACATTACAGGATGCAGAGTTCCTGAATATTCCTGCATTAGTGCCGCTCCAATGCCAGTGGAAGAGGCATCACTACGAAGGACAAAAGTCTTATCAATCGTCGGTAGTCTTAAGATAGGATGAGATGAGAACAAATTCTTAACCTGATCCAATGAAGATTGGCATTCTTGGGACCAACGCACCATATTAGGAGAACCTTTTTTCAATAACGTTGAAAGTGGTGCCATAATGGAGGACAGATTCTCAATGAATCTTCCATAGAATTGTATCAATCCCAAGAGACTACGCACTTGCTTTTTTGTCTTCGGAACCGAGATATTTAATATCTTTGAAATGTTGTGGTCCTCTGTCTTCAACAGACCATGACCAACTCGATGACCTAGGAAGGAAATTTCACTAAACCCAACAAAAGCTTTAGAGGGTTTAGCAGTCAATCTATGCTCACGTAGAGTAGATAGCAATTCCTTCAGACCCACATAGTGTTCTTCCCAAGTATCGCTGAAAAGACAGATGTCGTCTAAATATGCAATGACATCTGCACGATCTGATAGAATTCGTCGCATCAATGCGCACGAAAGTCGCTGGGGCGTTCATAAGCCCGAAAGGCATAAAATTCCATTGAAACAGACCCCTAGGTGTCGAAAAAGCAGTGAGAGGTTTGGCGTGTTCCGTCAGTGGGACTTGCCAATAACCTTTCGACAAGTCTAGTTTAGTAAAGAATTTAGCTTTAGAAAGTCTAATAAGTAGATCATCTAATAACGGCATAGGTTCAGCATCGAACTTCGTAACTTGATTTAATTTGCGATAATCAACGCAAAGACGTATGTTATTGTCTTTCTTTCGAACAATAACTATCGACGAAGAATAAGCTGAAGTGGATGGTTCAATTATTTGTAGTTGAATCATTTCATCCAATTCTTTCTCGACTTGTGCTTGAAAATGAATAGGTATTGGGTATGGTCTTACTCTGATCGGATTACGATCAGTAAGTATGATGTCATGTTCTATGACATCTGTGTGTCCAGGAATGTCGGTAAGGACATCCTGATATGATTGTAACGTAGAGGATACTTGACGCTGTTCCTCAAAAGACAAGTTGGAAGAGACTGTAACGTCTCTCCACGATTCCGTTGAAGTAAGTGGAATCGCAGGAAGAGGTAAGTTCACGTCAGAAAAAATAGTTTCCTCATCCTGTATAACGGACAGGGATGAGATGTGACCATGTTGAACTGGAGAGTCGTCCGTCGCCTGGAAAATAGGCTGTAAATAGTCTGTACGTTCAATAAACTCTGTTAGCATATTTATATGGAAGGTTTTATGCCTTCCATCCACATCGACAATATAGTCGACATCAGAAATTTTCGAGACTATAGTGTATGGACCCTTCCAAGAAATGAGAAGTCTATTCTCTCTTGAGGGCAGTAAGACATATGCTTTGTCTCCAGGACAAAGTTGACGTAGGCGTCTTTTCTTATTAGCAAATCGCCTAGCTTTTTCTTTCGCAAATTCGGAAGATGAAGTTGCTAACCTGCACGATTCGATAATCTTTTCCCTAAGAGCTATAACATATTCATATGACGATTGTGTATCATCGTCGATATTATCGGAAGTTATCAAATCGTGTAACAAGGACATTGGCCCGCGCGGTTGCGCGCCAAAGACAAGTTCGAAAGGAGAAAACCCTGTATGCTCGTTGGGAACCTCTCTATAGGCAAAGAGGACTGCAGGTAAAACCCTGTCCCAATCTTCAGGATGATCCTCCGTTATCTTGCCAAGTAAGTTCTTTAGTGTCCTGTTAAGACGTTCTACCAATCCATTGGACATTGGATGATAAATACTACTGAGAGACCTTTTAATGTCTAGCGTAGCCATTACCTGAGACATAACGTCCGAAATTAACTGAGTGCCGTGATCCGACAGTATTTCTCCGGGGAATCCCAGACGAGAAAATACGAGCCAAAGAGCATCAGCGATATCGACAGTTGATATGCTCTTCAGAGGAATAGCCTCTGGCCAACGCGTGCACATGTCCACGCAAGTGAGGATAAATTGGTGTCCTCTGGCTGACTTAATTTTGAACGGACCAATGATGTCTATAGCCATTTTCTGAAACGGCCGAATCGGAATATCTGCAGCCTGAATAGGAGCAGCATGTCTCGGACCCCTAGACTTGACCTCTTGACAAATTTTGGAAGATCGGCAATAAATTCGGATGTCTTTATTCACGAATGGCCAAAAGAATGACGTAAGGACTCTAGTTTTAGTTCTGGAAAAACCCATGTGTCCCGCACACTGAGAATCGTGTGCATGCCGAAGAATTAAGGCTCTCATACACTTAGGCACAAGAATTTGCGAGTGCATAGACTTGTCCGAGTGTTGTACCATTCGTACCAATATACCATTCTTCATAGTGATATACGATTTGTGATTCGTATTTTGATTGGGATCCCCTTTCTTTGCAAGAAGGAAGTATTTCTTCAAAGAAGGATCCTCTTCTTGACGTTTAACAAACGAGTCATGGGAAATCACCAAGTGCTCGTCTTGGCTATCAACTTCATTACTATTATCAGATGAAGTTGGGGGATTAAGAGCTTGAGCTCTTGTCACCACTGCATTGACCGTTTGAATGTTTCTTCCCAACTAGAAATTTGTTGCGGGGTGCATTCCTTAACCCCATGAATACGACCGATTATAAGATCCGCAATAGGATTAGGAAGAAGACATGCATGGACATCTCCTGTGAAGAAAGGAGTGTCAATCCTAATAATAGCAGTAGGATAGCTTTCCATAGTACCACCAAATGTAACACATTTGATTGTTTTTCCAGTGGCACAGCAAGGATCTATCAGAGACTCCTTAACCCCGACGGTAGTACATCCCGAATCGAAAAGTACTGAGACTAGCCTATCATTTATTAGACCTTTATGTAAGATGAGAGATCCTCTCCCATCATGCGCAACTGTAGCAGGTAGAGCAGGAAGAGGGTGACCACAACTTAGCGTAGATACAGTTGATGAGTCAAACAATGTTTAAGCATTGGGGGCATTCAGTTGCTCTCCCAAAATCGAAAGCACAACCAGTGATAGCCCTAGAGTTACCACTATCATTTACTGTATTACAGGCTCCATCAAACTCTTGTTGCGCAGAGTTTGCCTGTTGGTAAGGTCTTTTTTTGTTAAACCTAGGTCTACCTCGATTATCATTTCCCCTGTAATTATTTCGACTATCATTTCCCCTGTAATTGTTATCATATTGCCTATTGTAATCATCATTCCGGTTTGAATCCCGGTTTCAAAATTCACCATCGTCATAATCTTGACGTCGAGAATGATTACCTCGAAAATTTGAATAGTTATTATTTGGATAGCCTTTACGAAAGTGTCTCAAATTATTACCACTAAAATTACGAGAACTACCATCTTGTCTCCACTGCATAGACGAAGAACCATCATGTGTTGGATTACTCCGCTTCTGAGTGTAATTTTGATTACTTCCCCTATTCCAATTTTGTTGAGCACCCTGAAATTTTTTTCTGAAATTAGGGCCATATGGTGTTGCCGAAGCAGCTGGCAACCCTTCTTTCACTTTAGAATTGCTAACTGTAGCATGGGGATGTGCTGTGGCATACTGACAACAGTATTCCTCCATTTCTTTTAAGTTTTTAGGCTTACGCTCATGAAGGAATGCAAGAAAAGAATCATTAACAGATGACAAAACCTTATCTCGCAATAATAAGTCCATTAGACCTTCATATGTTTTCTCAATCTGAGACAACTCAACCCATCGTGTAAATGTACGACGTATCTTTGTAACAAAATCAGAGAAATCTACTCCATTTTCTGGCAACATTGTCCTAAAACGAAGACGATAGTCTTCTTGTTTTAATTGGTATTTCTTTAGTAATGCTGCCCTGACAACATCATAATTAGTCCTCTCATGTTCCATTTTCCTAATTTCAGCCTCAGCAGCAGCTTGAAGTTTTTTTTCCTCTGCAGCAGCTTGAGCTTGAATTTTTTTGTCTTCCATTTCCATCTGGAATTTTCTTTCATCAGCTTGAGCTTTTCTCTCCTCAGCCTCTCTTTGATACCTTCTTTCTTCAAGTTCTAATCTTCTATTCTCAGCTTCTAGCTTCTTTAGTTCAGCTTCTGCTTTCAATTTAATTTCCTCTTTTTGTTTCTTTTCTTCTGACTTTAATGCAATGGCGAATTGAGCAGATGAATATTCTTCCAATTCTTTACCAGACTTACCAAGGGTCAACCCTTGCTGGATGAAGAAATCCAATGTAGACATTCTGTCTAATGAGATCAGAAACCTGAAAAAAAATTAAATAAATTACCTTATCCCACTTCAATGGGAGACAAGTCTGAAATGCTAGACTTGTATACTCACTTCACTTTATTTTACTGTCTTAGTCTTAGACAAAGACTTTGTATGTTCCTCTTGTTTATAATGTACCCAAAAAATCACTTGAGTACCTGTGGGAAAAAAAAAATCCCTTATATCCCACTCACTATGGGCACAAGTCTTTTTTTATAAAGAACTTGAATATGTATTTACCTTGTCTCAATCTTTGTAGATAACAAGTCTTTTATCAAAGAACTTGTATAAATATCTTATATAATATTATTTAACAAACTCTATATGAAGAGTCTACCTTATCAATAATATCAAAACATGACCAAGTATGTGTATGTAGACTGTGCATGACAGTAATGTAGTACAACCAAAAAAAATACAAAGACAAAAATACAAAACAATACAAATGGCAACACTGTTTTAACCAAAAATGTGTAGAGAAATACACAAGAAAGGAGAGACCTACAGAATACAAACAAAACAAATCGACAATCAAAACTGAAAAACAGACAAAATATTACAAAAACAACGTTAAGTACAATTACATCACAGCTAACATCAATAGCGACCAATTGTCACTAGCAAATTTCCAAATTAAGAAAATTTGCACCTACAGACCGCTTACAGTAAGCCTCGATCAAGTGGCATATTTACCGTAAGACCCACCAACCGAAAAACCCGCAGAAAAATACACCAAAAACAGTAGAAGTGACATAAACATATAGCAATCAATTTCAATGTGTTGCAGAACAAGTTCAGTCACAGCTGAAACTAAAATAAATTTCTTGCTCCTTGCGAACACAGAAACGAAATGTCAAACGCGCACTGAACGTCAAATCCACTGTAACATAAAGTATTCACGAACCAAAGTTACTATGACCTTCTCAAATTAGGGCTTGCACATTGAATGTTTACAATTTCACGTACTGTTTACAGACACTTGACCTCCAACAATGTAGCTTGAATGCTCTGACCTAGAAAAGTCTGTTGTTGAATGAAACGTGTCACAACCCGCAGTACTGTTTACAATAGGAACCCGCCTTCTATGCAGTTATGGTCCACGTAGCAAATGCCTAGATGTTAACTTCAGTACATGTCTTGTTATGGTTTATGTAGCATTATGATATAAATGCTCGTACTGTTTATTTGGGTCAACTGTTGATGACCTATCTCTGTCCTGTTGTAGCCAAAACTTGCAAGTGTAGAATTAGCGTTGTGTGTTACGGCTGTCCCGTGTGTAGCTTAGACCCACAGATCAGAAGTGTAATGTGTACTTGTCCTTCTTGTAACTTTCTCGACAAAACTGGAGACATCATACATGTAACAGCCAACCAGGAATGTAAATTTCTGGATCCATAAATGTCAACAATAATGTCAAATGCTCGCTCTGTTCTTTTTAAACCCACAGATCTGGTCCATCCGAAATGTAAGTTTCTAGGCCACATTGGCGACAAGAAATGTATCATAAGAGCCCACGTAACTGGTCCACCAGAAATGTAACTGTCTTTTTTTCTTGTTGAGGTGATCACTGGCCCAAGACAGTATACATGTTGTTAGATGTGTAGTGCGAGCGTATGATGAATTGAGTGTGGGTGCGAATGAAGACGCGAATGTGTTTAGGCTCGTATAGATGTAGATCCTGCAACCCATACTCTCACATGCAGTAATCAAGGATGCTTTGACACTGCAGGCATGTTTCAAGACATTTATTGACGGGAACACACATAGTATCAACAGGAACAGTCAGTGTAACAAGGTCATGCTGACCTGACATCGATAGGTATACATTTGGCATTCAAAAAGGTAAACATCAGAATAGACGTGCATGGTCAATAGCAAAGTTCTTCAATAATGACAGTTCGTAGCGTCGCCCTTGGCGTCTCTGACTAAACGCGTCAGATGCCTTAGTTACCTTGACACACAGGTGCAACTTGGCACTCCCTGCCAATTGCACATATCAGGCTGTAGTATAATAGCCGGAAGCACAGGCCTCGTCCTAACGTCGGCCGTGTACTTCTGTTAAATAGGTTATCATCAACCCTGCAGTAATACTTATTGTAGATAGAAGTTCCGCCAATCTGCGGCTCCCACAATATATCTTCGTCACTGGATTTCTGGACAATATAAGACTAACAGTCTTGGATGGCTACCTCGAGCACAAATATATAAGTTCTGAAATGGCGGATCCGTGAACTGCTGTTCACCCTAGGTAATCCTTTACATGTTCTGCCACCGAAAAGCGTAATAATGCATAAAGGTCGGTATTACCTGGTAAATGAATCCTCAGAACTACACAAGGAATTCTGTCGTCATCCCGACGCACAGAGATTCACTGGGGAAAACTGCCATAGCAGTTACTTCGAAGATTCTCCCCGAAAAACAATGGACTCTTGGTCCCTTCAGAAAAACAGGACCTCCCGGCTTCCCGGAAGTATATCTCACTCCCGCTTAAAAAAACCTTCCCATAGGCCTACGCCCGAACTGACAACCTCTGACCCTAAAGGTCAAACACAATGAATGAATAAACAAGGGAAGACAACCCCTAATCAACCTGACATCGCAGGTAAAGACACAATTATACTTATGATACAAACATAAGCAAATAACTTGACAGATGACTCCGTCGAAAATGACAGCAACACTTAGCAGAAAAATAACGAAGTAAGAAAGAAAAGTGCGGCAATTGACAGCACATAATAAAAATCAGTACTACAAATGTACCGATACTACCGGAGAGAAACAAAGATGGATAGGGGCCGCCCCGTTTTGTCACAATCAGATTAAGCTGGGAGAGCACGTCTGGAGCAGGTCAACCACTTTAAATACCTCGGATCGGTTTTAGACCTGAAGGGAGGCGTGAAAGAAGAATTGGCCACTCGAAAAGCAGCAGCGGGGAGACTTTTCAGGCCATAAATCGAGGATTCCTCAGCAAGGGAGAGGTTGGTAAGAATACGAAGATGGCTGTATACCGCTCCACCTATGTCCCAGTCTTGACATATGGATGCGAGTCATGGGCAGTGAATACAACCCACACAAGCCAAATCCAAACCTCAGAAATGAGATATCTGATGAAGGTGGTTGAAGTAACAAGAAGAGACAAGGCCTAAAATCCCACCCCCTGCAGACCCAAGTAGTACAGTCCCAACAAGGTTTGGCCATGTCTGCTGAATGGGAGAAGATCGGCTACCACGACAAGCGTGGGAACCTAAGAGCCAGGGATCCAGACCTCCAGGACGACCCAAAATCCGCTGGGAGGACAACATTAGACAATCTTTGAAGGACCGAGGACTAGAATGGAACCAGGAGACCAGCAAGACAGCCGAAAGGATAGTCTGGCGCTCTCTCTTCCAAACCTCTACACCTCACGGTAGAAGGAGAACGACTAAGTAAGTAAGTAAGTAAGATTGCAAATGAAGAATATGTACATAATATTTGAAGAATACCGATATATCTGGTAAAAGGTATACTCAAGAAAGTAGCGAAGGATATCATGAAATCAGAGTCCTACAGGGGATAGAAAGAAATCAGTGTTATTCAGGGGATAGAAAGTTATTACAGTCATACAAGGGATAGAAATAAATCAGAGTCATGCAAGGGATAGAAAGTGGCTGTCAACATTATGTTTACTTGTTGCACGCCGTGGCTGTCAACAATGTCTTTACACGTTGCACGCCGTGACTGTCAACAATATTTACATGTTTCACGCCGTGGCTGTCAACAATATTTACTTGTTGCACGCCGTGACTTTCAACAATATTTACTTGTTTCACGTCGTGACTGTCAACAATAAATCTACGTGAATATGTTTAATTGTTTCACAGAGTGAATTTCAAGAATATGTTTAATTGTTTTTGCACTGTGACCATCAACGTTATGTTTACTTGTTTTACGTCGTGGCTGGAAACCGTTGGTTTTCACGTAGGTTTTAATGTGTCATGTGGTGTCGTAAGGTTTTATTTAATACCGTCATCCTCAAGGTTAGATCAAGCCTGGTTTCTAAATGTTCCTGTTCCACCATTCCTTTACGAAGAGACAATTCTGCGCATTACAGCGATCTGATTCTGAACTTTATATCACGTTAAAAAAATTGTTTTAAAACTTTTATACATTTACAACAATTCTTACTGTCTTTGCTCATCTGTTTAAGGACGTTTGTTTCTGAGGAAGACCTTGTGATCGTAAGTTAGGTTGGTGCATTCATCCACTGACTTAACATTTTCACTCACTTTACCTCTGACAAGATACGGAAACGAAATATCTCATACAGAAATCAATGAAATCCACGCAATTGGAAACAGTGGAGTAGTCTCCAGCGCTCTAAAGGACCATCCAATGAAAACTGAAATTATCTTGTCAAGACAAGATGGGGAAATTAAGTGGGAACCGCCAGTAATTGTTACTTTTCATATCCCTTCGATCCCACGTTTTGTATTAGAGCATCTGCATATCATTTCAATTTCTCTGTCTTATTATTATTATATGTTTTTTTAAAATATTTATATTATTATTTTGTATGTCAGCACTTTGTAAATTATTATTTCAGTTGCAATTTTACGTGTGTCTGTCTGTTGGCCTACTAATGAGTTTGTCTTGCTGGTTAGCTACCTACATCTACTATTCCACAGCCACACGCATGTATCTATCTATCTATCTATCTATCTATCTATCTATCTATCTATCTATCTATCTATCTATCTATCTATCTATCTATCTATCTATCTATCTATCTATCTGTCTGTCTGTCTGTCTGTCTGTCTGTCTGTCTGTCCGTCCGACCGTCTGCCCGTCTGTCTGTCTACTTACCTACCTACTTACCTAACCTACCTACTTATCTTCCTACCTACCTACCTGCCTACCTATCTGTCTGTCTATCTATATATTTATTTCTATATATCTGTCTTTCTGAATATGCATTAGCCTATCTGTCTGACAGTCTATTTGTCTGTCTATCTAATCTGTCTGTGTGTATTTCCAATTGGCTATCTGTATGTTAGCCTATTTGCATGTCTGTCTCTCAGTCTGTCTATATGTCCCTCTGTGACCTTAGAGCCATATCTTTTCACTGCTACTCCCATCATCAGAAAGCCATCAGCAGCATACTAGGAACCTCACTTCAATTCTTCTATTGATTTCCTCCCATTATTGTCGTACCGTTGTTGATTGAAATCAAAGGCCACCCTCGTCTTGATCAAAAACAGTACAAGTACGCGCCAAAAACTGACCTCCGAGGTCGTAAGACTCGTCTGCTTGATTACACCTTTTGCATCAATGAACATCCTATGATGTCTGCGTCGGCGGTGAAGCGGCGGAGTGGCATGAGAAGCACACATCTTGACCTCTGATGCAAACACGAGTGGTCACATGTTCGTAAAGAATGCTTTATTAATGAGACTGGTGGGGGATTGAGAATTCCTAATATGCCTGTGTGCACCAAATTGATGCTAAGATATTCTGAGGAACTTATTTGTTTGTATATTGCTAAGAAAGACAACGAGACAAATGCAGGCAGGCAAGAATGTATTTCTTTGTAGACGGGTTAGCAAGGAAGATAACGAGAGACATGCATGTAGACAGGCAGATAGACAGACCGGCAAGTCTGCAGACAGGCACATCGGTAGACAGCCAGGTCGGCAGACATGCAGGTCGGAAGACATGCAGGCAGGCCGACAGACAGGCAACTAGACAACACAGGCATGTAGACAGACTGGTTGACAAATAGGCAGATAGACAGACGAGAGTCATAAAGATAGACCTGCATATGTGCATACAAGTCTTATGTAGGCAGCACAAGCCTGCTGAACAAATGAACGAACTGTATTTTTCGAAGGGTTGAGAATTGGGCACGTATGCCCATCTAACATTCTACCTTCTGAACGACAGAAAGAGAGAAATGTGGACAAACCTACAACAGACACATAGAAGTATGGACAGACAGACAAAGAGACGGAAAGACGGACGAAATATGCAGAAAGAATAGACGTACTGACATACACGTGGAATAGTCAGACAGACATGTAGTCGGGTAGAGTTCCTAAATGAATTCATTTTTCTTTCTTCTTTTAGAATTTTATTTTCTAGGAAAGATTAGTATACAGTTCTTCGTTCCGTCTTTTCATTCCTGTTAATGTTAAACTTAATACCACCATATGTTCATAAATTTGGTTTTCTCAAAACGCTGTGGCAGTAATCTAACTTTAAGGATCCCGTTACACGCCCTATTGAGGCATATTGGGAATATGGTGTTATGCCCATGTTTTCTCGACCGTCGGCACACTAGGGGTGATGTGGTCAGCATCACGCCGGCCGCCTTAACCTTCCCAGAGTTGCTCTGGTACCCATTTGGGGCTGGGTCGACCCAGGAGCCGTTTGCGGCCTAAAATCTAACTTTACTTAGTTGTAAATTTCTCAAATTGAGCATTCGATTGGTACAGTATTTGGAGCGCTGGCCTCTCGAGGCAAAAAATAAATGTCCCCGGTTCGAAACACGATGGCATCATACCCAAGTCTACCCAGTTGTAAATGTGCACCTGACTATGCTCTTGACTTACGGAAGGAAAAAGCAGAAAGGAAGGGAACTGGTAACTGTAGATTTCAAAGCTGGACCTAGTATAGTGAAGTCTATAACACTTCACTGCCCTACAGCAGCATCTGCTAAGGACTACTTTTACCCTTTTTTTCTCGTTTCTCAAGCGCGCAACGATTTATGTTGTATTTACATATTGTTGTTACGTTGATGACTGGATATACTTAGTACAATTATTCCTAGGCTTCATTAATTCATATTTCCACTTCACGATAATATGAGTTACTGTTTTTACGGTTGAGTTCTTTATATATGTGTCTGCTGTTGTCTTTTTTGTTTATTTTTCAGTAACGTAGTCAGTTTTGTCTATTACGTTTGCATGTTTTCATTTAGTGACTCAAAAAATATTAGACCATATAGGTTATGTTTTAGATTTATGCATGATGATAATAAACACGTGAATGTGGCGTGGATACCATGAATACGTATAATAAATGAATAAGACAGCAAAACTATATAGATTTTATGTGAATATACGTTGTATATTCTAGTGTTAATAGATGTCGCGACTGCCATGAATTCTGGCAGGCATTTGTGTATTTAACAGCGCAGTCACGTGTCGTCCACCTGATGCATGACATTAAGTTGTGTAACACATCTTTTAAGACTTGCCCCGTAAAAAAGCTTTTTTTGACAGAATAAGGTTTACAGAAGTGATGTTTACTGCCAGGTAAATACATTTATTTCTGACTCACTTTTTATGGATATATACTGAGTTTATACCCACACCGTTTATCTGACTCTGCTGTTAGGTGTGTTAAAGAGCCCGAATGGGGAGCAAAGAAATGTAAAATTGTATTCTACCAGACAATTTGTAGAAGATAACTAAGGAGGGCTTGGCATGGGCCGACTACTACATCCTGTGGAAACTTAAAGCCCACAAAACTTCAGCAACAAAAACAAGTTACCCAAAGAGAATAATAAATATTATTCCATTCAAGCATCTAAGATGGAAGATGGATATCTGTGACGGTGGTTTATAAGGCAATGGAGTGAAGCAACTAAGTTACCAACTTTCATAAATGGATACTTGGGCAAAACAGAAGTATCGCAATTGTATCGTATGAATGTATTGTCTCCCCTGCTCTGCAGAGGTCCTCCAACAATGGCCAAACTTGGAATATAAAATTGAGGAACACCAAATGTATCAACATTTACACAAGATTACTCTTGGCAGACATACAAATAGTAGAATGATGCTTCTATTTCAGGGAGCAACACAGGCATTTTTAAGAAAGCAATCATAACAACTGAGATCATCTAATCTGGCTTGAACTTCAGTAAAATATTACTTTAAAAGCTCTGGATGAGTATGCATTTAAAATAACTAGCCAGGTGTTGACGATGATTTTTTGGGTTCCGTCATTGTTGGTTCCCAAGAGTGTTGTTGACTGTTCCATCAGTCCTCAAATTCTGTGGCAGTAGCACGTCCCTGGCGGTAATTCTGGATGTAACCACTCCAATAGTCAAGGCAAGCGTCTTCAAGACCTGTCTGATGTAGGCAACTTGATCCACAGACTTGTACCACAAATCCTATTATCGGGAATGAATTTACAGACTTCTTGCACAAGGAAAACTTCTGAATAGTGTTAGGTCACTGGTTTTAAGAGGCCGTCTTACAGGTGGTAGGGGTATTACTTTCATTATAATCCCAATGTTGCTCTGTATGTAGGTTCCTAGGACTTTATAGTCTCCAGTACAGTAGTTGAGCTTTCTTTATATCTAATATCAGAAGACCCTCAAATATTTAGTGCTGTCCTTATGTTGGAATCCTGTTTCTATTCGTTATCCAGGCTGTATGAAATGTCTTCGTCACGAGATGAAAATGCAGTGAAGTAATCTTAAAATGTTGTCGATTATAAGCGATATTTTCTCTTATATGCCATTGTGGTTTCACTGAGGGAAAATCCTATCAGAAGTGGTTTCTTTTAGTACAATACAACCACGCATTAGTGTCTGATATTGGTAGGGTTTTTTTCCCCACAACTACTGTCATCTGTAGAACATTCTGCATGACACACACGATATTTTCTTTACATGTTATCTACAAATTCATTTGCATGTCTTCCATGACAATATAAGGCATTAATTCTTCTGTTTTGCCTGTCATGTTTACACATTCATTACTTCACAGATCTAACATTATAATCTCCTCCAAGATGTTATTCCCTTGTAAATATTTATCACAGCAAAGTCCATCTGCTGGATGTATTAAATCAGTGTCCGTGTCTTAATCTTCAGCAAGATTGTCATTTCCTACTGTAGAGCCCTTTTCTCAACACCTACATACCAGTGAGATCTGCCATGTATTTTATTATGACATATTTGAGAGCTCACACCTTATGCGACACTCTGGTAGCGTGTATCTTCCCAGACAAGAAGTCGGAGTTAACAATAAGAATGTCACTCAGTGTAGATTCTTATTCCGTCTGGAGCTAGCGATAAGCGAAAAATCAATGTGGCAAGTTCACTCCCTCGCTAATTGTCACCGATAATAAAGGAGAAAATAACCAGGAGAGAGGGGTGGCTGAGAGGTGTGACAAGATTTGATAAGAAAACCTAGAATAATGAAAGCGAAACAACGATAAGGAACGGGTGAGAACAAACAAAACAGTAGGGCACAGGAGAGAAAATGAAGGTCACAGAAAAATGTAACGATCGAAGATTTGATTTGTCACTTATGGCAAGATTATCAATGCAGTACTTATCGAAAGAACAAGAAAAAAACAAAAGAAATAACAAAAACAAAGAAAATAAGAAAGAAAGCAAACAAGCAAACAAAAAAAAAGACAGAAAGAAAGAAAGAAATAAAGAACGACAGACGTACATAATCAGCGGGATAAGATGCTGGCGTTTGACTGGACACAAATCAAGACACCAGCCGCTGACCTTCCGTGTTCTGGAATCTGTTGGACATGAACAAATATAGTGAGATAGACAAACATATGAAGAGAGGAATCGGTGACGGAAATAAAAATTAAATAGGCGCAAAAAACGTTTAAATGGATGGCACCGAAGAGAAAGGTTTACGTGAAATTGTTGAAGGCCTAATCTCCGCAGGCATCCGAAAGTTAATGTGTGAATAAACAAACTGTTTGGTGTCTATCGTTATTTAGCACCCTGTAGCCATGAAAAAAGTAAAGACCAAACCAGAAATTGAAATTGATAACGAAGAACTGGAAAGTGTTAATGAATTCGAATACTTAGGGTCAATCATCAACAGCTCTGGCGACTGTGCAGTAGAAATTAAAAGAAGACTTGCAATTGCTTCACATAAACTAATACAGATGAAAAACCTATGGCAAGGCACAAACAAAGAAACAAAGTTACAACTGATCAGAGCATGTATATTCCCAGTAGCAACATATGGCTGCGAGACTTGGACACTCAATAAAACAGTTGCAAAAAAGATTACATCATTCGAAATAAAATGCTACAGAAGGATGTTGAGAATACCTTGGACAGAAAAAAAAAAACCAACAGAGAAGTACTGCACTCACTAAACGTACAGGAACATTGGCTCCTAAATACCATCGCAATAAGGAAGCTGAAATTTTTCGGTCATATAAAAAGACATAATAGTCTGGAAAAAACAGTTATGGAAGGCATGGTCCCTGGGAAAAGGGGAAGGGGTCGACCTAGACGACGGTGGACCCAGGACATCACAGAGAGTCTGAACTTGTCTTTGGCTGATGCAGGTCGACTTGCCCAGAATCGTGATGCGTTCAGAGCAGCTGTAATTGAGACAACGTTCTGGAAAGAATACGTCACATAATGAAGCCATGAAAACAAATAACTTAATTATAGTAAACAACAAAATATTGCCAATTTCCGATTTCCCGCATCGATTCTTGATAAAACACAGGTTAAATTACTGATTTCTAGTATCGATATGTCTGTCTCAGGAAGATAATGAACATCAAATGGCAAGACAAGATCCCGGATACCGCCGTTCTTGACAGAGCTGGTATCCCTAGTATTGATACTATTCTGATGCAGTCACAGATTCGCTGGGCAGGTCATGTAGTCCGCATGCCAGACCATCGACTGCCAAAGATACTCTTTTATGGTGAGATACAGAAGGGTAAACGCTCCCATGGTGGCCAAAAGAAGCGCTTCAAAGACACGTTAAAGACCATTGAAAACCTTTGACATAAACCCAGACACATGGGAAGCTGCTGCGCAAGACCGAACTGCTTGGCACACATCTCTTCGTAAAGGTGCAGCGGCATGCGAATCATCCAGAAGAGCAGCAGCGGAACAGCGGAGACAAGCTAGAAAGGACCGTGTAATAAAACCTTCACATGAAGCAGACATTCCCTGCCCACACTGTCCGAGATCTTTCCAGGCCCGCATCGGGCTCATCAGTCACCTTCGTACCCATAGACTAACCTAACATATTCCTAAATAATTGGATGAACAGAGTGGTCTTCATCACCCGTGATGGACGAACAACACACCAGTATCGATACATAGAATGACATTGTTCCCGTTTTTATTCATAAACTGCCTTTTAGCAGCCATTTATCGCTCGTATCCATAGAATATCTGAATCATGTTTTAAATTATTGGATTAAAATATCCTCCTCAGTCCCTCGTGGGTTCAGATTAGGATACAGCATGTCTGTTGGAAATAATATTTTCAATTGTTGCTTTTTATTAGGTGGCGACATTCTGTCTCATCATTATGTATAACTGTACCAGATAACTGCATAGTTGTAATTTTATATGTTTAAAAAAAAATGAAATATTAATTAATCATACTTCGTTTTTTTTTTTTTTCAATTTGGGAAATCGACGTAAGGGTCATGTGGACGTAAATTCAATTTCATACTTTTGATTCGAACTTCAGAAGATATACATTTTTTTTATTATTGTGATTCCATTCAATCACTCATTCTTTCTTTCATTCATTCAGTCAGTTATTCACTCATTCTTTCTTTCATTCATTCAGTCATTCACTCATTAATTAATTAATTCGTTCATTCGTTCACTCATCCATTCATTCGTTCATTCATTAATTCATCCATTCATTCATTTATTCATTACTCTTCAACAAGCATAAGCTTTCAACAAATTCATATCCAGCTCTCCATTCTTGTACCTTACTTACTTAGTCGTTCCCCTTCTACCGTGAGGTGTAGAGGTTTGGAAGAGAGAGCGCCAGACTATCCTATCGGCTGTCTTCTTCCTGGCCTGGTTCCATTCTAGTCCTCGGTCCTTCAAAGATTGTCTAATGTTGTCCTCCCAGCGGACTCTGGGTCGTCCTGGAGGTCTGGATCCCTGGCTCTTTGTTTCCCATGCTTGTCGTGGTAGCCGATCTTCTCCCATTCTGCAGACATGGCCAAACCATCTTAGTTCTATTTGGGTCTGCAGCGGGTGGGATTTTAGGCCTTGACGTATCGTCTGGTTGCGGACCATGTCTCTTCTTGTTACTTCAACCACCTTCCTCAGATACCTCATTTCTGAGGTTTGGATCTGGCTTTTGTGGGTTGTAGTCATTGCCCATGACTCGCATCCATATGTCAAGACTGGGACATAGGTGGAGCGGTATACAGCCATCTTCGTTTTCTTACCAACTGTGGTAAAGTGGGATGATATAAATATTTATAGGGACTTAGTGTACTGACTGAGATCAGCTGTGAAGGTATCTGTATCTAATATGTGTAGTGTTTTACAGATAACCTTACTTACTGCCACATATTTATATCTCAGTCAGAATTATTCTGGAATATTGTGTTGGCAACGTTATATGTCTAGGGTTTTGCAAATGATGAAGTGTAAGTCACCACAACAACAAACAGATAAACAATTTAATTATTCCACCACACTTCACAACACTGTGACACTCACAAACAGTCAACACTCTAGAAGACTATCTTAAAAGATTCAATGATAAATTTCAGATATATACAGATGTATTGATTTTTTCTACAATAGTGATCCTGATTCAACTACACAGTGAACCAGGCAATATTATAACATGTAATTACAAATATTATGTACACAGATATAAATGTGGTCTTTGCATTGACATACAATATTAGTAATCTATGTGTGTGAGTTGTGATGAGGTAATATGAGGTAATACTGGTTTTGTTCTTCAAGATATGTTCTGATTAGACATCATGACTGCATGTGTTTGTTTCTGTTGGAACTAGTATTGGAGATGTTCTCAGTTCCTGTCATTAAAACAATTAATTACCCCTCTTTAATTAATACAATTCATTTTAAGAGGAGGGGGTACAAATTGTTGAGCTCTGTTGGCCACGAAGGGCTTAACTTTCGTGATGGCGGCAGGCAAAGACTCCTCTGCTAGACTTCTTCACTGGTTCTGAAGACACCTCACTGGTTCTGAAGACACCTCACTGGTTACTACAGGGACCAAAGAGTATGTTGTAGCCTCTGGATTCAGCAAATGCTCAGACCAGGTGCGGCTTCAATAACTAGGACCACAGTCCCACAATTCAAGGAAATAAACACAGATACGTTGACTAGCAATGAATGTAGGCACAAATACTGGCACAAATTCCCATCTGCTTATGTTCCAGGCTTTTATTTAGCAAAAATATGAGCTGGCTTCAACGCACTGTTGCTTTATCAAGCTTATTTGAACTAGTGGTCTCGAACTAACGCTATCAATTAACTATATTAACAGACCTAACCAATCAGGCCATTTCTACCCCATCGTTTGAAAAAAAGTACTCTTACTTCCGTCTCCCTTGACAACAAAAGATAGCATTTATAGTCCGACTAATCGTGTTTAGCCTTACATATCATTCCATCCAATCAATTCAAATGTAACTTGTGGCCTATTTCCGTACAATGGTAGTTTAAAATTCTGCCACTGAGCGACTCCGAGTTTTTAGGTTGTCTGACACCCTCATTATTTTCTTTTGCCTATAATTTATTAATTCCTGGACTATTTGCGTAACACTTAACATATTCTGTGTCAGCAAGCCCTAAGGAATCCAAATATCTCAATCTAAGGGAGCTAGGTGGCTGCGTTCAAAATGTGCATTTTCTACCACCTCCTGTTCACTTCAATCCCCATGTGGTGTCTGGGTACTGTCATGTTTTCAAACGTAAATCCATCTAATGTCATCTTTCCTAATAAGCGTTTTTCAGGTTTTTTAAAACCTAACTCTGGGAAGGGTAGTGTTTTTATCACTGTCCGTCTGAAATGTGGCCTTACACGCGTGTTAGGGGTGGCATTAATATAGCGAGACGCGTGTTTAGTATTGCTTGCGTTGCTGCCTTCAGCCCTCCCTTCTTTCCATCTTAGTCCATCTGTTCGTTCGTTTTGGTAACGTAGTATAATTAATGTTAGGATTAATTTAGGTCATTAATCACTTGCGTATCTCAAGGTTTTTCTTAGAACTGCAGTACACGTTTTATTGGGTTGTGGAAACGCATGTATTTATGCAGTGGCTTATATTTAACGTGGAAACGTTACAATTTGCAGACGAAGCATAAAACAAAGGGGATTTCGAGTACTGTCATTGTGACAGCACTGTTCTTTACCATTCTTCTTCCTTTTATAGAATTTATTTGTTAGGCTTTACATTTACTTTTTAATTTATATATGTGGATTAGAATTTCTCACGACAAATCCTCCCCTCTTAAAACAGACGTTATACGTCAGTCTATAATTCTACATACACATAGAGCAATTTATGTCTATGCCTAGAGATTTCTTTGATTTTCATCGCACGGATGGCGGCTTAAAAAATCTGCATCAACGTTTCTCTAATTTTATTTTGCTCATGGATTAATGCAG
The DNA here is from genome assembly GCA_024509875.1 of Oreohelix idahoensis. Taxonomy (NCBI): domain Eukaryota; kingdom Metazoa; phylum Mollusca; class Gastropoda; order Stylommatophora; family Oreohelicidae; genus Oreohelix; species Oreohelix idahoensis. The sequence goes on along the minus strand of JAMPIV010020247.1, from coordinate 15,282 downwards.
GTGGGTCAAGTCAAAGTAAGCACTACTGACGAAGATTGCCTCAGACCTCTGCAATCCAAGAATCCATTTCAGATATGTTACTGTACAGCTGCAAGTGTTACGGCTTGTCTTACTACTGCTTAGCAATCAATATTCACCATTTTCTCTTCGCTGAGTCTGCTCAACGACATGTCCCGAGAATATTAGATGTTCCTCAATTTGTACGTTATGAGGAGTTGATCTATATGGTGCTATCTGAGTTGTGGAGGGGATCCAATAATTTCCGGATCAGCCTTAATAAACACTCGGACTATCCTCAATTCAAAAGGTAACAATGGAGACACTCTGCTCCTCCGAAATGTTCACAGCCAACAATTTGTCTGATCTCAGGCGGGATTGAATGTGGAAACACCCTTCTAATAATATATTTATAATGTTCTATAATGTGCCGCTCAAATGGAGGCTATATTCACCAACTATAGTTTCGCCTACCGACAATCTGGAGAATTAAGATAATATGTGGGGAAATGAGTTTCTGCATCAGAAATCAATTCGCCCTTAGCATTGCTATAAGATGTATGGGTTTTCTCCATCCAGGGTCCGATCAATAATTTCCCTTGGACGGTGTGGGGTCGGGTGACTACCAATGTCACCAGTGCCCTTTTAATGCTAAGTTAATAGCCATAGTGTGAAGCGCTGTGAGCATTTCCCGAATTGCTCACTCGTCCACTGCCCACTGTTCTTATGTTAACAATTTGTTTCGGTTTTAACTTAGGCGGATCATCTTCAATGTCAATGTCAGCCAGCTCCCTAAATGCGGCTTCAAACTGTCCCTGGGTTGACTGGTCTGAATTTCTATTTTCTCTGGATGCCTTTCTCAGAGTTGCGAATCTAAATATTTTTGGTGAACACTGTTGGGGAAAAGGTGGATACCTATCCTCTATGTCAACCTTATTATTGTTATTTTCCTTGTTAATGTTAGGCCCATATGTTTCAGAATGCTTGGCTGGCATCTGATTATGATTTTCCCAACTTGGGGACTGTACCTTGCTACATTTTTCACAGGCCCCCACAAATTGTGCAATATCAGCAGCTACTTGGGGCCAATAGAATTTTTCTGATGTCCTTTGACGGGTAGTCCCATTTCTCTGGTGTCCACCGTCTGGTACAACATGTGATTTTGCCATCACTTCTTCTCTGTAGGGGGTTGGGAGTACCAACTGTCCATATCCTTTGGGTCCTGCTCCCGCCTTCCTGTGGAGCAGTCCATCCCTCAAGTAAAATTGTCCTTTCTTAGGGTGTGCATGGCTGTTTAGTAATTTGTCAAAGCAAGGTTTTAATGATTTGTCCTTTGCCTGGGCCTTTCTCATCTGTTTATCAGAAAAGGTTAATGGGGGTTCCTCCTCCTTTCTACTAGGGGTCGACCTGACCTGAAGCGTGGCCATTACCACAGGTTTTACAGGGCTTCCTAGAAAAACATATTTACTTCCTAACACCAGCGGGTAATTAGGATCGTCACACACGGCTGCTCTAATCACTCCTTCCACGTACCTTGTCTCTACATTGATCTCGGCTACGGGAAGTGTCATGGTGGATATTCCCTTTACGGCCCCTTGTATCTCCACTTTCTCTGTGGTATACTGTTCAGGGTGCACTAGGGTTGCACTCACAACTGAGTCATATTCTAAACCTGAATCGTAAAGGCACCTAACCTTGGCCCCATTACATGTCACTTCTTCACAGATGGGGGGATGTTGAAGATTTATATGATTCTCTGTCAGTTTCTTCTTCCCCTTGTCCACTGTTATCATGCATGCCGCGTGATATGGAGGAACCTTCCTACCACATTCACTAGTATTATGATTATGCATCCTGCATATTTGACAATATTTTCCTTCCTGTCTGAGGGTTTCCTGTTATCATATTTCCTTTCATTGAATTGTGGGGTTTTATTTTTATAGTCATTTCGTGGCCTATCAAACTGGTGCTTACCTTTGTTTTGATCTCTATGATCAAATTCATTAAAGTTTTGTGGTGCCCGATAATTGTCTACCTGCCTCTTCTTATTACCTGTTACTTCTGCTTGAGCTGCTTGATACCTTTCTGCAACATTTAGCAACTCACCCAGCCTCTCTGCACCTTGTTCCATGAGAAACTTTCTCAGGTCTGGAGCCATGGACTCTCTTAATTGTTCTATAAGGACCATTTCCTTAAGATCTTGGGTTTTCCCCAGAGAAGTCCATTTCTCCAAGTATGTCTCTATCCGTGCAGAGAACTGGTGATAGGTTTCACCTGACAGTAGTTTAGCATTCCTAAATTTTTTTCTGTAAAATTCTGCGTTCTTCTCATATCTAAACAAAAGAGCCTGCTTTAGCATGTCATAATTTTCCTGATCATCTCTGTGCATTTTGGCAAAAACTTCATAAGCTGCCCCACGAAGTCCTTGAGATAACTTTAAGCTCCACCTTTCTCTCTCTAACCCATATGTGGTAGCTAATAATTCGTATCTATTTATATAGCTCTCAATATCATCGTCTTTCTCAACAAAATGATCTAAATGAAAATTCATAGCTGAGGTTGAGGCTCCCTGAGTAACCGTAGCATCAGAGGCAAAGGGACTGACACCATTTTCAGGAGCATGGCCTTGAAACTCAAACTCCCTTAGTCGTAACTCATGTTCCCTTTGTAATCTCTTCTCCTCTTTTCCTGCTTCCCTCTCTGCAGCTAATCTTCTTTCCTCGGCTTCCCTCTCTGCAGCTAATCTCTTGTCTTCTCTTTCTGCAGCCTGTCTTCTTTCCTCGGCTTCCAATGCTTTAGCCTCTTTGTCAGCCTCAATCTGCAACCTCTTAATTTCCTTTTCAGCCTCTAACCTTCTTTCGGCCTCTAACCTTCTTTCTTCGCGTTCAATAAATTTGTCACATTCAGTAGTGACATAGGTAATCATAACTTGCCCATCTAATCCCAACTCTTTTGCAGTCTGTACAGCCGCAGATCGAAATTTGGCCAGGTCCGCCATTTTATATCAGGTAATTAAATAAAATATCTAACTAAACAATATAATCTGTAATTATATATCCAATAGACAAAACAGGCACCAAGAGCTCAACCTTATTTAATTCCACCCAAGGATACCTTTTAACTTTTTATATTCCCTGAAGTGAATTACCCCCAATATTTATACTAGTAAAGGATTCAATATCCCGGACCGGACCCCAATATATGTGGTAAAGTGGGATGATATAAATATTTATAGGGACTTAGTGTACTGACTGAGATCAGCTGTGAAGGTATCTGTATCTAATATGTGTAGTGTTTTACAGATAACCTTACTTACTGCCACATATTTATATCTCAGTCAGAATTATTCTGGAATATTGTGTTGGCAACGTTATATGTCTAGGGTTTTGCAAATGATGAAGTGTAAGTCACCACAACAACAAACAGATAAACAATTTAATTATTCCACCACACTTGACAACACTGTGACACTCACAAACAGTCAACACTCTAGAAGACTATCTTAAAAGATTCAATGATAAATTTCAGATATATACAGATGTATTGATTTTTTCTACAATAGTGATCCTGATTCAACTACACAGTGAACCAGGCAATATTATAACATGTAATTACAAATATTATGTACACAGATATAAATGTGGTCTTTGCATTGACATACAATATTAGTAATCTATGTGTGTGAGTTGTGATGAGGTAATATGAGGTAATACTGGTTTTGTTCTTCAAGATATGTTCTGATTAGACATCATGACTGCATGTGTTTGTTTCTGTTGGAACTAGTATTGGAGATGTTCTCAGTTCCTGTCATTAAAACAATTAATTACCCCTCTTTAATTAATACAATTCATTTTAAGAGGAGGGGGTACAAATTGTTGAGCTCTGTTGGCCACGAAGGGCTTAACTTTCGTGATGGCGGCAGGCAAAGACTCCTCTGCTAGACTTCTTCACTGGTTCTGAAGACACCTCACTGGTTCTGAAGACACCTCACTGGTTACTACAGGGACCAAAGAGTATGTTGTAGCCTCTGGATTCAGCAAATGCTCAGACCAGGTGCGGCTTCAATAACTAGGACCACAGTCCCACAATTCAAGGAAATAAACACAGATACGTTGACTAGCAATGAATGTAGGCACAAATACTGGCACAAATTCCCATCTGCTTATGTTCCAGGCTTTTATTTAGCAAAAATATGAGCTGGCTTCAACGCACTGTTGCTTTATCAAGCTTATTTGAACTAGTGGTCACGAACTAACGCTATCAATTAACTATATTAACAGACCTAACCAATCAGGCCATTTCTACCCCATCGTTTGAAAAAAAGTACTCTTACTTCCGTCTCCCTTGACAACAAAAGATAGCATTTATAGTCCGACTAATCGTGTTTAGCCTTACATATCATTCCATCCAATCAATTCAAATGTAACTTGTGGCCTATTTCCGTACAATGGTGGTTTAAAATTCTGCCACTGAGCGACTCCGAGTTTTTAGGTTGTCTGACACCCTCATTATTTTCTTTTGCCTATAATTTATTAATTCCTGGACTATTTGCGTAACACTTAACATATTCTGTGTCAGCAAGCCCTAAGGAATCCAAATATCTCAATCTAAGGGAGCTAGGTGGCTGCGTTCAAAATGTGCATTTTCTACCACCTCCTGTTCACTTCAATCCCCATGTGGTGTCTGGGTACTGTCATGTTTTCAAACGTAAATCCATCTAATGTCATCTTTCCTAATAAGCGTTTTTTCAGGTTTTTTAAAACCTAACTCTGGGAAGGGTAGTGTTTTTATCACTGTCCGTCTGAAATAAAGTTAGTGCATGTGGCCTTACACGCGTGTTAGGGGTGGCATTAATATAGCGAGACGCGTGTTTAGTGTTGCTTGCGTTGCTGCCTTCAGCCCTCCCTTCTTTCCATCTTAGTCCATCTGTTCGTTCGTTTTGGTAACGTAGTATAATTAATGTTAGGATTAATTTAGGTCATTAATCACTTGCGTATCTCAAGGTTTTTCTTAGAACTGCAGTACACGTTTTATTGGGTTGTGGAAACGCATGTATTTATGCAGTGGCTTATATTTAACGTGGAAACGTTACAATTTGCAGACGAAGCATAAAACAAAGGGGATTTCGAGTACTGTCATTGTGACAGCACTGTTCTTTACCATTCTTCTTCCTTTTATAGAATTTATTTGTTAGGCTTTACATTTACTTTTTAATTTATATATGTGGATTAGAATTTCTCACGACACCAACATCTTTCTTGCTGAGGAATCCTCGATTTATGGCCTGATAAAGTCTCCAGCCGCTGCTTTTCGAGTGGCCAACTCTTCTTTGATGCCCCCCTTTCGGTCTATAATAGCTCCGAGATATTTAAGTGGTCAACCTGCTCCAGGACCTGTTCTCCCAACTTAATCTGATGTTTTCTTTCTTCTCGTGATATCACCATGGATTTTGTTTTAGAACTGCTTATGACCATCCCTCTCTTCTCCAGCTCTTCTTTCCAGACTTGCAGGTTGGACTGGAGATGTGTCTCTGATTTAGCAATCAGGACAACATCATCAGCAAATGCTAGCTCTGAAATACAGACCTGTCTCATCTTCCAATACCCCACTGAATACTTTCTTGTTCTCTCCTTACATGCCTTGATGACATCGTCCATGAGGAGTATGAAAAGATAAGGTGACAGGATATCACCTTGTCTTACACCAGTAGTGGTCCTGAACTCTTCTGACTTATAGTTTGCTGTCCTCACATAATTTCTGCAAGACTTGTAGAAGCTCTGTATAGCATGAATCAGAGGTGCTGGAATGTTCTTCCTTGCCAAACAGTCCCAAAGTTTGCTCCAGGGGACCCTGTCAAACGCCTTTTCCAGATCTATGAAACAAAGATGGATCTCACTCTTGTACTCAAGGGCCTTTTCACTCAGCTGCCTGAGTGTGAAGATTAGGTCTTGAGTACTTCGGTTTGCTCGGAATCCGCACTGGGCTTCATCCAATTGTGGCTCAGCTAGGCATCGGAGTCTCTGCTCTAGGATTCTAGAGTAGATTTTACCAGGGACACTGAGAAGGGATATGCCTCTGTGGTTTCCACATTGTCGATTGTCACCATTTTTGAAAATCGGTGTTATGATGGCAATCTCCCAATCCTTTGGTATGGCCTTGTTGCACCATGCTGCCTGTAGGACCCTTAGGAGTAATAGGTTGCCTGATGCTCCCATGTACTTAACCATTTCTGGTGTTATACCATCATGCCCTGCTGTTTTGCCCATCTTGATTTTCTCCAGTGCTGCCTTCAGTTCTTCCATCTTTATGTCATCTTCATCACCATTTGTATCCTCTTCTGTGCTAGTGGTTATCATTTCTGATGCTGTACCTTGCTCACCATCAAGGAGTTCTGAGAAATATTCTTTCCATCTTTCCATTACTTCCTTCGGGGCAGTAAGCAATCTGCCTTGCTTGTCCTTTATAAATTTAAGAGGGCATTGTTTTCATTCTTGTACCATTCGCTCCAATTATTTCCATGTCTTAATTGTCCCATTCATTTCTATCTCACTCCATGTCTCTTCTTCTTCTTGATTTCTCGATATCTCTCTACCTCTCTTACTATGAGAATTCCAGAAAAAGGACTGACTTGTTATGCTATCAACAGGTTTCCTAAATGCGTGTCTTCAAGTATGTATTAATTATTTCTTTATTTATGTACTTCATAATTTATGTCCAAAAATGTGACACTGATTGTCATTATATATTATTAGATAGTGTCTACACATTTATAATCTTGTTATGTGTTTAATAACTGGTATAAATTATTGGTTGTTCTTGTTATACGCTTTTTCTATAATAGATGGCCGAGTGGTTATTGTTCTTGCTTCCCGAGGCAACGTTACCGTGTTAGTGTGAAAAAACGGTTTGTGCATGTACTTTGGCGCTCTTCTCTCCCTCTTTCATCGTCCTATTATTTGGGTGCACGTTTCATAACTGTCGTTCTCTCCGGCAGTATCACTTCATTTCCTCATTCATCGTCCTATTCTTCGGCATATTTTATGCCCTACATTTTTTGCTCTGAAGCCGCTCCCAGACTTGTTTAAGTTTCACCAGGTGAACTGTATTATTATCGAGGTTAATTTGATTGGTCAGCGAATAATACGTTTATCACCTTAGGCGTCTAGCCACCTTTGTAAGAGACGTTCTTTATTGGCGCAAGCTGGTCGCGCCCGATCGGTGAAAAGAAAGCCATTTTGTCTGTCGTAGAGATCCGTCTGGGGGAATCTACGCCAACGAAGGTTATAATTAGATAATCGCTTCCGCTGGCCCGTCTTTGTATCAATATTACCTATAACCTGTCGGAGGAGATTATGGTGGGGCAGGAAGGAGTTCACAGATTTGTTTGTGAGACTGCATAAAGAAGCAAGCGGAAGTATTACAGCCTTATTAGAAAGAGGTCACGCATTGGAATTTTAAAATGTAATATTTTAAAACACTCGGGGGATATTATGATTTAACACCCCGACCCATATAGTCTAAAGAGCTGATCATTGGCTTAATATAAGAGCGGGAATAGACTTCGACTTCCATTGCCAAATTCGTCGGAAGTACAATCTGGGATTTGAACTGAGGAATGGAAATATAATCGAGTGAAACCGGAGTCACAAATCAGACTGCATCGCCACGTCAGTCTAGCAATTCACCAGAGCCAGAGAGAGAAGGATGGGACAAATGATTCCAAAATTATAAGTGACAGATCGAAGTATTTGGGCAACTTTAAAACTTAAAAGTAAACCCGCATTTTAATAATACAAAGACTGGAAACTTAAAGGACCAGGATCGAAATATTTGGGCAACTTTAAAACTTAAAAAAGTAAACCCGCAATTTTAAATACGAAGACTGGAGACCTAAGGAATCAGATCACCCGTCATAAGAGGAATACTAAAATGTCCCAGACCAAGTGATTCGAAAGCATCCTAAGTGTTTTGTCTATTCTAAACTGTGACAGGAGATTGTGTTCTCAAAAGTTACTTTGGGTTAAGTGTAAACATTTATTTTACAAATGAGAATTTGACAAGTTTTCCTTGCTAAGTGGTTATATATGAGGCTGGCAACCTCAACATATGAAAATAGTATGTTCGTAAACCACTACTGCAAGCTCTGGTGTTTGTTTTATGCTAATTTACTCAGAAACGCGAAAGCAGCAGCAACCGCAGACTCCGATTGGAGCAGTAATGAGTGATGATTACATCACATGTGCATCAAGTGTATAGTTCATTGACTACCAAAACGTTCTGCTGAAGATGACTTGCCAGCGCTGTCAGCGTTGCCTGCTGGGTAAAGAATTAGGACACTTAAAAAAAGGACAGCAAAAACAACAAACAAAAAGTAATAAAAAATCTCGTTCAAGTTCCTGCCCATATAATATGGTTAATCTTTTTACCTCCCCTGTAACATCTGGTACAGTCGTGGTAACGTCTGACATTGTAGTTTAGCAATGTTTTGATATGCTGTGAGACTGATAGATAGATATTCGTGCATAACTGAATAGCAGGTATACACATAAACATACGGATATAGACAGACAGACAAAGATATGCGTACTTAGACGTTCGTCGGTAGATTAGGTAGGTAGGTAGATTAGACAGACAGACAGACAGACGGATAGATAGATAGATAGATAGATAGATAGATAGATAGATAGATAGATAGATAGATAGATAGATAGATAGATAGATAGATAGATAGATAGATAGATAGATAGATAGATAGATAGATAGATAGATGTGTACATGGGTAGATGGTTAAGTAGATAGGTAGGTAGATCGACGGATGGACAGATGAACAGACAGATAAACAGACAGCCTGAGAGACAAACAGATAGATAGACTGCCTGGTAATCATGTCAGTAGGTGTCCTCAGTGTATGTCTTATCTATCTCAATTGTCCTTCCACTCATATCTGGTTCCACTAGCACATGCATGAATCTTGACATTATGTCCACTTCAGTCACCTTGTCGTACCATTTCAATCCTTCTATTCTACAGAGGCAATCATTCACGGCAATCTGTAACTTCTTTGGTGTTGGTTTAATGGTTCTCCATGATTCAAAGCCATAAAATAGAATTGGCGACATGTGAGTTCAAGATTGCTAATTTTGCAGTTGGCGTAAATTATTTGGATCTCCGCGAATTTCCAATGCAATGAATTTTCCTCTTAACTTGTGTATCCTAATTTATATATCACTGTTTGTTCCTTCAACTTATAATGAATCACCTCGAGGTATTAATAGAAACAGTATTTGGTATGTTTGTAGCTGTAATGTGAAGACTGAATGTTTCAAATGTCTAGATCCATTCTGAACATCCAGCGGCGAGATTCCTTAACTGGTCCTTGAATTCCTGATGAGACTAGGCAAGACGGATATGCTTATTCAATCTGAACTGAATCCGTTATTCGGTTTTAGGCCGAATTTTGGCGAGAGCAGCCATTCGAGAGATTTGCCGATGAGGTCGCACGATAAGAAGAACACAGGCTAGGGTTGGGCTAGCTGTGAGATATGGTAGTTTCTTGGTACAGGATTTGGTGAGAATGGTGCTTAATGGGTAACCCGCTCAAAAGCCGGTGGTTATTATAAAGGTGAATCAAATAGGGCTTATACCTTTTTTCATAACGAGGGAGAAAGATATCTGGTTCAGTCCACGATTGGTTATAATTAGAATATATAGTGTCTATAGTTTTAGGTGGCATTATTCAATTGTCGATATTTGCTTAGGCCATTATTTCTCCTAGTCATTCATTATACACGGGGTCAATGAAACGTTTTAACTTAACCTATGCGTTTATTGTCTCATAAAATGTTAGATTCTTCACACTTTTTGGTGCGGTTTAGTTTTGGTATTTATTTAAAAAAGAAAGAAAGAAAGAAAAGGGAAAGAAAGAAAGAAAGAAAGAAAGAAAGAAAGAAAGAAAGAAAGAAAGCCGGAATTGAACGCTTCGGGTATGTTGGTTTGAATGTAACTTCATACTTTTTATACTGTAAATGACTTCGACTGGATTAATTTTTTTCCTATGACTGATCTATTATTTCCTTAATTTTTATCTAGATGAATTTTTATTTCTTATTATTTGAATATTGTATTTATTGATATAGCCTTGTATAGGTAAAGGTAATTCTATAGTTGATTCTGCCAAAGGCAAGTGAAGTGTTTGAGACTGCACTATCTATATCTCAGCTTTATGAGGTGGGGCGACCGGTTCCCTTTCTCGTTTGCTTTTGCTATCCATAAATTAAGAGCAAAATCAGGTATCCATTTACAGCTGGGTAAACTGGAGCGTGAGACTCCCCGGTTTATAACCCAGTAACTTTGTCTTGAGATAGATCAGCACTCTGCTACCAGATTTCGAACCATTCTGTTACCAGGTTTCGAATCACTCTGCTACCAGGTTTCGAACCACTCTGCTATCAGGTTTCGAACCACTCTGCTACCAGGTTTCGAACCATTCAGCTACCAGGTTTCGAACCACTGTTCTACCAGGTTTCGAACCATTCTTCTACCAGGTTTCGAACCACTCTGCTACCAGGTTTCGAACCACTCTGCTACCAGGTTTCGAACTATTCTCCTACCAAGTTTGGAACTACTCTGCTACCAGATTTCAAACCATTCTTCTACCAGGTTTCGAACCACTTTGCTACCAGGTTTCGAACCACCCTGCTACCAAGTTTCGAACCACTCTGCTACCAGGCGTCGAACACAATACATTTACCATGAGGTAGATAACTGCTCTGTCTCTTGACTCTGAAATCCTTGTACGGTCTTGTTTTCATTCTACGGAAGACATAACGTCAGCCTCGCCAGCACTTAAGTTTCAAGGTCTGTCTTAAAATTGACACGAAAATGCTCACGAGTGAATAGGCACCGACATGAAATGCACGTTCTCTTGTTGTTAAAAGAGGATAGAGAATTAGCGAGTGAGTAAGAGTTTAATGCTTGAGTAAGTTTATTATTGAGTAGGACGGTTTAAAAGTGCCTGAGTGTCATTTAGTCATCCAGTTAGTCACCCAGAGATAGTCGTCGTAGTTACCCTTCTGCTTCATGTGTAGCACATTCCTTCTTCCGGACAGTGGATTGGTCTAATTTATCATATCGAACCCTATGCGATCTTATGAGTTTCTCGGTAGATCTGAATGCCTCCTTCTTTTCGTCTGCCTGTCTGACTGTCTATCTATCTCTGTTCAAAAGAAACATTTGTGTCCATGCATATAAATTAAATATCTAAAGAGACAAAGAATAAATAGGACTTCAGCCTGAGGCGTCCCTAAAGTACTTGGCACCCGGGGCGGATGTTACCTATGACACATCCAGAACCAATAAATAAACGCACTAGTAAGTAGCATTTTAACAGTAAATACTATATTATTAGTGTCCGATGGCACCCCCTTCTTAGCTGTCACCCGGGGCGGACAACCCCACTCGCACCCCCTTTATTCGCCACTGACTACAGCACCCTCAGGCATGTCGTAGAAGACGACTAATATGGCGTTGTTTATGTCGGCTAGTAACCTCAACGTGTAAAGCAAATTGCCACATAAACAATCACTGCAGGAGTATGTAATGCTTGGTGCTGGCTGACTGCAAGGGAGTTTCTTTAGCGTTGGCTCCATGCTCCAGAAAGAGCGCAAAGGAAAAGATGAAGATGATAATACAAAGGAAGATGATAATTAAAAACATGGCAATTGAAACTCAAAAATAAACTACAAACTGGCAATCACACTATCGGAACTTCCAAACTGGCAATCACACTGTTGGAACTTCCAAACTGGCAAGCTACACTGTTGGAACTTCCAAACTGGCAATCACACTTTTGGAACTTCCAAACTGGCATGCTACACTGTTGGAACTTCCAAACTGGCATGCTACACTGTTGGAACTTCCAAACTGGCATGCTTCACTGCAGCTTTGCTAATTAATTTCATATTCATCCCGTACAAAAAAAAATTGCTGCCCGATCTCTTCTTGCTCTTATTTCACTTCTTTAAGTGGTACAAGATGCCCTGCTGTGAGGTGTCACTTCAGGAAACCAGTTGCTTCATTCGCAATTTTTTTTTTTTTTTTTTTTTTTGGACGCATTAATTTGGCCTTCCAGCTACGACCAGACATGTTTCGAGTGTTAATTAATCAGAAGAATCCAAAATCTGCAAAAAGGAAAAGTTATTTTTAGAGAGTTTCTTCTGCATATTCCCAAGCAATCAATTTTTGAATGTTTTGATCACCACTGCTTGTTTTGGAATATTTTTCGTCTCATAGCTTTGCGTTACTAGATACGATCTGCATATCCTACAATCAATCAATCAGTACTGTTTAGCATCCGAAGGAGCATAGGCCTTCAACAAACACATGACAAGTCATCTTGTCACGTGCCATCAACTCAAATTGCTCATATGTCTTCCTCATCATTTTCATTTCTGTTTCAGTTCTCTTTCCTATTTGATAATTATATACATTTGATCTACGGAGGTACAGTTTCTGATGATCAGATTGCTTCCGGTTGTATCGCTCTGTATAGAGTTTCCTATCATCATTAAGTCCCGATTCATGTTCTCGGACGGTTTTTAAAAATTAAATTAAGAGTTTTGCCTCGATTTAACCAAGCGCGAGTCATTCAACCTAGACATAAGGTCCATCGGTTAAATGAGAGGTTGAGGTAGACCACACACACACACACACAAACACACACACATGGAGAACACACGTCCCTACAATAAACTGACACAAACTTAACACTGGGGTACTTGGAAGAGAATACGTGTTTATATTTGCCGCTATGAATGTGGGGAAAAAGGTAGTCATCGTAAAACTACACATAAAATGAAGTAACGATCGATAGCCATAAAATTCAGACTATTCTGGAGTTTCTTATATGTAGAACTTTAATATGTTAAAAGAACTGCGACATAAGCCTATCCGGATGGAATATTCCGCAAGCCTTCCACAATTACCCAGCAAAGAGCGTAGTAATCTACCAGTTATTACCGATTTATATTTGTAGTAAGAATATATTGCTGGTCGTAAACGTGCTAGCTATATTTTTTGCTTCTGAGTGTCTTTATATTTACGAATCGTGTCTATGTAATACCTCCAGAATTATACAGGAATTTTATTTTCTTTCGGTTGTACTCTAAGAGTATTTGATACGCGATAGTCTTGCTACTTCTGTAACGTTAGATGTTTGTGATACTTAAGGGAGTATTTTTCTCTTATTTCTATAGTTTCATGTTCTGCACCTACTTTCTTTCCCGCCTGTCTCTTGTTTGTCTGTCCCTGACGAAGGCCTTGTCGCCGCAACGTAGGTTTTTCTTGTCCTTCTTTGTAAGACGTATTACTATTTGTGTGTTTTAGTAATATATTTGTTTTTTCATTCTACCGTTTTACATCATATTACGTGTCAGTTCTTCCCATATACTCATATCATACTTCTGTAACTGCACACTCTGTGTAAACTAGTGTGTATATATATATATATATATATATATATATATATATATATATATATATATATATATATATATATATATATATATATATATATATATATATATATATATATATATATATATATATATATATATATATATATATTTTGATTACGGAAACAACGACAAACGGATTGATTTGTCGTTGCCCTAAAGACGCCATTAGGCGTGATGGGAACAACGGCAAAGAAAATCTATTCGCTGTTGCCCTTAAGACGCCACTAGGCGTAATGGCCACTGACTTCTTTGCCGGTCGTTGGCTAAGGACGGAAGAAGAAGAAGATATATATATATATATATCTATATATATATATATATATATATATATATATATATATATATATATATATATATATATATATATATATATATATATATAAATGTGTGGGGGAGTTACCGATTAATTAATCGGTGTAAAAAAAATTTTAATCGATTTATTGAAAAAAAAAACAGATTTCAATCGACAATTACATTTGTAACAATGTTTATGTTTTTCGCTTACATGTAAGAGCATTTGCTACGTTAGATGTTTGTGGTATGGAATTTGGCAAATAAGATCAATAATAATAAATTGTTTGATTGTAACTTTATAGTATTTTCATTATATTTTCAAGATGATGTTGCCTTATAACAAATAAAACAAAGTCCTTAGTGATTTACGGAAAAAAATTGTATGATTTTTTTATACTTTGTCAAAACGTTTGAAAGATTGATTATGCATCGTCGCTCAAATCTCAGACTCACGACACTAGCTAACACGATTAATTGCTCTCCATGAGACCGTCCCACCCGTGTGTTACCGGGGCCCGAAAGGGGAGCAAAGAATAGTAACACTGCACCCTACCACGCATGTCGTAAAAGGCGACTAAGGAGGGTATGGGCATGGGGCTGTTTACCCCATCCCGTAAAAACTTCGCACAGTGGGCTGATCACCTGCTTGCCAACCAATCTGATTACGGAAACAATGATAGATTGTTTGGTCTGTTTTTGTTCCACAAAGACGCCACTAGGCGTGGTGGAAACAGCGATAGATTGATCAATTTGTTGTTGCCCTAAGACGCCACTAGGCGTACTGGCCACATACTGCTTTGCCGGTTGATGGCTAAGGATGGAAGAAGAAGATGAGACCATCCAAATAAAATTTCCAATGAATACCTTCACCTCTGGACATTTTATCACATGACCAAAGACACGACTGTTCACGGATCACTTTACTTGCAAGGTTACTTCACACAACTCTTTCTTACAACAGTTCTTGTTTCTTGTGTAAATAACAATCTCACAGAACACAGTTAAAATAACTAGCCAGGTGTTGACGATGATTTTTGGGTTCCGTCACTGTTGGTTCCCAAGAGTGTTGTTGACTGTTCCGTCAATCGTCAAATCCTGTGACAGTAGCACGTGGGGGTAACCAGTCCAATAGTCAAGGCAAGCGTCTTCATGAACTGTCTGATGTAGGCAAACTTGATCACACAGACTTGTACCCACAAATCCTATTATCGGGAATGAATTTACGACTTCTTGCACAAGGAAAACTTTCTGAATAGTGTTAGTGTCACTGGTTTTATGAGGCCGTCTTACAGGTGGTAGGGGTATTACTTTCATTATAATTCCCAATGTTGTCTGTATTGTAGGTTCCTAGGACTTTATAGTCTCATAGTTACAGTAGTTGAGCTTTCTTTATATTTAATATCAAGAAGACCCTTCAAAATTATATAGTTGCTCTGTTGTGGCGTGAACTGATGAACTACTTGGGGCATGTATCTGT